>JAMPIV010022855.1:0-203706 GCA_024509875.1 Oreohelix idahoensis
GACCTTTGTTATTGTTTACATTGTCTTGGTTATTGTTTACATAGTTTCTTGCATAGTTAGCTTTCACTATTGTTAATATATGCTCATGCACTATTGGTCTATAGTGCACTTATCATAACTAACTGGTGTTTTTGCTTATTAACTATTGTAGTGCAGTTATAATAAATAACTGATGGCAACGTACAGGATTTGGTAGTGCACTGATAATTAAGAGGTGACTTGTGATATTATTATACATTTGATAATACAAGTTGGTGTCAACTCCTGTTTCCCACAGAGATTGGGTTCAACATAGAGATTATACAAGCACTTTATTAAGTCTTGTTGCTATTTAACATTGAAATAAGATAATTAATTATTTCAGGTTCTGTACTCACATTTTAGACATCATGTCTACATTTGAGTACTTTATTGAGCAGGGTAAAGCCCTTGGGAAGACAGGTGATAAGTTGGAAGAATTTGCGACTGTTCAATATGCCAAGGCATTGAAGTCGGAAGAAAAGAAAATGAAAGAACAAACTGAACAAAAGAGAATAGAGGCTGAAATAGAACAAAAGAAACTGCAGATGCAGGTGGAGGAAAAAAGATTTCAAATGGAAATGGAAAAACAAAAAAGAGAAGCTGAAAATAAGAGACTTGAAAAAGAAGCTGAAAATAAGAGACTTGAAAAAGAAGCTGAAAATAAGAGACTTGAAAAAGAAGCTGAAAATAAGAGACTTGAAAAAGAAGCTGAAAATAAGAGACTTGAAAAAGAAGCTGAAAATAAGAGACTTGAAATAGAGGCTGAAGAAAAAAAGTTACAGGCCCAGGCTGAAGAAAGAAAGTTACAGGCCCAGGCTGAAGAAAGAAAGTTACAGGCTGAGGCTGAAGAAAGAAGGTTACAAAGAGAGGCTGATGAGAGAAAAGCAAAAATGGAACATGATGAAAAAAGTCTTAGCTTTAGAGTTAGAGAAGTTAAAGTTATTGAACACTGGTAATGCTAATGATGCAAATAAGGTGTCAAATAAGACTAATGCTAAGGATTTCAAGCTTAATCTACCAGCATTTAAT
This sequence comes from Oreohelix idahoensis, assembly GCA_024509875.1. Classification (NCBI taxonomy): domain Eukaryota; kingdom Metazoa; phylum Mollusca; class Gastropoda; order Stylommatophora; family Oreohelicidae; genus Oreohelix; species Oreohelix idahoensis. Next base: position 1,051 of record JAMPIV010022855.1, read on the forward strand.
CCCTCAATCGATGATATAACATTTTATCTAGATAGATTTGAAAGTGCATGTAATGTGCATAATATAGATAAAACATTATATGTGTATCATCTGTCCAAGATACTTAGAGGTGATGCTTTGACTTTGTTGAGTATGGTAGATGTGCCTGACAAAAACAACTATGAGGTTGTCAGGGCGGCATTGTTAAAGAAGTACCAACTTAACGAGGACGGATATCGTCTTAAATTTAAAACCATGTTACCAGAAACTGGAGTTGAATTCTCTGAATTCATCTCAGGCATCCGTCTTACTTTTTTACGATGGGTTGAGTTGTCTAAGACAGAAAATACATTTGAAGCTCTTATGGATTTACTACTTAGAGATAAGGTTATGTCTTCTGTTAATGAAGCTTTTCTATCTTTTCTTCATGAGCGTAAGCCTAAAAACATAAAAGAAATGGAAGAATACTGTAGCCAGTATGTTACTGCGCACCGCACATAACCATTAGTAACTCTAAGGTGAAAGAAGGTCTGCCAGTTGCTTCGGCAGCACCTTATGGCCCAAATTTTATGCGTAAATTTCAGGGTAGCCAGAAAAATTTCAATAAAAAGAGTAATCGTAATTATGCCCAGAACCATAGTGATCAATTCCAGGGTGATTCTTCTTCCCAGAACTGGAGACAACCTAATACTACACGTTATTCTACTCCGGTTAACTTTAGAAATTTTCACAAAGGTAATCGGTATAGAGGGAAATATTTTATGCAGAGACCTCAATACCAAGATAATAGAGGTTCTCAACAGCATAGAGATAGTAATGACAGTTATGGAAACTGGAACTCAAACCAGGATAAAAATTACAGTAGGGACTTTAATGATAATTGCAGAGGCAATAATGGTCGCGGTAGATCGCAACATAAGAGAAAAAGATATCAACAGACAAACTCTGTTCAACAAGAATCTCAGGGAGCAGATAAACAGGTTAATAATGATAAAGACCATAATGCTATCGGATGCTCATCTTTTGATTTTGGTAGGGCAAATAAATGTATCCAATGCAGTACTTTATTTGATCCGAAAACCGTTAGTACTCTAAGCTGTGGTCATCCTTTGCCCCGCTCTTCCTGCTAATGTTGCTCATGATGGGAGAGGTTCTCTTATATTACATAAGGGGCTAGTAAATAGTAATCCAGTCTCAGTGTTGTTTGATTCTGGATGTACTACTGTCGGCGTTAGGCAATCTCTTGTAGATCCATCCTGTGCTACAGGAAAAGTCATCAAATGTGTCACATTTGGTGGCACGTTAGAAAAGTATCCTACTGCTATAATACACATTGCTACTCCTTTCTTCACGGGAGAGGTCCACGCGTGTCTACTTCCAAACCCTATTGCGGACCTTATTATTGGTCGTATTCACGGAGTTAGGGAATGTACCCCACAGCAGATTGCTGTTTGGGAAGAGCAAAACATTGAAGCTACCAATGCGGTGGTCACAAGAGCACATGCTCTGGATCCACCTCAAACTTCATTAACTAATAATGATGAAGTAAATGACCAAGATAGTCACTTGACTATTACACGTGACTCATTTATCAAATTGCAAGAAGAAGATCCTTCTTTACAAAAATTCTTCATTCTAGCAAAAAAAGGTGATCCTAATCAAAACACTAATAGGAAATCTTGGATTTCTATGAAGAACGGCGTACTTGTACGTATGGTACAAGACTCGACTACGTCCACTCATTCACAAATTCTTGTGCCTAAGAGCATGAGATTGCAAATATTGCAACATGCTCATGACTCGCAATGTGCTGGACATATGGGTTTTTCCCGTACAAAGTCGAGGGTTCTTGCGGCTTTCTTTTGGCCATTTGTGAGCAAGGACATACGAATGTACTGTCGCTCTTGCAAAGTATGTCAGGAGGTCAAATCTAAAGGACCACGACATGCTGCGCCTATCCAGGCTGCTGACATTCCTATTCGCCCTTTTCAAAAAATGGCAATAGATATTATCGGTCCTTTTAGAATTAAGTCGGCTAGAGGACATCAATTTATCCTTACATGTGTCGATATGTGCACACGTTGGCCAGAGGCAATACCTCTCAAGAGCATCTCAACTGCTGATATCGCAGACGCTCTTTGGCTGATATTTTCTCGCTTGGGTTTTCCCGGAGAAATATTGTCAGACCATGGCACTCAACTTATATCAGACACTATGTCACAGGTAATGTCTATGCTACACATTAAAAGGTCTCTCAGCAGTATCTATCACCCAATGTCTAATGGGTTGGTCGAACGTTTAAATAGGACTCTGAAAACTTTACTTGGTAAAATAACTGAGGATCATCCTCAGGATTGGGACAGGGTCTTACCCGCGGCTCTCTTTGCGTATAGAGAGGTCCCCAATGAACATACGGGGTTTTCCCCTTTTGAACTTGTCTTTGGCGCGCAACCGCGCGGCCCTATGTCTTTACTTCACGATCTAATCACTGCCGATAATATTAGCGATGAGACTCAATCTTCTTATGAGTACGTCATTGCTCTTAGGCAAAAGATCATCGAGGCATGCAAACTAGCAACTTCGTCTTCAGAATTTGCTAAAGAAAAGGCAAGGCAGTTTGCAAATAAGAATAGATGTCTACGACAACTTTGTCCAGGTGACAAAGCTCTCGTTCTACTTCCTTCAAGGGAGAACAGACTTCTAATTGCATGGAAAGGTCCATATGCAATAGTCTCCAAAATTTCTGATGTCGACTATGTTGTCGATATTGATGGAAAGCATAAAACTTTCCACATAAATATGCTCACAGAATTTTATGAAAGACCTGACTATTTGCAGCCTATTTTCCAGGCTACGGACAATTCACAAGCAACTCATGGTCAGTACTCATCTCTGTCAGTTATACAGGATGAGGAAACTACTTTTTCTGATGTCAATCTTCCTCTTTCTATGGTCCCACTTTATTCTACGGAATCTTGGAAAAACGTGACCGTTTTTCCAAATCTTTCCGCTGAGGAACATCGACAAGTTTCTTCGATGTTGCAAACATTTCAGGATGTTCTTACAGACATCCCGGGACACACACATGTCATAGAACATGACATTGTGCTAACTGATCACAATCCTATCAGAGTCAGACCATATCCAATACCTATCCATTTCCAGTCTCAAGTCGAAAAAGAGTTGGATGAAATGATACGTTTGGAAATCATTGAACCATCCACTTCAGCATACTCTTCGTCTATGGTTATTGTTCGAAAGAAGGATAATAACATTCGCATTTGCGTAGATTATCGCAAATTGAACCAAGTTACGAAGTTCGATGCTGAACCTATGCCTTCATTAGAAGAGCTACTCAATAAACTTTCTAATTCTAGATTCTTTACCAAACTAGATTTGTCTAAAGGTTATTGGCAAGTCCCGCTAACTGAACGTGCCAAACCTTTTACAGCTTTTTCTACACCTAGGGGTTTATTCCAATGGAATTTCATGCCTTTTGGTCTTATGAACGCCCCTGCTACATTCGTACGCATGATGCGGCGAATTCTCGCATATCGTACAGATGTCATAGCATACCTAGATGATATCTGTCTATTCAGTGATTCTTGGGAAGATCACTATTTGGGTTTATACGAATTACTGTCTACTCTTCGCGAGTATAACTTGACTGCAAAACCCTCTAAAGCCTTTATAGGATTTAGCGAGATTTCTTTCCTAGGTCATCGGGTTGGTCATGGTCTTTTAAAGACAGAGGACCACAATGTTTCAAAAATACTTAACATTTCGGTCCCTAAGACGAAGAAACAAGTAAGGAGTCTATTAGGTTTGATTCAATTCTACGGACGATTCATTCCGAATCTGTCCTCCATTATGGCACCGCTTTCTACTTTATTGAAGAAAGGGTCGCCTAATCTGATCCGCTGGTCTAAAGAATGTCAATCCTCATTGGACCAGGTTAAAGCCCTATTTTCATCTCCACCTATTCTTAAGTTACCTACTATTGAGAAGACTTTTGTTCTTCGAAGTGACGCCTCGTCAACAGGGATTGGGGCAGCACTAATGCAGGAGTATTCTGATACTTTGCATCCGGTGATGTATATCTCTAGGAAATTAAACGCTGCAGAAAAGAATTACTCGGTTTTAGACCGTGAGTTATTGGCTATGGTATGGTCTATTCTGAAGTTACAAAGATTTCTTCTAGGCGCACATTTCATTGTGGAAACCGACCAGAAAGCGCTTACTGCTATTCAGAGCAAAAACTTGAAGAGCTCGAGGTCCACTCGTTATGCCATAGCTCTTCAACCATTTCATTTCTCGGTTCGAGCTATCCGTGGTTCGGATAATGTAATGGCAGACATTCTGTCCAGATGTCCACACGATTCCTCATGATTCTTCTGTCATATATATATATTTCCTGATATACAGTCCAATGTTATAATGACATGTTAGTAGATTTTGTCTCACTTTTTTTTTTGAGGGAAATTTATAACATTGTACCATGTAATTATCTAAGAAGGCTTAGTTAGTGATATACGGGCCAAAAGATCACTCGGCCACATTTAAATAAATTATTTTCAGGATTGTATTAAGAAATTTACCAGTTGTCTTTAAGATTTGTGTTATTGATATTTTCGCAGCACATCATTGAAGTCTGCGAGTGTATGTCCATTGTGGAACTTTGAGGATATCAAGTCCTGTCCTACATTGGGAGCGGATGATGTCCACATCTTCTTCTATTGAATGTTTTATGTCACCGAAGATCAACACATGTATTACTTATTAATTACTGTTACTTTATATAATGTAATAATATAGTGCGGTATATTAGTAAATTACACCGCTATTTGCAACACATTGTATGATAACACATAATATATTTAATTTCATATATTGGTATGAGAATAATTTGATTGTCATTATGTTGTTGCCATCATTGTGGCGTGTGTTGGTGGCACCTTCCTGGAATATATCAGCGTATATTTAGATAAATTTTTTCTCTAAGGATCTGAGATATGATCTCAGTGTCGCTCCATGCGTTGAGCTAATTTGTTAGGTATATATCCACGCATCATACGTGCGTTAGGAGCCTAGATTTTTTCCGGCTCCAGGATTTAAAAAAAAAATGTTTCATTTTTTTTTCCAGGGAGGGTGCGGTAATGTTACGCACGGATCATTATTATTTTTCGTTTGTATAAACATTTTTCATATGTATGATCATTTTTTTTGACTGAAGTGTGTATTATGTTTTCTATGGTCAAAGGGACATAATCCGAGTTATCGAAACTACAATTTTTTAGGAGTTTGCCTTCTCTTGTATAGAGACACGTTCGGTCTATAATTTCTTGAACGAAGCGTGACCACATCTCCTTATTTGGTAGTACCAGTCAACTATGGTAGATGTCTGAAACCTTTCTTAACGCTTCTTTTCATGACCATAAAAGGCGCGACTGTGTAAGACTTTTATCTCGAATGTTCTTAGAATCGTCTTATTGTGAACGGCAACTCAGAGATTGTCGTTCTGCGCATGTCAAAAGCTGGGAGTTCGTTCTGTGTGTTCCGCCCAGTTCGGCAGTTTAGAAATGGTTTAAGAAGCGAGCAGACGCGACCTGCGTCTTGTGATTCTCTGAGGGAAATACATTGTCGTTGTGAGTTAGTTAGCTAACTAGACTATTTCCCAGTATTATTCACGCCTGCCTGGAGGCATATGTTCATGGTTGATTTTCCGAAATAAGGTAATTCCTCTTGTATCGAACTTTATGCTATCATCTAGAGGTTCGTCATTTTGTCGCCTATTTGCTCGCCTGTGTGATTCAAAATGGAGAGGTACTTTGACTAGGATTAAGTCACCGGTATCTGTATACCTGAACTAGTTAAATATATATGGGTCGCTCTAGACCAACAAGACTATTGTCTGTGTTCCAGGATTCGTTATATCAGAGATCACGTCCAAGTCAGATGGTTAGACTTAGGAACATTATAAAGGTCGAGCTGACCTGTAGCCCATGTATGCTATTCACGTGCAGACAGTAAACGGACTGATTGTATACATCTGATCTGCTAGCATCAGGACGGGCCTATTATTCTTATTATTGTCTATGAACAGTGATAACCTGCAGTTGACACTGTTGCAGAAAATTATTATTATTTATACAGCTTCACGAACTAGAACTCTATGATTTATGAATTTCTGAATCTATTGAACTGTGATGTCTTATGACGCATATATACAACAGCTGTCATTGCTGACTACAGAAATTGTTTTCAATGTGCCATATCATCTTGCTGAACTCGTTAACTATGTTGATGTCATAAGTATCATGACTGTTTTGTGGCGTGCAATAAATGGAAGAAACTTATACAACGAAGTTACCCTTTCTATGACTCTACACGTCATGTTGCCTGTGTGATAACCCTGTGAACTGTTCCACTACCACATACACAGCAACATCCTAAATCAGAGAAGACACCTACATCTTACACTTTAATACCAGGTGTCGATAAGGGTGGCAAGTTACCACTTCATATCTATGCCATATATTTTCAAGTTATAATATGTACCTTTGTGATCAACATGCATGAATCGTTTTGACGTGTAAACTGTATTAAATGTTGGTGGACTCAATGGAACCGACTTGTCACATCAATCGTATTCCAAGTCATTCATTTATTGTTCAGAATCTTCCACCCCTGCATTCGCGTAATCTTACATAGAAGGCACGATACACGATCACTCAAGAATATCAAGAAGATAAAACAATGGCCAGACATTTATAACTGTTTTATTAATATCACATGGAACATTATTCAGAGCTAACCAAACCACGCCTTGCAACAGACCACTTCCACTTGCAACAGCGACCTATTACTCTTAAGGGTTTTACAGGCAGCGTGGTACAACAAGACCATACCAAAGGATTGGGAGATTGCCATCATAACACCAATTTTCAAAAAGGGTGACAATCGACAGTGTGGAAACCATAGAGGCATATCCCTTCTCAGTGTCCCTGGTAAAATCTACTCTAGAATCCTAGAGCAGAGACTCCGACGCCTAGCTGAGCCACAATTGGATGAGGTCCAGTGCGGATTCCGAGCAACCGAAGTACTCAAGACCTAATCTTCACACTCAGACAGCTGAGTGAAAAGGCCCTTGAGTATAAGAGTGAGATGCATCTTTGTTTCATAGATCTGGAAAAGGCGTTTGACAGGGTCCTCTGGAGCAAACTTTGGGACTGTTTGGCAAGGAAGAATATTCCAGCACCTCTGATTCATGCTATACAGAGCTTCTACAAGTCTTGCAGAAATTATGTGAGGACAGCAAACCATAAGTCAGAAGAGTTCAGGACCACCACAGGTGTAAGACAAGGTGATATCCTATCACCTTACCTCTTCATACTCCTTATGGACGATGTCATCAAGGCATGTAAGGAGAGAACAAGAAAGTATTCAGTGGGGTACTGGAAGATGAGACATGTCTATATTTCGGAGCTGGCATTTGCTGATGATGTTGCCCTGATTGCTAAATCAGAGGCACATCTCCAATCCAACCTGCAAGTCTGGAAGGAAGAGCTGGAGAAGAGAGGGATGGTCATAAGCAGCTCTAAAACAAAATCCATGGTGATATCACGAGAAGAAAGAAAACATCAGATTACGAGAACAGGTCCTGGAGCAGGTCGACCACTTTAAATACCTCGGAGCTATTATAGACCGAAAGGGAGGCATCAAAGAAGAGTTGACCACTCGAAAAGCAGCAGCTGGGAGACTTTTTCAGGCCATAAATCGAGGATTCCTCAGCAAGAGAGAGGTTGGTAAGAAAACGAAGATGGCTGTATACCGCTCCACCTATGTCCCAGTCTTGACACACGGATGCGAGTCATGGGCAATGACTACAACCCATAAAAGCCAGATCCAAACCTCAGAAATGAGGTATCTGAGGAAGGTGGTTGAAGTAACAAGAAGAGACATGGTACGCAACCAGACGATACGTCAAGGCCTTAAATCCTACCCCCCGCAGACCCAAGTAGAACAGTCCCAATTAAGATGGTTTGGCCATGTCTGCAGAATGGGAGAAGATCGGATACCACGACAAGCATGGGAAACAAAGAGCCAAGGATCCAGACCCCGAGGACGACCCAGAGTCCGCTGGGAGGTCAACATTAGACAATCTTTGAAGGATCGAGGACTAGAATGGAACCAGGACAGGAGGAAGACAGCCGATAGGATAGTCTGGCGCTCTCTCTTCCAAACCTCTACACCTCACGGTAGAAGGGGAACGACTAAGTAAGGGTTTCCAAGTCATCAGGTTGTTCTTCTGTGTTGCTCACCGCTGCAGCAATAAGCCCCTGATATCTGGTATTAATTTCTGGCTCTCTCAGCTTGTAGGTCCTAATGCTCATTTCTCCTGCTCGTTTACTTGGTTTCTTGCGTGATGTTGAGCAGTTCCTAGGCTGAGCAACTCTTTCAGTTGTTCGTTTGATTGTTAGCAGGTAGTGATCACTTCCAATCTCTGGCCCCCTCCAGACTCTTGCATCTCGGACATATTTGAATGAGCTTCTCCGAACAATGGCATAGTCGATCACTGACTTCTCATTCTTTGTTGGTTCACATCTAGTGTATGCATGTATGCGCTTATGGGGAACTTTGTGTTTGTAATGATCAGATTCTGCTCACTGCAGAATCTAAGGAGTCGCTTTCCATTGTCATTGAGAGTATCTTCTCCATATCTTCCGATAACTCCACTCCATCTAGCATGGTCATTTCCAACTCTGGCATTAAAATCTCCGAGCATGATAACTTCATCTAGGCAGTCATCCACTGTCCTTTGAAGCAGCTCGAAAAATTCCTCCTTGACCTCTGCTCTCTCATCCTCATTTGGTCCATACACTATGACCAGGTTGACTATGGTTTCTCCTTCTTTTAGTTTCACAACCATAATGCGCTCTGAGACAAAGTTCCACCCCTTGATACTATCTTTTTGATTTTGGGCCACAATGCAACCCACACCCCTCCTTCGTGTATTTGTCCATCTTTCATTTACGCTCTCTCCAGCCGTTAATATTGTCTCCCCCCCCCCTTTTTTTTTATAACACTTTGAAGCAGCCACTGGCCGTTTGTGTTCTCCGGCCTGCGAACTCGTTTGTTTGCTGTTACACATATTTTGTCTCTTGTCCGTGCTGCACTTTGAGCTATCTGTTCCTCTGGTTTAACCCAAGCTTCTTTTCCTTTCTTACAATTAATGTTTGCTATTTCTTTATTAAGTGTTTCATATTCTTCTTTGTCTGGCTTCTTCTGTCTTCTAGCATCCATTAACTGTACAATTTCATCCTTCATCTATTTCTTCTTCGTAGTCCTCTTTATTGCCGGTATGATTTCTGTTCATATTTCATGTATTGACTCCTTTAATATTTGCCACTGTTCATATTTCATGTATTGACTCCTTTAATATTTGCCACTGTTCATATTTCATGTATTGACTCCTTTAATATTTGCCACTGTTCATGTACACTCCGTATTTTGTCTATAGCTGCATCAATTTTGTATTACAATGCTATATTTCTCACCAATTTCCGATTCTGATTTAAGTAAGGCCACGTCTAACTTGATATTTTTTTAAACCAATTTTATTTTCTGTTTTATTCCAAATTTTCCTATTACCGGTACAGGGTCGTTGTTGTAGTCTGCTCCTGGCCTAGTTTTCACAGCTATAAAACTATTTTAAAATCTCTTGCATTTTAGTATTTAGACATTTGGGTTATTAGGTAGCGTTACAGATACTGCCGTAGAGAGGTGAAGTGTTAGAGACGTCACTATATACGAGGTCTAGCTTTACGAGGTGGATTGACTAGTTCCCTCCCTTGTTGCATTTGTCTCCCCTAACTCAAGTGCCGAGTTAGGTACCGTAGCTAAGAGAAGACTGAAACGTCATGCCACCAGATTTCCAACCTGGAACCCGGTCACTTTGCCGCCAGTGACAATCGCTATAAGCCACTCTGCCAACCGGGCACTCTCAGTTCCATTACCAACATTATTTCCTGGGCTTGTGCACGCCCAAAGGCGTCAAGATTGTTGTGAAAACTTATGATGATATATATCATATGATGTGTTCTTACAAGCTCTGTCAGTTTGTTCTCTCTCTCATTCTGTTCTCCCATGTTTCAACCACCAATCACATCTTCTACTTTCTCATTACCAACTTTTGCATTGAAGTCGTCAAGTAACAAACTTATCTCATGAGATTTCCACTGGGCTATAACCATGTCCAGTTCACGGTAGAATGTACCAATTTCTTCTTCTTCGGTACTATCTGCTGCTGTTGTATATATGTTTAAAATGCAGATCTAGTGGCCTACCACTCAAATGAACTAATAGGACTGGGATCTGATATTGCTCAAAATCCCGTGACCGGTACCGTTCTCGCTCTTTCTCAATCTAAAATGATCTCTATTCCTCTTTCATTTTGATTTCCTCCACAATAAATTATGTCACCTACTAGCACAGGCCTCCTCTTCTTCCCTCCCCTGGTATATTATCTATTTTCTAAAATGGTAGAGCCTCGTTCCGCGCAGTTTCTATGGTGTCTCTAAGATAATAACAAAAATACTGCTCCATCTTTTCCCCTCCCCCCGGTATATTATCTCCTTTATCAAATGACTAGCTGTCATACCCGGCCCAGTCCGGGTCCATTTCGGAATGGGTGTGTGTCCTGTCCATCTGTCCCGTCTCTCCCGTATGTCCGTCCCGTATGTTCCGTCGTTACCGTACGTCTGTCCCGTCGTTACCGTACGTCTGTCCCGTCCCGCCGTGCCCCGTCTGTCAGTCCCGTCGTTACCGTACGTCTGTCCCGTCGGTACCGCCCCGTATGTCCCGCCCGCCCCGTCCGTCTCTCCGGTCCGTCCCGTAATTACCGTACGTCTGTCCCGCCCCGTCCCGTATGTCCCGCCAGCCCCGTCCGTCTCTTCCGTCCGTCCCGTCATTACCGTACGTCTGTCCCGTCTCCCGCGTCCTTCCCCTCAGTCGCGTCTCTGCCGTCCGTCCCGTGTGTCCTGTGCGTCCCGTCAGTCTGTTCCGTCTCTGCCATCCGCCCCGTCGGTCCCGTCTATCTATCTATCTATCTATCTATCTATCTATCTATCTATCTATCTATCTATCTATCTATCTATCTATCTATCTATCTATCTATCTATCTATGTATCTATCTATTTATCTATGTGTTTGTCAGTCCGTCCGTCCACCCGTCTGTCTGTCCATCTATCTGTGACGGTGCGAAGACGATGTGTGAAGGAGAATAAGTATTTGTGTGTAATGTTGTCGTCACTCTCTCTGGCCTACTTTCACACACGTTCCGCAGTCACAGAAAAACTCTTGATGACAGGGGTCCCACTTTTATTAATGAAACCCTATCAGGTAGCACAAAAATCATACAGAAACAATGTTGTCCGCAAGTTTACTTTGAAGACAATTCCTAAGCAACACCATATAACCAAGCTATTTAGGTAACACCATCTAATAACCCAGCACAGACTGCTGGACTCTCTGAAATAAAATGAAACAAAATAAACTAGCATCGTACTAATGGTATTCTAACAGCTCTGTACTAAATGTAATAGGCATAGGCTACTCACGGAGCTAGAGGGTACGCTAATCTTTCTCTCACAATAATCACTGATGTAACATTAACCACACTTACGGCTCACAAGAATGCAATATAACCATTATTTAACACTACACAACTAATAATAATAATGGCAATAAGTACACACTTGTATGCAGCGCAATGCGACACTAGAATTCCTTTTATAAATTCACTTAGTACTTTACACATTTAACACAGTCTCACAGTTGAAAGTAGCGATTAGATAGATATACGTGAAATTACACTAGAAACACATAAATCGCCAATCATCTTCTATCAAACTATAGATGCTAAAAAGCATTAACTCTTAAACCTGAAACGTCAAACATTACTAAATCTAAAGTATTATAAAAATGTACTTATATGCAAGCATACCTCTATGTCGTCAGTCCTCTTAGCACAGACGCAACATATGCGTATCAAATCCTTTACCTCACTGGTGTATCATATCGAGGATGCATACCGCACATGGAAGACGATCTGGCTTCCTTTCAACTCTGACTCGACTCTCTCACTGTTCTAGTTTAAATCTACATATCCTCTTCTGTACCACATGATAGCCACGTTCAAAATGTCAGGCTAAACTCCGCCCATCCATCTAGGGAGCAAATCAGGAGTCCTATGCTCAGTTTGGATGACATGAGATCACATCTTAGTAAATATTTTCTTCCTAGACGTCCACAATTGAAGTTCCGCCCACTGGTCATTACATTCTCACAATATTTCTTGCCTTACTCATACTTCTTACGGTTTCGTGCTCAAAAGGTGTTTTCTTCTGGTGTCAGACAGCGCCAGGATGTCTGACAACCGATGGCTGTCTCCCACGTCTCACACGTCTGTCTTCTTCACGGATGGCGAAGGTGTGTTTCGTTTAAATCGCCCATTACCGGGTGAGAATGCCAACATGAGCACAAATTCACACCGTAGACTAGATCGACAACTAATTACTCAGTCTAAAATTACACCTTTCTGGCCACACGGTCACATATTATTTAAACTGCTATCGAATATTTCCAGTTTGAAAAAAAAAAAATTGTTTAATTAAGTACCCATCGCCTTAAGAATGAATTTTTTTTTTTTTTTAACTTTTATTTGCATTCCTTTTCAATTTACAAAATCCTGTACATTTTACAAAATGGAATACGTGGACATTACATTTTAAAATGACATGAACACTCGTGCGTACTCACACTTTCATTTGTACACTTCAAAGAAAATATTAAGGGTTAAACATTTGAAATAAAGTAATAGAGTCAAATGGAATGGATCAAGTAATAGAGTCAAATGGAATGGATCAAGTAAACTAAAATTCTAAAGATGAAAAAAAGGTTATATTGGTTTATAGTTGATGAATTTTAAACGTTTGCTGACATGCATGTAATACATATGTATTCCCCAAAAAATGTGGGAAGGACATTTAAAAAACGCTATACATCATTTAAAAATGTGCAAGAACTACAGAACCATTAGCCTTATTAGTCATCCAAGTAAGGTGATGTTAAGGATACTTTTGAACAGAATAAAACAGAAATCAGAAGAAATCTTGTCAGAGGAACAGGCTGGCTTTAGACCAAAAAGAAGTACCTCAGAACAAATCTTCAATATTAGAGTACTTATCGAAAAACATCTCCAACATCAACACGATTTATACCATAACTTCATCGATTTCACAAAAGCCTTCGATCGAGTCTGGCATGAAGGCTTATGGCAAGTAATGAGAAAATTCAATTTTGATACCAACATCATAGATATCATTGAAGCACTATACAAGGACGCAAGCAGTGCTGTTTTTGCAAGCAACGACATTGGAGAATTTTTCAAAAAAAACAACTGTAGGAGTTCGGCAGGGATGTATCCTGTCCCCAGTGCTCTTTAATATTTATCTAGAACATATTATGCAGGAGGCTCTCTACGATTATAAATCAACCATATCGATTGGAGGCCGACCTCTGTGCAACCTACGTTTTGCTGATGATATTGATCTGATAGCTGGATCAGAATCAGAACTTCAAGACCTTACCTCTAGACTGGAGAAAGTAACAAGAACGTATGGGATGGAAATTAATATAGAAAAAAGCAAGATATTGGTGAATAGCTATAAGAAACATGTTCCGACCAACATTACGTTAAATGGGCAAACGTTAGAAGAAGAAGTTAACACCTTTAAATATCTCGGGTCCACTATATGTAGTGATGGAAGATCAAGTAAAGAAATCAAGACAAGACTTGAGATGGCCTCAGCTGCCATGACAAAGTTGAATGTGATCTGGAAAAGTAACATCAGTTTTCCTGTGAAGATCAAATTATACAAATCACTTGTATTATCTATTCTCTTGTATGGGTGTGAGAGCTGGACACTCACTGCAGATACGGAGCGAAGGATTCAGGCTTTCGAGCATAAATGTTATAGAAGAATTTTGCGCATTTGCTATAAAGAGCACAAAACAAATGTCTATGTTAGAGAGAAGATAAACACCTATGCAGGCCACCAAGAACCACTTTTGTCAATAGTGAAACATCGAAGCTTGCCTGGTTTGGGCATGTAACTCGTCATGACTCCCTTTCGAAAACGATCCTTCAGGGGACAGTCGAAGGTAAACGGAGAAGAGGAAGGCAAAGAAAATCCTGGGCTGATAACATCAAAGAATGGGCAGGACACGGTTTTTTCCACACTTGTACGCATTGCTGAGGATAGAGAGCAGTGGAGGACCCTGTCTGCTGATGCTTCCACCATGGCACCCCTACGACCCATGACGGGTTACGGGCTGAGATGAGATGATGATACATCATTGATACACAGTATTATCTAATACATAAAAACACTTTCTTCTCTTTTTAAACATATTCATATTCTCATAACCCAGTCTATGACCATGAGAAAAATTGTTGGTGATAGCAGACATCCCTGTCTGACTCCACTTTGTACTGTGAAGGGCTCTGATAGTTTTCCTTTGTGTACTACTTTACATGAGGTCTCCTGGTAGAAATCTTGGATGATTTTAATGAATTTCTTTGGGATTCTATAATGTCTCAGGATTTTCCATATCACAGTATGGTCTATACTGTCGAACGCCTTTTCGAAGTCCACAAAAATTTACATACAAGGGGGTCTGCCACTCATTTGATTGTTCTATGATGATTCTGAGTGTTGCTATCTGGTCTGTACATGATCTTCCTGCACGAAACCCTGATGTTCTTCTCTAAGTTTGTTCTTCGTAGTATTGTGGAGTAATTGGGAAGATGGTCCTGCGTCTGTTAAGACCCGTCTGCTGTAGGTGTCTAGCTTTGACTGTAAGCCACTTATACCACTCACTTGTTCCACAGACAGCACCCCAATAGGTACCACCGACTAGTATCATGAAATAAGATAGAAACTAATACCCTCCTGAGTACTGGGTTTCCTGAACAAATGCAGGTGCCTGTGACGGACAACTCAGCTGTCCCTGAATTGTTAGATGATGGTAAGAACCCTCTTATAACATCAGTACCCTTGAATTGTTAGAGGATGATACGTCCCTTGTATAACATCAGTATTGTTGGAACTTTTCAGCAACGGTGAATTCTCACCACCTGGGCTCATTAGGAATGCACAACAAAAACGTGGACTCATTAGCATGCAACCTTTCCACGTAGATTGTCAACACGTTTGCTACTTAATATGTAGACTGCTATCTTCCGTGCATTCAGAGAATCGCATTGATTTAAGGAGAGGTTAAATCACGCCCACGGATATCTCTAGAGCAATTATATGCAGTTATTTTCATTACCTTGGTCAGTACGCCTGCCCAGTGGGGCGTTGCCAAAGTCAACGAGAGAAGCGGCTACGATCTAAGCAGTGATGGTCCACATAAGCAGACGAAGCAGGGTCTCAGCGGCATTTCGCATCTCCGTGTTAACCAGAGGAGAGCGCTGAAGCACTCGAAAGACGGACACGAACGGGAAAGACAAAGCGGATGCAGCAAACGGAGATACGGAAACCACGGGCGGCATCTCTCTTTAGTCTGGAGGCCAGAATCTGGAATTCTTCCTGAGTTCAAGAAAGGTGTTAGATTCTAACATGTCCCCCTAATCTTACATTCCACTTACTATATATAGAGACCCAGAAGAAATGCATTTTATCATTCGTTTGCCATAGATTTTAAAATACACTAGCGTTTAGTTGAATCCTGCTAGATTTCATCTGAATTGTCGGCTATATTGGAGTGCTATTCTGTTCTGTGCAGACGGTATAATATATTTGTTAAAGTGATCAGTGGTCTAGTGCTTTCATTTTAGTTCACTGGATTGTGTGTTAATTTAAACTTATTAAATAAACCCATTTCAAAGTTCCAGTTGTAAACTAAATGATATAGCTATAAGGTAATTCCCAATACAACTAGATGCTTAAATTAATTTTGGAAGCCGTTAAGGGATTTTTAACTATTTAATACAGTTTAGTTCTGTACATATATAGATGTGTGTGTTTTTAACTATTAGACTCGCGGGGAGTTTTTCTTGAATTTATATAATTAAAGACGCGAGTGCTTAAAATAGTTTTGACTGTAAATTTATCACGCGCCAGTATATACCGTAAAATCTCGCGTATAATACGCACTCGTGTATAATACGCATGCTTGATTTAGCCCAAAATTTTCTGGTAAAATGGAAATTCGTGTATAATACGCATCATAATTTTTCAAGATTTTATTTTATGAAACATTTGTTAAAAAACTGGAAGAAGATGGAAGATGCTGCGCGATAGTAGTTCTTCGACGAACTGAAAGACCATGTCGCTTCATAATACGAACTGCCCATCCATATGACGCGTTAAATGATGTTGTGCCTGTACGAGATTTTTTAAGTTCCAGAGCTTTAAGTCGGATTTCAATGCATGAAACACCGATGCCTTGTTGCCTTCTATCCACTACTCCAGTAATGTTTTTTTCTAGGTCTGGAAGGTCTGGTGGTGACCTATGATTCGCCTTTTTCTTACTAGGCAACACTTGCAGCGCCTCTTTGTTTTTTCGCCATAATCGAATGTTGCACTCGTTAATGGAAAATGTTGACTTGCTGCCCGATTGCCGTTAGATTCTGCATATTTTACCACTAAGAGCTTTTCTGCTGCAGTACAACATTTTCTCGAATTCAGTTTTAGGGCTCAAAATAATCAAATGACAAACTTCACAACCAAGCTTAATATCAAAATAGATTGAAGACCAAGAGTGTGAAATGCGTTTTGCAACAATGTCTAACACATAAGAAAACACATGACACATTCAATTTTGCGCCATTTTTACTGTCAAATTGTGACAAAAACTTGGCAGACTTTCCAATGTAGGTTACTTTCGATATCGAAAATTACGTATTTTTTAGTACTCGCGTATAATATGCACCCCAGTTTTAGTGGGCAAAAATGAGTAAAAATTGTGTGTATTATACGCGAGAGTTTACGGTAATTAATATTGGAAATTATGTTGTCGTGTTTTTCTATCTTTTCCTATAGAATGATCATACAACCTTTGCGTTCTCAGCAAAGAATAAAATATATAGAGAGTCCAGACTCGGTTCTACCTTCAGTCATTACATAAACATTTTAAATTAACTCTTGTGGCGATCCTCTGTTGGGATCCAGCTAACTGAATTTTTTTCCAGAAACAAAGCACCCCCAAGAACGTTTTAAAATAAACATTGTATGTTAAAGATAACACTGGAGCAGAACATTGCCAGAAACGATACATATAATTTTACTGTTCTACTGTGGAAATAAGAAATAACATTTAAGAACACTGAAAGTTTTTTCGTCATCACGCAAGAGAATATTGTCTACCACCAGCGGTGAATAATACTTGAAACCACACTATTCACACCCCCGTATCTGTGACTGTGCCATCCTATAGAAACCTTTTGATATAAAACCAACAGAACACTGAGGCTTCATCTTCTAGCGATTCTCGGGCAAATCTGTGCAACACAAAACCCGCTAATCTGGGGCTAAAAACGAAGGAAAGACATTTGTTTATTATGTCAAGTGTTTAAGCTGCTGTTGTGTATTCTCTATGAAGTGCCAGATTCCACGATCGGTAAGTGTGTGTGAGAGACTGAGTGGTGGCCATCACGAGAGTGCATGAATGAATGGGATTTATTTTGCAAACCTTGTTAATTTGCTTTACCTGAAAAATACCTTTTACTGTATGTCTTGCATTGTCCTTTAAGCGGGATTTCTTAAACTCTGTTATTTCCCCTCCCTTATATCTGCTTAGTAAAGGGAAACACGTTTGAGAACGATCGGATTTTTTCACCACCAGACCTAGTATTGTAACATCTCTCTTTTTGAAGTAAATTTAATTTACGGGTTGGGTTATAACTATTGATTATTCCTGTATTTTGATAAATGTTGTGATCTGATTTTAATGATGAATAAACACGTAAAACTTCTAGTATTGTGTTGGAAGGCCCAAGCCCAAACTTACCCCATACTTGTTATATTCGTAGTTTGTATTCACATACGTCCGTGTGTTTGAAGCACCAAATTGGTGTGAGCGCAGATGTGTTTGGAAGCTGGCAAATAATTGTTTGTCCAGGAGAGTTTAAGGAGTAGAGTGAGAGAAAACGATTGTCGTATAGAGTCTGTCTTTACTCTCCCCAGCACTCTGTGAATCAACTATTTACTTTCTAACCCTTTCTTTTACTGCGCATTCACCATCATTCTTCCCTCTAAACGGGACCACTATTTTCTAAGAACTCTCTCAAATAAATTTACGACAGTTCCCCCCCCCCCCCAATCCCATCTGCCTCAGAACTTTATCCTCTGAGCATTAATATTAATCCCAGTTAACGGAAAACATCCATTGCATTTATACTGAACATGTTTACATTTAGATTTGCACTGATTGAAAAGGTTAATATAATAAGTATGCATATCAGTTCTATCATCATCCACTCCCTGCTACATATGGGACTACTTCTGCTTTTGGTTCTCTTTGAGAAACCCGCATAAAGCAGTCACCAGCTCTTGCAGTTGTGGTTCATGAAACCACCATTCTATATGCTGACGTTGCCAGCCTCATATGACTTGGACATACACTAGCGATTTTCACATGTTAATAAATGCAAAATATAGAATTTAAAAATGTACAACTCACCTCAAAATCTCTTTGGGAATACTGAATCCTGGCTCAGAGAAATAGTTAAGGCAACTTGTTTAAGATGCCTCTTACATGCGATCTGGGGTATTACTTTACACTAGGCTTCCACTCTGACTTCGTATTCAGATTCCTAGGATTCTGGCTTTCCGTGTTAAGGTAGGTAGAGTTTTCCTGGGATATTTTTTTTTCTTAACCAGCAGCACTTGGGCTTTCAGCCCTTCGGCCCAATGATTTGTCATTGCAAGGCTGGGGAGCCTGTGGACTTTCCTTCCAACCTGGTCAGGAGCTTCGCACCTTCCCATCCACAGAGGGTTTATCTCAGGAGCCGTTCAGGTTATTCAGTCAAAATCTCGGTCAGTGACACTTCTTCAAATGTTTACGCCCGGGCTTGAACCTTGAACACCTGATCGCCAGCGCAATGTGGTAACTATTATACCAACGCGGCTCCCTTTCCTGGGATATAAGTCCACAAGATGCTAAAACAAGGTCCAGTCCGATAAATGGAATTCTGATCCTATTCCTTACTCTGGCTAGCTGGCTGTCTTCTTGACGAGGTGAATTTCACAGTGCTCTAAACCGGCGAAAGTGTCAGATTATACAGCAACTTTCGTCCCACGCACGTTGTTGTTACTATCTGACCAGGCTCCAATCAGAAGTGTTGTTTATAACATCTAGAATTGCCCAGCCAATTGTATTCAATCATGCGTGTTATGATGAGCTTTATCCCAACAATTTCATCATATGAAAATTCTGCGTGATTTTTAAAAAGTCACTTTCCATATAAGGAATTGTTATTTCTGTCGATTATTAGTCCTGTTTACACTCACGAATTCCTAAATTATCACAAATAATGTCTTCCCGGAAACGTATTACAACATTCCGTCTTTCTGTTGCGTCTGTAATAGGTCACCACCTGGATAATTTACTGTCTTGTACCTGTGCAAACAAACATTCATCGTGTGACCATCTGGATTATTGGAACGAGAGGTTAGATATTATTGAAGATGTTGGTGGACAAAAAGGAGTATCAGGTGATACTAGGATAGTTGCCAGAGAAGAGTCTGGTCTTATAAGAAATACCCCATTCTCAGAAAAGAGCAATGGTGTATAGAGTTCATAGGTTTAAAGTCAGGCTGTAAAGAATTACTGGCTGAGATAGTAATATTCAGTACCAGTACTCTATTATGCCGCTCTCGGAATCCTACCTATGGGCTGTTATGGTATCTAGGGGAATTAATTAAATTCAAAGTAAAATGAATTCAAAGCTGAAAGAAAGTAATCAAAACAGTGCACTACAATTTCTTAATTTTATTTATGTACATTAATCTGTTTTTTGTTGTGTTTGTGTAAACACAAAAATAAAAATGGAAAAAAACACACTGATGGTGTTGCATATATGTACACAACTATAATACACCAAATAAAAGTCAATTACTAAAAATAAAGTCTTTTCCTTGTTGCTAAGGCTCCCTTGTTATAAAAATAGTCTTAGTTCAACTAGTCACTCTGAAACCCATGTTAATGATAGCACTTTAATTTATCTTCGGTATCTGGGTGGTAGATATTGAAAATTGTCACACTGACGTCAATGTTACTGAGATCACTTGAATTTATCTTCAAAGTATTTCTATGGTATGTAGCTTTTGAAAACTGTCACTCTGACTAACGTCTATATTGTTACCAGACTAATTTATCATCACTGTTTTAATCACTACAAATTTGTAAAGGGTGTGGTACGCCAATGCTATGCGAGTCAGTCTTGTCTTATGGGACTTAACTCCTTCGCTTCCGCCTTTTATCTTGAAGCAGTAATATAAGATGGAGAAGCCCAACACTGAGGGTCCCCACTCTTCAAACTGATGTAGGTACAGGGTGCTTGTTCAATTCATACACCGCTAAGTACAACACCAAGATTAGTCTCTGCTAACAATGTGAGTGACAGGATACCTCTGACCAACAATCTCAGATTCAACAGGGTTTTAATAAACCAATGCTGTCTGCATCACTTGCAAATGTTAAAGGAGCTCTGTGGCAGAATCTGACATCTGTCCTCTGACGATTTGATTATGGCGGCTCAAGAGAAATATTCCAGATTAGCTTCCCTTTTTATTTACAGGTAGCGGGCGACTAGAAGACAAGCGATTCCATTGGCTGGCCGGGTCAGCTTTTGTTTACTAAAATTTCTGCGAAGATGTGGCTTGCTGCCTGATCTGTTAATCTGTCAAAACTTCGATAATTTATTATTCCGTTGTTTTCCAACCGATTCCTTTCATCCAGGTCTTGTTTAAACCTGCGTTGGTCGCTTCCGTTCTGACAAACTATCCTTTTTCTGCCTCCCTTGTAGCTTTTGCAATCGCAGTTGAAACAGGGGAAAACGGCCTCCGCTCCTAGTTATTACTGAATGTAACCACTCATAACTCCTGTGTCACTGCTTCTACAACTTAGATCCATGTATCTAATGAAAGCTTATGATTCCTATTCTCTTACTGTGCTCACTGTTCAGGGAAACATACCCTATCCTTTGACCTTAAGTCACAATTACACATTCACGTTCGCACGAATTCCATCTTGCTTTCCTGCAGCCTAAGGGTTCCTGCTACGGGTTTTCTGCTCGTGCAGTGATTGGTCGAAACATTTGTTGCACATTCCGATATAGTCAGGCAAGGTAGGCTCTCGTTAATTGCCATTAGATATTGGTTCAGAACTACGCTACAATTATGTTCTATCCACGAGAGAAATTAGAAATTTACAATAGCCATATTAGCGATAACCAAGCTCGCGGGCTGATCTTCGTGTTAATCCGGCGCGCCAATGTCTGGTTCACATGAATATTACCAACATGACTATCGGTCAATATTACATCACCTGTCTACTCTATCAGCAGGGATTATTAGGAAAACAGACATGACGAATTATTACAGGAAGAAATGTAAACAAGTGACTGGGCACGCATTTCTGTGCTCTGAACATGAGAAATAAGTAGATAATGGGGGAGAGAGAGCAAATACGAAAAGGGGAACGACCAACAACGTCACAGTTCCAGATATGACAGTATCTGTTAAAAAGTTCCAGATTTGACGGTTGCTGTAAATAGTCCCAGATACAACAGTTTATGTAAATAGTTTCAGATATGTCAGTTTCGGTAAATAGCTCATGATATGACAGTTTCTGTAAATAGTTCCAGATATGACAGTTTCTGTAAATATTTCCAAATGCGACAGTTTCTGTAAACGGCTTCTAATATGACAGTTTCTTTAAATAGTTCCGGATATGACAGTTTCGGTAAACAGTTCCAGGTATGACAGTTTCTGTAAATAATTCAGGGCATGATAGTTTATGTTAACAGTTCCGGATATGACAGTTTCTGTAAATAGTTCCAGATATGACAGTTTCTGTAAATAGCGTCAGATATGACAGTTTCTGTAAATAATTCCGGATACGACAGTTTCTGTAAATAGTTCCAAATATGACAGTTTCTGCAAATAGTTCCAGATATGACAGTTTATGTAAATAGCGTAAGGTATGTCCGTTTCTGTAAATAATTCCGGATACAACAGTTTCTGTAAACAGTTCAGGATATGACAGTTTCTGTAAATGGTTCAAAGTATGACAGTTTCTGTAAATAGTTCCGGATATGAAATTTTTTGTAAATAGTTCAAGGTATGACAGTTTCTGTAAATAGTTTCAGATAAGGTAGTTTCTGTAAATAGTTTCAGATATGACAGTTTCTGTAAATAGTATCAGGTATGACAGTTTCTGTAAATAGATCCAGGTATGACGGTTTCTGTAAATAGTATCAGATATGACAGTTTCTTTAAATAGCTCAAGGTATGACAGTTTCTGTAAATACTTCCCGATGTGCCAGTTTCTGTAAATAGTTCAAGATATGATAGTTTCTGTAAATAGTTCAAGATATGATAGTTTCTGTAAATAGTTCAAGATATGATAGTTTCTGTAAATAGTTCAAGATATGACAGTTTCTGTAAATAGTTCAAGATATGACAGTTTCTATAAATAGTTCAAGGTATGACAGTTTCTATAAATAGTTTCAGATATGACAGTTTCTGTAAATAGTTCAAGGTATGACAGTTTACACATTTTTATTTACATATGTAGGCACAATGTGACTGTTAACTTTTCTGCTGACATATGTGGGCACAGTGTGACTTAAGTTTTTCTGCTGACATATGTGGGCACACTGTGACTGTTTACTTGTTCTGCTGACATATGTGGGCACACTGTGACTGTTTACTTGTTCTGCTGACATATGTGGGCACACTGTGACTTAAGTTTTTTCTTCTGATGTGTGGGCACACTGTGACTGTTAAGTTTTTCTGCTGACATATGTGGACACACTGTGACTGTTAAGTTTTTCTGCTGACATATGTGGACACACTGTGACTGTTTACTTGTTCTGCTGACATTTGTGGGCACACTGTGACTTAAGTTTTTTCTGCTGACATATGTGGGCACACTGTGACTGTTAAGTTTTTTTGCTGACATATGTGGACACACTGTGACTGTTAACTTTTTCTGCTGACATATGTGGGCATACTGTGACTGTTAACGTTTTCTGCTGACATATGTGGGCACACTGTGACTGTTAGCTTTGTCTGCTGACATATGTGGGCATACTGTGACTGTTAAGTTGTTCTGCTGACATATGTGGACACATTGTGACTGTTAACTTTTTCTGCTACATATGTGGACACACTGTGACTGTTAACATTTTCTGCTATATATGTGGACACACAGTGACTGTTAACGTTTTCTGCTGAAATATGTGGGCCCACTGTGACTGTTAGCTTTTTTTGCTGACATATGTGGGCACACTGTGACTGTTAACATGTTCTGCTGACATATGTGGGCACACTGTGACTGTTAAGTTTTTCTGCTGACATATGTGGGCATACTGTGACTGTTAACTTTTTCTGCTACATATGGACACATTGTGACTGTTAACTTTTTCTGCTGACATATGTGGACACACTGTGACTGTTGACTTGTTCGCTCACATAGGTGGGCACAGTGACGTAGACCAACGTAATAAACACTGACATATGACCATAAGCCGTGGCCATTTGTGGAACCCGAGTCTTGAATCCACAATGAAATAATATATCACAGAAGCATCTGCTGTCACATCAACACAGGTGAATCATTATTGTCATAATTTTTTTTTTTGTTCTCCGTGGAAGATGATGCTTTAACTGTTGATATTACCGACCGATTTATATCTTTGACTGCCCCCTTCAGCCGCGCCTATAAGGTTCTAGTTGCTTTGATTGTCTCCCCTACAGTTTTTCTAAGTACTCACATTAGAAGGTAGCAAACCATTTTGTGTGGGCATGTTATGAGATGATGAAAGCTAGAATATATTGTTACAACAGGAAATATTGAAGGAAAAAGAGGGCAACACAGAGAGATGATACTGGACAATGTGACATCATGGCATGGAAAGAAGCCAACAACACAATTGATTAACAGGTTCTGAAGATAGGAAGTTGTGTACAGACATTATCACCTACGTCACCAGGCATAGAACATGAAGAAGAAGAATACAGATTTTCTACATCTTCTATCTGACCTCTCAAATGCTATCTCACTTAGTGGATTCCAGTAGATGGCATGTCTTATTTATTTTTTTAATGATAAAAATATTCCTGGCTGCTCCTGATGGGTTAGAACTTGAATATTTCTGCTATTGGCTTACGGGCAACGTTCTTCCTAATTACATTACGGTATGTGTTTCAAACTGTTTTCTAGTTAATTAAAAACTCTCTATGCTTGTTAGTATTTTAAAATATTCATAATTAGTGCGTTATTTAAAAATATAAAGTATAACAAAGGACTGTGTGTGCGAGGAGGAAATTCTTTTAAAAACAAAGTATCCCGTTCAACCCATGATGGGTTATAATTAAGACGTATACTGTAATAAATTCAAGACAATAAAATCAGATTTCCAATATCCAAATATAGTATCTTCTTCTGCCCTCCACTCAGTCCAAATATAGTAAATCCAAAAAAAAATTGTGTGAATCAATTTGTGTGTGAAACCTCCTTTTCAAGAGAAAAACAAACAATAAAATAAAAAACAAATACAAACAAGAAATTCCCCCCCCCCCCCCACCCAAAAAAAAGCAAATAAAAACACAAAAAAACAAACAAAGTAAAGTCTCTCACAACTGCCCTGCTGTTAACAAGGTGGAAGGGGGTGAGAAAGCCTGGAGGTGTCCGAGATTACATCAAATCCACCAACTATCTGCCATCATTCACACGAGCACTCCATCAGACTACCCTTATCCTCACACCATCATTGATCCTTATATATTAATTTTAGTTCTTGTTAGCCACTGTTTTACTATATTGTGCAATTCTCTAGGTCTATCTATTCTCAACATCTGCTCCACAGTTATGGTTGAATTGTATGCCTGTAAATAATCTAATACTGGTTTTCTCAGTTGTTCATACTTCCTATATTTTAGTAGGAAATGCTCTATATTATTTTTTTCCAGACACTCTGCACAGTAAGGTTCTTCTATTCTAAAATATCTCATTCCTAGTTGCAATCTAAGGAGTTCCTTCGTGCTAGGAATTTTTAGTTCTCTAGATTCCTGACACGATCTTGTTGGAGTTTTGAACAATTTATATGCATGTCTGCCCTTTAGACTTCCATCCCACTCTAATGTCCATTCGTCAGTTATTATTCTTTTAATTAAGCTTTTGATCTCTGTTTTACTCATCCCCACATTTATTTGGTTTCTATTATTTCTTCTTCTTCTTCTTCTGCGTTCGTCCTAAAAAGGACGTTTGTTACGTTGTGTCGCCGTTTACAGCAAAGCTGCGATATCTGCGCCTTTCGGCCCGCCACATCCGTTTTCGGCACGGCATTTTTGGGACCGGGTTAGCCTTCCCTCTTCGATCCCTACTCTCTCAGCCAGACTGCAGTGATGCAGCCTGTTTCCAGGACCACCACTTGGAGGTGGAGTAGGGTCTTGGTTAGCTCTAGTTCGCTGACCCTGACGCAAGCAGTCAAGCTATGGGTCGCTTACTGCATTCCTCACTTTTGATGCATCTTCGGTCCCCTATTATTTCTACTTTTCTAAGTTTCTTTATCTGCCTTTTCATTTCCTTCTATGCCAACATGTGAAGGTATCCAAGCTATTAGAACAAAACAGCCTCTGGAGTATAGGTAAGTATTTGCCAGTAATATCTCTTCTGCTGTATCAGGTCTACTGCATTTTCGTAAGTTTCTTATAGCTTGAATAGTTGAAAGTGAGTCTGTTAATATTGTTAATTTATGAGCAGGGTTGTTAGGGAAGATATCCAGAGCTGCCGTGTAAGTAGATGTATTATCTGTTATACTACATCCTTACACCATCTGTCACATGGGGGCATAAATTCCTATCCCTAATTTGTTATCGTTTCCCTTACATCCGTCTGTGTACACTGTAATGCTGTCCTTTGATATCTTTTGAATATATTTCCTGGCTTTGTTTTTGATAGTTTCCATATCAGTTGCTTTATTAATTATGTCTGCCAAGTGGTAGTCAGTATCTGGTTTCTTGAGCTCCCAGGATGGTACCACCGGCTTGTATATACTACTGTTATTAATTGATGCATTTAGGGCATCCAATTGTACTATTTCCTCCACGCATTTCCAACCTGTCAGGTATCTACTTGCATTCATGAATCTGTTCTGAGTTGTTAACTGATATCTAGCAAATGCTGGAAAAGCTGGATGAGTCTTGTCCAACCTAATTTTGGTCATGTAATTTAGTCTTAGTTTCTTTCTCCGAAGTCCCAAAGGTAGGATCCCTAAGGCCACCTCCAGATCACCCTTCGATATTGATCTGATTGCACCTGCAGTTGTACATAATGCTTGGTGCTGAATTCTATCTAATTTAATCTTGTGACTATGTGCTACAGAGTCATAGACTATGTGCTACAGAGTCATAGACTATGTGCTACAGAGTCATAGACTATGTGCTACAGAGTCATAGACTATGTGCTTCCATAATCAATTTTGCCTCTAATGACAGATTGTCGTAGATTTTAGATAGGAGTATTAAGACTTGGGTTGGTCCCTTCAGAATAGGTTGGAATGAGTGATAGTCACAGTGAGAGCT
Organism: Oreohelix idahoensis; assembly: GCA_024509875.1. NCBI lineage: Eukaryota > Metazoa > Mollusca > Gastropoda > Stylommatophora > Oreohelicidae > Oreohelix > Oreohelix idahoensis. The sequence continues at coordinate 27,912 of JAMPIV010022855.1, forward strand.
GGTGAAAAAAAAAACCACAATAGAATTTCCCACACGTGAGATGATAGAATGTGATAAAGAAGCTGTCTTTGAGAATCGAGATAATCTTCTCTCTCTCACCTATCTTCTACGACCGCTTTTAAAGGCGTCAGACAGTCTACACACAGATATATATATATATATATTAATATATCTCTATCTACTCACGGGCACGCACATACACGTGACGACAGTTAAACACACAGACGTGGGAATCTATCACAATGAATATACAGATAATTGGGATCGAGCTGACCAACGCACTGATTTAGTTCAAGAGAGAGATTTTTATTATTATCATCAAAAAAAATCTTCTCACAACACCAAAAAAAAACATATACAAATAGTCATAAAATTTAAGAAAAATGCTACAAGGATGATAGCCCCGTTATGATCTTAGCTCTAGGTTTAGCCCACAGCCCCGTTAAGAGAACAGATGATGGCCCAAAGAGTTATAGATACGTAGGGTTGAGGCTAAGTTTTTCTTCTTTTCTCGTAAATGTATGCACAGAGTTGAATAATCTGATTTAGCCTAAGAAGTAAAGAAACTCTAGCAAATAGTAACAAATTCTGCAGGTTAAACAAAAAGAATTAAGACAGTAAATGGGTGACAATCTATAACTGTAAAATAACACTCTGATCTGCGTACAATCATTCATTCAGCCATGGCCATGCAGTTATACTCACAATTTTGCTCGCTGCCTCTGGGAACATACAATTCTAGGACCTTCACACAGACCCGAAAATGCAGTCCTTGACCAAGAAATCCCCAGTTCCAAAAGACGTACTAAACTCTCAGGGAACGATTCCTTGGGTGTTCTAATTTTTCGAATGTCTGATTAAGTCACATAAAATATTGTCCAGGCACGAAAGTTAGCAGAGCACAATGTCATTAGCTTTGGTTTCTAGAATTTAAGGAAAGTCGGATCGGTGTCTACTTTCAGGAAGTTACTATATTTGGTCGCCACAGTACTAGTCAAAACTCTGTCGGAATGTTTCTGATCTTTGATTGCCACAACGGGCTGAATTGTACTGAAGAGTTATTCTGGAAGAATTAATTCTGGCGCGAAGGCCTCTTACTTCATTTAACTGTTACAGTTCAGGTAATGAAAGTGATTTGTTTCTTCCCAAATAATGTTCACGTACTAGAACGCTGGTAAAGTTGGGTACCACCGTTTCACTATATAAAAGAAAGAACACATATCAAATAATTTTACAATATGTACCCACTATAACTTACATTATTAAACCGCAAGTGTACTGCTTGACTTATCATTTAAATTTCCCGTAAAGTAAGTTATATCTTAAAAAAAAATCATCAATCCCCATGAATTTAGGAACACGTGCGTGTTCCGTCAACATCTCATGAGGTTTCTAGCATTTGTAAGTTAGCTTAGAAAAATATGATCTCGTCTGATTTCTTAGCAGTAAAATTAACTTCATTATAGCTACATTATTGTTTAGTAAGCTAAGATATAATTTATTCTGCTATCCACTGAAACACGTCACTAGAAAATAATACAGACTATATAAATTTGGCACTCTGCGCAAAATCTAACTAGTGAAATATGAAATAAGCGACTTAACACTTTATCATTTCACAAAATACTAGATATAATATATATTACCTCACACAGAACTACAGGTAGTCGCACAACTTAAGAATTATATGCTGAATATTTAAGGAAGTCTAGAAGTTCGACAAATTGCCGAAACAAACTGAGAAACTTCGCTAACAGCTATTCTGTTTCGAACAACCTGTCTACTGCGAATATAGGAGCGAGAATGAAATTAAAGTTTCAAACTCGGGCCAATATCTTAAAATCAGACAAAGGGCCCAAACTTATTTCGCCAAGCGAAATTATCTCCCCTACTCCCAACATTTACGTCAGCTTAACGCGTGACGTAACTGCCACCAGTGACCGAGAAATGCGCGTGACAGTTGCAAATCTCAGACAACCGTCTACAACTGCGTCGTACAGATGCCGGGTTTGACACCTTAAGCTAGTGACAGGTGAACAAAATGGTAGACCAAAAGTCTGCTCTATGTCCAGCGAAACGAATTTCTCACACCTCAGGCCCAGAAATCTGGTCGGGCCGCGCTCTGACCGGGGGAAACTGCAGACGTATGTCTGGCGAGAACCGTATCTTCACAGCTATCTGCGCGACTGACATCTGATGCAATAAGGTTACTAGTCAGTATGAGAAAGAAAAACGATGATGGGAAAGAAATATATTTTTCGCAACGAATGATGCGAAAAAATACAGGAAAAACAAGTACGGAAAAGTAATAAAATGAAAGGATTAGGGTGAGAGAATAGGAAGAAGATGTAGGTAATTTAATTATATAAAGACCCACGTGACACAGATTTATAAAACGTGATCATTGTCATAGTGCTTGCACCCCAGCCATATTGAGACTTACTTAGTTTTTTTTTTTTTAAGACAAAGTATCCAGTTCAACCCTTAATAATAATAATAATAAATTCTTTAAGCACCAAACACGGCACATAAGGCAGAAACCAGTGCTCTCCAGGTTGTACATTGTGACGCCACTCCTCTTAGCTCTTGCACATTATTTAATCCCAACTTTCTTCCTTCTCTTATTATTGTTCTTCTAAGTTCAACCCTTGATGGGTTATAAATAGGATATTATGTAGTGTAGTAAATTCAAGATAATAAAATCTGATTTCAGATATTTAAATACAGTATCTCTCCCCCCTCCCCCCAACTCAGTATAAATATAGTAAATCAAAACTGTAAAAATGTGTGAATGTATGTGTGTGCGCCCTCCCCTTTAAAAAAACAATTAAAATAAAAACAAATACAAACAACAACAGAAAAAGAAAAGAAAAAAATAGCGTCTATAATAACTGGCCTGTTGTTAACAAGGTAAAAAGGGATAAGACCACTAACCGCAAATATCTAACAATTTTAGTAGAGGGTATGCTATCATTTCTGACCATCAAGCAAAATTGTAAAAGGTACAGTATTTATTCTTTCAACCACAAATGATCAGCGGGCACACAAATAACCCTTGGCGGGCACACAAATAACCCTTGGTGGGCAAACAAATAACCCTTGGCGGGCACACAAATAACCCTTGGCAGGCATACACATAACCCTTGGCGGGCACACAAATAACCCTTGGCGGGCACACAAATAACCCTTGGCGGGCACCGCGTTGAATACCCCTGGTTTAGAGGACTTGTATCACCTCCCTACACTTGACACTTAGCTAAGAGACATGTACTCCCTCATCTATCACTGTCACTGTGACATAATGGGGCGTCCTCTTCTCGATCTCTATTTCACCACTACAGTTTCAGTTACATTTTTAGTACTGATTTTATTGCGTGCTTTTCAATGGTCGGACGTTTTTTCTTTCTCTGTCCACTGTAGCAGATATTTTGTATTTTCCTTCTTACACTCCTATCAAGGATAAGCCATCATGTCTGTTTGTTACCCGTCCCTTCCCTAAAGCTTTGCAAGGAGCGACAGAGATAATATTAACGACAACCATGTTGGCTAAATCGCGGGTGCAGCCGACATCAGAATACAGATTAGCCCTACAAATCGCCAGCGCATTCGTCTAATTGCCGATAAAGCCAGGGTGCGCGACAGATAAGAGATTACTTGTCTTGGTGACACATTTTGGATAGACAAGGATGACCTAATAGCTTCCTGTCCGACTTGTTATGACAAGATTACTTTAGATAGTAATAAATTGTTACATCTGAAACACATTGTCGTATGAGTTTACAGATGTGTTGGTGAGTTCGCCTTCCAGGGATCGGATATTTTCACGCCATATATGGGAGAGGTGACCTCTGCATTACGTTCAAAATTTGTCCATGACAGGAATATTTTGAAATCACCCCCCTTCCCCCCCTCAACACGCATGTTTGAAAATTATTGGAGCTTTTGAGAAGCCCCATAACAAACAGATGCAGGGGTGGGACAGGAATATAACCTGACATGCTTCAGTATTAAGACACTGTGAGATTCATGCTTGCCAAGACACAACCAGACTTGCCAGAAGTTAGAATTCAGAATTTCCATTTATCAGGCTGGACTTTGTGGAACAATCTTGAAGGACTTACATAGCCCAGGAAACCAATTTTTATAAGGAAGGCTGAGGAAACTGAAACACACGGAGTCATAGAGGGAGTTATCTTATAAAAAGTAACCACCCCCAAGAACATGTGTAAGAGGCCTAATCAAGTGCCTTAACTTCATTCATCTGAGCAAAAAGTATGTGAGCCAGGATTGGCTTGTTGGAGATACCGGCTGAGGGTACTAATCTCTGAAACAAAGTGAAGGTAGAAGTGGACTGATGTAGAAACGCGGGACCAGCTTGGCAGTTACTTCTTGATTGTACTTGAAACGTGCTGCACCTTTAATCTTGACCAAAGACGTGAGAACTCCAGTGACCTATCTGCACAGAAACCATCAGCAAGAGAAGAAACTACTATTGGCAGCTAAGTGAAACGTATAAGCTGCCAACGTGAACTTTTTTTAAAATAAAACCTACTATCATTCAATGATGAACCTTTTCTTTTAAACTATTCAATTATTTTAAAACTGTTAAAACTTAAATGCTTATTAAATCTGTTATTTGTTAATGTACAAATTTAACTTCGATTTAATCATTTTAAATATACTGCATGTTTGTCTCAGTCAGTTTGCTAAACACACTCTAAACAGAGCTATACCAGAATAATAAGAATTCCACTGAGTAAATCAGGGGTGGGTACTTAACGAGCTGAAAATAATAATTGCTTAATCGTTCACAAAAGTTGTCGGTAGATCATAGAATTAACGTGCTCAGCCAATGCAGCATTTTTTCGCTTTTCTGAATATCTTTTGAAAACTCCCGTGGGATAGAAGCGTCATTACCCTTCTATCTACAACTCTGCCAAGAGAAATCTTGTGCGAAGGTAGACACCTTTGACGACCCACTTTAGATACTTATGAGTTTTGGCCACTGTTGGACCACTACTGCAAAGCACGGGAGGCAGAACCGTCACAGTCACATAAATTAACACACACGATTATGCTTCACCTCAAAATTTTAAACTTTTACCTTCTCGTCATGCTCATCAAAAGGCTCATCCGTGACACTATTTTTGTTAACGGCTTGAGCCACACCTATGACCACGCCCTCGCTGTCTTTGACTGGCAGACTCAGAATGCTCCGTGTCTTGTAACCCATACGAAGGTCGACCTCGCGGTTAAAGCGAGGATCCTGAAACAGAAGATAGAGACGTAAGCAAAACAGGACCAGGTGTACGCAATTCATGAATCACATCAGGGACATATATTGTCGGAATGCCTGGGATAGACTTGCACCAAGCCTTTATCAATGACTTTACTATACAAGCAATACAGAGCGTACGCCCAAGACTTAAAAACACAGCGTTAAGTAACGCCAAGCTTCGTTTGTGAACTTGTCTTCTGCGTTCAGTCTGTTAGTCATGCCAAATATGCAGGCCTGACGCCAGGATGAATTCAACAGTTTTTTCCAGGCCCATGCGGCAGCCCCGTAGCTTGACTCAGATCTGCATCCCCTGGCCAGGTTTGTGAAACTGGCCCTGTGTCGTCTCTCATTGTCGCCATCTACAGTATCTTGTTTTCTACCAATATTTCATGTTTTCACAAAATATTTCATGTTTTCATAAAATATTTCATGTTTTCACAAAATATTTCATGTTTTCACAAAATATTTCATGTTTTCACAAAATATTTCAGCTATCCTCACCTCATAATATGTCCAAAACAAAATGGACTGTTTCGTTCTGATATTTGGTGCAATAAGCTTCCTTTGTGCACTGGCTTCTATCAGGACATCATCATTACTCGTTTCAGCTACCCGTGGTGATCTAACATTCTGTCAAACCATATCTAGGTGGTCTCCAGTGATCTTCTTGCTTGTACTATGATTGTCCATGATTAGCTTTGATTTGACAGGATTGACTCTATATAATAATCCTTTCACCGACAAAAGAAAGCTTTGATGTGCTCTTCATTTTAAACAATGCTATTTTTGAATAGGCTCTTCTACTCAATATTTCTGAGTTACAATTCCCATCTGATGTTATTTAATGTTGTGCTCGGGTGGATGAATCAATGAACTTGTTTCCAAATTGTCCCATTTATTCTGATGGCGTAGTCTGTGGAAATCCGTTTTTTCGAGACGCCATTAGGCCTACTTATCTGCGCATAATGCAGCCGTAGAATTCTCAGATCCATTTTCATAAGCGTCCCCCTTCCGCTCATTTCAATTTAAGACGAAAAGAACGAACAAACGAACAAGCGGAATGAATTTTTAAAAATATATATATTTGATCATGGTGAGGAAACAGGTTCCGTTGTCTTTTCACGTGTCTGCCTTGGAGCTGTCATCTTTCGTTTGAACAGACATTCAATTTTATAAACAATGTCAACAACCATTTTTCTATTTAAAAAAAAAAAAAACCCAGTGAATCAAAGAAAGAAAATGAAACAAAAACTCACACATACACACACTCACAAACTGCAGTCGGTGTTGATAAACAGTTTAAGTAAGAACAGTCCACAATTGGGTTTAAACAATATCATAGCTGGGAGGAGGTTTGAGGATTAGCTCAACTTTAATAAGTGCTCCCAAGGCGAGTCACACAAATAGCTTGTGACATTAAAAGTCCGACTTACGGCCTTGTAGCGGAGTGTCCGACTAGCAGAGTAGTTTTAGCGTTGTCTCTCGCGACAAAGTTATCTGGTTCCGGGTCCCAAATCTGGTAGCCTGACGCTCCCAGTCTCCCTGACTCTGCTCTTGAGTTATAGAAGGCAGAGGTAGCGAGGAAGGGAACTGGTCAAACCACCTTATAAAGTTGGACCTAGTATATTCTCTAACACTTCACTCCCCTACTGCACTGTCTGCCATGGAACTACCTTTACCTGTAACCTTGACCAACTCGTTAAAAACAACAGGAGAATGGGCTAAGGCGAGTCTCTGGTGCCCAATAACCAGACTGCTTTGGGTAGATGAACCTCAGTAGCCTTGGGTGGCAGCTCATCTAGGGTATGAAAAACTATGATTCCACGCCTGCTGCTACATTGCCGGTTAGATTCTTGTTAAAAGAACCTCAGTTAAAAGTTATGTGAGTAAGCCATACCCAAATCCCACGGAATTCAAAAGGAAGTCATCGTGTATTATCCCTGTTCAGGACCGGCTCAGCCGATTTAACCCAACTGCGCCCGACGCCAACATGGGGCCCCCGCACTTGGGTTGCCAGCTTCAACTTTGACAATTAAAAAAAACGCCATAAACAACAGGCTGGATTGGTAGATTATATTCAAGATCATTTACCCCAATAAAATAGATGAATATTACATTATTCCTTCTTAATCTTTACTTACTCTGGCTGTAATTAATCTTCGAAAATTCAGGAAAACGAACTTGTCAAGTCTGTAAAATTAGCAATTATAGATGACCCTATGGTGGTTGTCGTAAATTTAGATAGGTATTAAAGATAGATTTGGTCCCGTCTGAATAGAACAGAAAAAGTGGTAAATAAGTGAGAAATAAGGTATAAGAAATAGATTTCACGAGTGAATAGTTTAAGGGTAGAATCTGTCACTGGATTTAGACGATACTCTAGTCCAGCTTATCTTTACGACTGTAATTTGTTATCAGACAGTCCTACTCTCCATACATGTAACATCTACGTTTCACCACTCACACACACACACACACACACACACACACAATCGTGTGACAACAAGACGCAAAAACGTGAAAAACTATGGTAAATGGAGTATTCGTATGGACTGGGCTGACCAACACAATTAATTAAGTTTTTGTTTAGTTTATTATCATTTAAACTTCTCACAACATCAAACATATAGAAATCAATAAAGCCATAGGTTTACAGAATTATGAAAATAACCCCATAAGTGCCCTCCCCTCTGTTGAGAAAAGATCCCGCAAGAAGTAAATAACCCAAAAAGGTCAAAGATAAACACTAGGGTATAGAATAGACAGTAAAGCAAAGAACAAAGTTCCTAATTAAGCTATCTCGTAAACTAACAGTAATTGTAAAGAAAATAAAGGATGGTACAGTTTCCGTAACTAGAACGTATTTCCTCTCAATCTGTCATTCGTGGCCACATCAATCACACCTTACCTACTACTTGGTTAACAACCTCTTGAACGTAAACATCAATGTACATGTATCGTAATCCAGTGTTGTGCTTCTCCGAAGTGAGCCCCAGTTCCTCCACGAATAATTAATTTTCCTAATGGGGAACGCCTACTTTGGTGGTGCTTATTGGATATGATAATGTCACCTCAGATAGTTCATGTAGCAAAATATAAACCACGATCTAGTGTTCACCGCAGACAGTAGACAGTACTTCCAATAGTTAAAGGAAACCTCTGGTTGGTAAACTGTTAGTAAAAAAATAAATGATGAGGGTATATCCTATCGGTTTTTCTCTCTCTGGGGTTGAGTGCCGATTATGAAACAATGTATTCTCCTGGATAAATCCACTTGGTAACACAATTGTCAGTAGTCGGAAAAATATGATATATGTATATATTTGGCCACAGCGGGCTGATAAAATTGAATGCAAAATCTGGGTATTTTGTATGTCCAGTTATGATTATTCTTATTGTTTATAGTTTTGGACTCTCTCTGGATGAAGCAAGAGGACCAAACAGGTCAACATCGAAGACCCGATACTAATAATAAGAATTGTTACTGGTGCTATTAGACCACTGGCAGCTGATTGAGTGCTAGATAAGGAAAAAAGAACACAATTTAAAAAGACTGTTACTATCCTGTCCGTATGTCTTTCCGCTATGGCATGTCGGGAAAGAAAGGGTATGCGCCCTCCCCCCTGTTTGCCTGCGAGAAATTGAACAGCGCACAAAGTCCTTTATTCAATTTATCTATATGCGCACTTTAACAAAATCTGTCTGTCACTACTAGCTATTTGTCAGCGTATGTTGTTTAGTCACATAACAATTACTCTAGTCACTATTTAATTTCACACATTGAAGTATAAACGAATTCTATTCGGTCACTGGTCCGTCACACTTAATAATACTAAGTCAGCTAAGCCGTATCTTCCTGTGTAAGAAAAAAAAATGGGGTATCTGAAATTACATTATTCTGAACGACTGTCAAGAAATATCTATGCACTAGTTTTTAAACGCTAGGGAATTATATTGAATAAAATGGTAGACCTAACACATTTAGAACTTAAGCACAATTTCTATTACCACAAAATCAGAAATTTAAATCCCCATGGGACATATTTAACACATCCAGTGAAGAAATGGTACTAGTCCGTCGTGCTAAGATTACTCCAAGAAATTTCTGAGCGACTCTAATACTGGGTTTAAGAGAGCGTTGTATTTATACAGATTTTGTGTTATTTCACTAAAGGTTGCGAGAATTCACGCCTTCGGCCGTATCAGGAAAATCGACGAGTTCGACTCCCGAGGTAAAAGGATTTCTATTTGCTCTAACGGCGTTTGCCGACGAGCATCAAAGAGACATGGACCATGCAAACGGGTTTTCTTACATTTCGTCCGCTGCCGTAGATCAAATACTAAAGTCCCCTGAAACTGTAGACATCAAAGGTACGGGAATATTATTGTCGCCCTAGATTCTTCAAACAAACGAACCATTATATTTCTACGCGTGCTTCTGTCTGTCAAAAATGATGGTAGGCAAATCGCTCGCGTGATAATTCAGATAAACGAATCATAACTCGCTGACTGTTATCTGGCAGGTCGCGGGCTAGCTAATAGGTCTGTTTGTAAACACTCATTAGCGCGTGTAAGACAGGAGAAAAAGAAAAGGCGTGGCTTCAAAGGTGAGTCACCACAGACAGCGAACTGACTGGTTTTTGCGTAGCAAAAATTATAAACCTTAGATGGGGAAGCAAAGGTGGTCGGGTCACTGTTGCACTATTTACATATATACGTGACAGTGGTCGAGGAAATGGAAGCACACATACTTTGGAAAGCCTTTTAAAATTATGAAATTCCTTACTTTGAGCTACAGAACTACTGGATTTCCAAATTTTCTATTGCTCTAAATATATTTTTGACGATTCCAGTCACAGCCGTGTCTAGTGAAATGAGCTTTTCCAAAATAAAATTTATCAAATCTTATCTAAGGTCAAACATGCTCCAATATAGACTCAACAGCATTGTTATATTAGCCACAGAATGTGATGAAGCAAAAAACTTAAACTTTGACACAATTTGTAACAGTTTGGGGAACAAATAACAAGAAATATAATTATTGTTTTGTTGTAACCCGTTTTATGTCAACATATAGCTAATTAATACAGATATTGCTTTATTTTGATTACAATGTCATGAGGTATGTCAGATATACAATTTGATATATAATCTTAAGTCGGGGGACCCCACCAAAAGGGTTCAAATCGGGCCCCGCAGTTACTAAGGTCGACCCTGCCCCCGATGAAATCAGATTTCACTATGAGACCAGGCAGTGCCTCGGCTGAACAGCGTAAAGGGATACTTTAAAACAGCCTCACCCGGAGAGGGATTGCCACGTGTACCATGTGACACCAAACCGTCATTGAGATTCTAGCACAAAATAAACGTAATATAGGATGTGGCACGCCCACAAAATGAACAGACAGGAGTGCGTGTGAACATCAAAGACTTGAACGTCAGCGTCATGGAACTGAGCGACATCAAATGCACTGGATTATAAAATGATGTACTCACGATGAAGAACAAATTCAGGATATTGAATTTGTAAAGATAAAACTCTGGGACACGATCTCAAGCAATCCTCGATGGGGTTCTATTAATCAGGCCAAACGTCAGGCATCTTGAATGTAACATTATACAAGCATACACGCTAACAGCAGACAAAACAAGGGAGAATTCGATGAGCTTTATAGTTGCTTATATGATATTTAAAAAATGCAAATCATCAGAATTGACCATTGTAATGGAAATGTGAATGCCAAAGTAGGCAACCAATTAGAAGGGCGCGCATTAGTCAGATCTGGCTTGGGAGACCACAATAATAGCCGAGACAGGACTCAAAAATTGGTAATCCTTGGTTTCAGCTACACCCAAGACGTCTATAGACAGCGATGAGAACTGGTGGTGATAAGATGAGAACTGGTGATGAGAACTGGTGAAAAGATGAGAATTGGTGATAAGATGAGAACTGGTGAAAAGATGAGAATTGGTGATAAGATGACAACTGGTGATAAGATGAGAATTAGTGATAAGATGAGAACTGGTGATAAGATGAGAACTGGTGATAAGATGAGAATTAGTGATAAGATGAGAACTGGTGATGAGAATTAGTGATAAGATGAGAACTGGTGATAAGATGAGAACTGGTGATAAGATGAGAATTAGTGATAAGATGAGAACTGGTGATAAGATGAGAACTGGTGATAAGATGAGAACTAGTGATAAAATGAGTAATCAAAATGACTATATTCTTTTTGCCGCGTGTAGTTTCTGGTAAAGACAAAACATAAAGACTATGACTACTGGTTGCTAAGGCAAGTGCTACAACGCGACTAGTATGAGGTTGTGTTGAGGCTGGCAACCTCATCATGTCAAACAAATTGACAGCTAAAAGAACATGTCAATGCTGGGTCCATATTCTGTAACAACATCAAAGGAAAATGATGATGATGATGATGTTCTTATTAACTGGATATATTGGTATGCTTTAACTGTCACGAACAGACCTGTCACGAACAGACAGCTACAGCTACCACTGAATACAAGTACGGACATCAACAAGTCGAGTGAAGAAGCTAAGATTAAAACCCTGAAACATAAATAAAGATGTAGCTGCACTACAACAGAAAAAATATGTAATGCAGCATTAAGAAAGAGATATGATACATTGTCAGACGTGGAAATTATGTTGCAGGACGTTAATGACTAGAGCAGTGTTTCTCAAGCGGTGTGCCGCAGCGCCTATCAAAGTCTGCCGCAAAGATTTTGTAAATTGACTACATGAAGTATATTTTTGGTGATGATGTAATATAAAACTTATCTTACAGCTTGAATTCATTCAATAATAATTGGAGCTATTAACTGCTTTGAACAAAAATAGATATACTTCACAATTTCCTGATACAGTATTACAAAAACAAAGAGGCGCATAAACAACGTTCAAAAGCCATGGACGAAGCATAGTACTTCCACTTGGACCTAATTAAATTTCGTATGTCTTTTTTTTGTTTGTAAAATATATGTTCTAATTATTTTAAACAATTAAAAGAAAATGGAACTGAGAGTTTTCTTTATTCTAAAGTACCTACACATACTTACTTACTTACTTACTTAGTCGTTCCCCTTCTACCGTAAGGTGTAGAGGTTTGGAAGAGACAGCGCCAGACTATTCTATCGGCTGTCTTCCTCCTGGCCTGGTTCCATTCTAGTCCTCGGTCCTTCAAAGATTGTCTGATGTTGTCCTCCCAGCGGACTCTGGGTCGTCCTCGGGGTCTGGATCCTTGGCTCTTTGTTTCCCATGCTTGTCGTGGTAGCCGATCTTCTCCCATTCTGCAGACATGGCCAAACCATCTTAGTTGGGACTGTTCTACTTGGGTCTGTAGGGGGTGGCATTTTAGGCCTTGACGTATCGTCTGGTTGCGTACCATGTCTCTTCTTGTTACTTCAACCACCTTCCTCAGATATCTCATTTCTGAGGTTTGGATCTGGCTTTTATGGGTTGTAGTCATTGCCCATGACTCGCATCCATATGTCAAGACTGGGACATAGGTGGAGCGGTATACAGCCATCTTCGTTTTCTTACCAACCTCTCTCTTGCTGAGGAATCCTCGATTTATGGCCTGAAAAAGTCTCCCAGCTGCTGCTTTTCGAGTGGCCAACTCTTCTTTGATGCCTCCCTTTCGGTCTATAATAGCTCCGAGGTATTTAAAGTGGTCGACCTGCTCCAGGACCTGTTCTTCCAGCTTAATCGGATGTCTTCTTTCTTCTCGTGATATCACCATGGATTTTGTTTCAGAGCTGCTTATGACCATCCCTCTCTTCTCCAGCTCTTCCTTCCAGACCTGAAGGTTGGATTGGAGATGTGCCTCTGATTTAGCAATCAGGGCAACATCATCAGCAAATGCCAGCTCTGAAATATAGACCTGTTTCATCTTCCAGTACCCCACTGAATACTTTCTTGTTCTCTCCTTACATGCCTTGATGACATCGTCCATAAGGAGTATGAAGAGGTAAGGTGATAGGATATCACCTTGTCTTACACCAGTGGTGGTCCTGAACTCTTCTGACTTATGGTTTGCTGTCCTCACATAATTTCTGCAAGACTTGTAGAAGCTCTGTATAGCATGAATCAGAGGTGCTGGAATATTCTTCCTTGCCAAACAGTCCCAAAGTTTGCTCCAAGGGACCCTGTCAAACGCCTTTTCCAGATCTATGAAACAAAGATGGATCTCACTCTTATACTCAAGGGCCTTTTCACTCAGCTGTCTGAGTGTGAAGATTAGGTCTTGAGTACTTCGGTTTGCTCGGAATCCGCACTGGACCTCATCCAATTGTGGCTCAGCTAGGCGTCGGAGTCTCTGCTCTAGGATTCTAGAGTAGATTTTTCCAGGGACACTGAGAAGGGATATGCCTCTATGGTTTCCACACTGTCGATTGTCACCCTTTTTGAAAATTGGTGTTATGATGGCAATCTCCCAATCCTTTGGTATGGTCTTGTTGCACCATGCTGCCTGTAGGACCCTTAAGAGTAATAGGTCATCTGATGCTCCCATGTACTTAACCATTTCTGGTGTTATACCATCATGCCCTGCTGCTTTGCCCATCTTGATTTTCTCCAGTGCTGCCTTCAGTTCTTCCATCTTACACATTATTGTATTTAATTTAGTATATATCAATGTAATTTATTTATTAGGCGCGGGGTCAGATAGTTGTGCCGCAAAATTGTAGAAAATTGAAAAGTTTGCCGTGAACACAAAAAGGTTGAGAAACACTGGACTAGAGGAACATTTTAAAGGAATCACTAAACCAAGCTTCACAAGCTACATTGCCTAAAGCATTGAGACAAGGGTATAAGAAGTGATTGGCTGACGAGATCCTAGAACTAACTGAAAAGAGAAGACTGCGGTAATTATAATCAATCGCATACATTATGAAGACATTAACAAAGAAATAAAACAATAATGTAAACAAGACACAGACAAGTTACCGCAACAGAAATATAACAACACAGAAAAATCTGGTCCGGTCATGACACACGGCTGTCTGCCAGCGACGTTTTAGTTTTTCCTGACCGCGCTATTTATAGCTATCTTGACAGAGGTCACGTGGTCAACTTCCTGACGGGGAAAAAATGTGGCGGTGTTTACTTTTGATAGGGCTTAATTAATGCTTTTAGGCTACTTTATTATTATAAATGCCGGCTTTAATTTTGCGTAAAGCTAGACTAGAAATGTTAGAGTACATTTTAGAACCAGAACAAACATTTTATCACAATTAGAACAGAAGATATAATAGTCTGAAATAGTGTACAATTTACGTTTTTTTAATATTTTGTTATGGTTTGTTTCTAATGTATTTTACACTAAAACGATCACAATCAACATGCATAACAAATTACATAAATCAAAAGTAGAAAACCTGCAGAAAATGGATATCATAGTTTTGTTTTGGTTTCACGCGTCAAACATTAATTATTGAAACATTAAATTGCAAGTCCACATTTATTACCTTAAAATAACACACCCAATTGTCCCCAAAACATGAGAGCTAACAATGATCTCAATCATACATCACGATGGTCACGTAAAAAATGAGTATGGTCATGAGTAAAACGAAATGTTCAATTTAATAAATAAAACATACACCTATTAAACGATTTCCACACTCTGTTAATTCTGTCGCTCTCACGCAACAACTGCCCCATAATTTGCTCTAGCCCCAAAATTTCGCTCAATTATCATTCACACTTCCTTTTTTTTTAATAGGAGGAATCTGTACATTCACAGATGGAGAAATTTGTAACAAATGAGTTTCCATTACAAATGTTAATTGTGAAGTTATATTTTTAATACCGCTGGCGTGTCTTTCAATTTTGGAAATAGTGGAATGTACAAATTCTCCTCCTTGCTCTCCATGCATGCCCATTCCAAAGCCATGAGTTCTGATCCAGTCTGCGCAATGTTTTTCTAATATGTGCTGTTTAGGAATTGTCTTACTGGGGAATAGCTTTCTGAACAAAGACATATATGTCTCTATTGATGCTGTTATTGATGGTATTGATTCTTTACTAATTGGTTTACTGTGTGATATTTTGTTGTGTACTTTCTCAAATGCTTCGTTCAGTGAGTTGAATTGTTCTTGGGCAATAATAGCTATGTCAGTTATATCTTGTTTGTCTGTAATTTTCAGTGTTTGTGTAATGATTGCTCTTGTAAGATCTTTATAAACTTTTTGTGTGAGATATCTGTGGCAGTGATTCCATACGAATGCTCTGCTATGATAAGCCTGTGGTATGATTTTGTGTTTGGCTAGTACCTTGTCCAAGTGTGAGCAAACTGGACCAGACCTAGCACACAGATCTTGAAACTGAAGTTTGGCCAGCGCATTTTGTGCATTTTCAAGTCTAACTTTAAAATTATCTGTCTCCTCCTTATCCTCACAAAGTTCAATACCTACCTGAAAAAAAATCAACTTTAGCTTCTAACTCTTCTGCCTGTTTCCAGTTCCTACTAAATCTCTTCAAGTTCTTAATAGTACTAATGTTTGCATGTATCTCTTGCGAATTCTCAAATATCTTTGCGTCTACTGTATCGGCTACCTGTTCTAGAAGTATGTGGTGTTTCAAAACAATGCCTAATAAAATATGAAGGTAAGGAGGAGCTACATTTTCAATTTCAATCTCTAACATTGGTTTGTGTAAACAATTATGGTAATGTGCCACTTGTCTTTTATTCTCTTTCCCATATTTCATATATCTATTGTAATCTCTAATCAATATGGCCAAACTTCTTGGTTTGCAAGTTGTATGCTCTCTGGATGTCTTTATTTTCTTGTTTTGCTGGAGACACCACAGACATGGGTATGTTCCTTGAGCTCCAGACAAACCAAACATTTTCATCAAAAAGTCATAATCCCCGAATAAGAAAACAATAACTTTTTTTACCACCCCACTCTAAATCTTTTAGTGATTCTATCTGAGATTTCATGCCATTCATAAATATTTCTAAATTATCATATGTATCGCTGACTCTAGCCATTGATAAAAGGATGGTATTAGATTTAGAATTTGGTTTCTCTAAATTTACTACCTGCATTGTAACTTTGAACTGTGAATGAAAGAAGATATACAAACAGTTACTTAGAATTCTTTGGCAGCCGTCGTGTGCACAGGATTGTCTACCAAAGAACACTAATGGAACAGTCCTTATCTCACACAATAAAAAAAGACATTCATATTATAAATACAAGATTAACAAGACTTGAAAGATAGATCAAAGTATGTGGAAGTAATCTATCTATAGCTTTACATGTTTTCTGATGCTTATATACGTAGCTAAATATCATTATAAATGAATGAAAATGCAAAAACAGATGGTGCTTTACAAAAAGTTATTTTTTACAACCTTATTTAAGATTTGCGAGTATCAGGAATGCGTTTACAGTGATTTAAATGTTATAAAATCTGGTGACAATATGCTTGTTCTTGTAATGCCAAACTCACAAAACTGACTACCACACATTCTCAAGATATGAAACCAAAAAAAAAAGTATGTGGAAATAATCTTTAGCTTCCCTTCGAGAAGTCTTTATAATTATAAACTCATTCGAATGGGCCGATTTTTTAGATATTACATTAATAAATAGATTACTTTTGTTATGAATTTCCTCAAATGATGACGCTGTTTTCAAAAGTCTGTAACTCCGTCAAATATAATTTCAAACAAATAAAAATGCAATCAAAAATAGAACACAGAACAAAGTCATAGTACACAAAAGAATTTTAGCGCTGTGTTTAACCAGAACGAGTGTGTAATGATTTATATAATTACTGATTTTACACACACATCAGCTGATTTTCCGCGCCAAAACTAGCAGTAGGCATTTACGGTGCAAGGAAGATTTATTACCCGGTGTCAGAATTCCGGTCCCCGAAACTAAAAGAGCGCGTTAAAGTTAATGACGGACCGCCAACAGTGAAAGAAGTTACCAATGTATGGACGCTCGTGAGAGCAAGAAAGCCTTCGGGACCAGATAATATGACAGGTGAACTGGCTATATCCTTGGGTGAGTTTGACAAAGTTATTAGTGTTCTAAATACAATATATGACCCTGGGTTGATATATTTCATTGGCTATTCGCTGCGATGCCTAATAAACCTGGAGCCTTTGAGCGTGAACAACATCGAACAATGAGCTGCTTCCCGAGTCTCATCAACAAAATATTATTACGGATTATCACGTTAAGGATACGTAATGGAATCGGACCAGAAATGTCGGAGGAACAGTCTGATTTGCTGAAGGGAAAGTAATTACAAACGCTATTTTAATACTGAGAGTAATCCACTGGGATTGGATAAGACCTATACTTCATTGATTAAACAAAGGCAGGTTGACAGAGTAAGACATAAAAGATAAGATAAAAATGTTTGCAGACCTGCAGACAAATGGAACAGATCTAACAACAATCAGGAATAAGTAGTGGAACATCATAAGTGCAGCAATTAGATGAGACAGTGACACAGGAGAATAAACAAATAAATAAAACATGGAGTAAGACAATGAAGTGTTAACCCTTGACCTTTTCTCTTTGTACAGCGAAAACATCATGAGAGGTATTGGTGATGTGAGAGGCATAAGAGTTGGGAGGATGTGCAGAGAACACAGTTTTAATAGCTCCAACTTCTACTAGAAAGTTATCACCAGTAGCAACACTAGGAAAGGTTTAACAGCAAGAAGACAGATATAATAGTTACTGTTGATCAGAATCGACACCACTGAACTCCGGGCAAACCCACGGGTGCTCAGTCTCCTTCAGCAAATATTGAAGGGTATGAATGCTAATTGTTCCTGTTGCGCGATGGTTGTATACACGCTGGATGCATCCTCTCATTCGTCCATCTCTTTTAGTCTTACGTTTGATGCCAAATTCCAGAAATGTTAGACTTGATGATTCATCGATTGCTGTGTCACTCTAATAGGCGATCACTGATTGTCCTCAGTATTTCTCCCATATCCATATTAAATGCACCAGTGCATTATGGGTGCTCTTGAAGATATTAATAGTTATATCGAGTCAAAAGATCAACCCAGGATGTAACATATTTGTAGAAGGAAAGCATTAAAATAATTGAAACAGTTGAACTGTCTTGTATCTATCTCGAGATTGGATGGCAGAAGTCTTACTGTAATTAAAGCAAGTATTGTAATGGCAAAATTAGCTTTCTATAGCATGTTACAAAAAATATTCTTACCAACAACAAACAGACTGGTACTGAGGAAGAGAATAATATGATGCTGTATAGATCATACATTACATGTGGCAGGCACCACGACGATCAACAAACAGACTGGTAGTGAGGAAGAGAATAATATGATGCTGTATAGATCATACATTACATGTGGCAGGCACTACGACGATCAACAAACAGACTGGTAGTGAGGAAGAGAATAATATGATGCTGTATAGATCATACATTACATGTGGCAGGCACCACGACGATCAACAAACAGACTGGTAGTGAGGAAGAGAATAATATGATGCTGTATAGATCATACATTACATGTGGCAGGCACCACGACGATCAACAAACAGACTGGTAGTGAGGAAGAGAATAATATGATGCTGTATAGATCATACATTACATGTGGCAGGCACTACGACGATCAACAAACAGACTGGTAGTGAGGAAGAGAATAATATGATGCTGTATAGATCATACATTACACGTGGCAGGCACCACGACGATCAACAGACGGAAAGAAAACCGGAGGCAGCAGTGATGTTGTTCCTAAGATGGATACATCGTAAACCTTGAACAGCTTGAAAACCAAATGAGTAAGATCTCACAGAAATAGAAGAAAGTTGTTAATTACGATAAGGAGCAGACAGACAAAGTTCTTTGGACACGTCATGAAAGCAGAACAATTACAGAATCTGGTAACAACAGGTAAACTTACCTGAAAGAGAAGAAAGGGAAGATATAGAAAGATATCTCAACATAAACTGACCACAAGGCACAGTAAATGACTGAACAAACAAATTAAGACACCAGAGACCGCTGGAAATGTACAGACATGATCGGCAACACCTGTGACTCAATGAATGAGTTGATGGACAATGTAAACATTACAATCACTATTATACGAGTACATTGTGATCAATGATTAACATATTCAACGTAGGAGCCCTTAATATACGAATTTGATTTTTAACAAGGTGGTATAGCTGTTGTTGTGTTTATTGATCCGGGTACCAAATTGTAGAACAGAGCATCAGCGTAACTATAGCAACGGCCAATAAGATCATTCGTGGTTTAATAAGGACCAAAAACAGACCACGCCACGTGAAGTTTCTGGAGGGTCTCCGAGGGGACAAAGGAAGACTAAGACAGCTGTTCCCTCAGGCATGTCGTAAATAGCCACTAATATGAGATTGTATGTGTGTGTGGGGCGGGCGACCTTATCACACAATACAAATGGCTAGAGAAACTACCGCTGTAAGAGTGTGTACCACACAGATCAGCATGCACTGGTTCCCCGCATATCAGCAGTTTGGTACATTATCAACTCCTGCCTCAAGATTTTGACAAACCTGACAGCCAGCTGGCCTTCCGAAATCACAGACTTTATATTCATTATTTCATTACTTTCCATATTCATTATTTCATTACTTTTCATATTCATTATTTCATTACTTTTCATATTCATTATTTCATTACATCCAGTTGTTCCATTTTTCAGAAATTTTAGTAATTATGTGATCTCTTGTTTTGTATATAGATTTGCGTTTACATTATAGATCCCTTTGCGGGTTCATTGTCCGCGACAAAGACCCTAAGGTCGGAACGTAAACCATTTCCTTGTGCTCTGTATTAGTAAGACACCCACTGTCTATTGTCCTTTGCTGCACTATTCATCTTCCAAGAGACTGTGATTAACCGTGACATTTTCTTCACAGCTGTTGACTTTCTGACATGTTTGTCTTTCCTTGAGGAAGTTGAGAGGAACTGCTGTAAGACGTGGAGTACAATGGATGGGTGAACAAAAATCGAAAAAAGGTGATTCGTCTTACGAGGACAAAAGACAAAGAAAATAGCCAACGTTACGGCCATAAGGCCTTCGTCAGGGAAAGGAAAGAAAGTGAAGGCTAGATAGGACACATAAGAACCTAAATAAATATAAAAATAAAACCTAGGTACTTCCCTGAAGGCATCGTTGTCCTAACACCTTTGCTGCCCGCGAACGGACGAGCGTGCCCGGGGAAAAGGAAATGACTGCCACCACCGGATGTACACAATACATACTAAGCAACTAAAAAACGAAACTGAACAATAAACTACCCAAACGTAATATTAGTGGGGACTGGAAAAAGAAGAGGACAGAATGAGTTGGAGATAAATAAATATGAAATAAAAAATCAAGACATATTAAAAACAGTGTATTATATATTCATACATATTATTAGAGGGTGGCAGAAAAATAGGATAAGAGTGGAAAGAGTCAAAATAGAACAAGAGAGGAAAGGGTGACCTCAGACAAAGGTGTGTAGAGTGTTAAGACCAGTTGGTTTTAGACACTCGATGCGGTGGATAAGACGGTTCTCAAGCTGTTCTCGGCTAGCAGTGTCAGGGGAGCAGGATCTGATCGCGGTGACCTGGATGTCGATGGGACCATGGTGGCCAGGACCATTAAAGTGTATGGCAACTGGTGTGGATTTTGCTGAGAGATGTCATTCAAGTGCTGGCTGAATCTGTCCCCAAGTCGTTTGCCTGTTTGGCCAATATAGGTTTTGCAGCAACGTTTACATATGATCGTATAAATGACATTGCGCGACTCACGTGTGAAGCTACTGGTGATGGTGTACGTAGCCTCAGGAAAAACACCTTGTGGGTTGAGATGACATTCTTGCACGTGTTGCATCGTGTCCGACCACAGAGTAGTGTGCCAAAGTGAGTGGCATTCTCCTTTGGGAGACGGCTGTGAACAAGAAGATCCTTCAGGTTCTTGTCGTATCTATATGCCACCAAAGGTGCTTCACCGAATACTTCTTGGGTCACAGACTCTGCTTGGAGGATAGGTAGGTGGCGGAAAAGGATCTGTTTGACTGCAGTACTGTGAGGGTGATAGGTCAATATTAATTTGACTCTATCCGAAGTGAATTTATAGTGAGGTTTGAGGGCCTCCTGACGAGAGATGGGGAGCACACGTTGGAGGGCAGAGGTGAGAACATGTTCCAGATAAAGTCTGCTACGGAAGAAATCCAACATCTCATTGGCTTGGAAGTGGAAGTCATCATCGTCTAGGCACAAACGGCGGAGGCGGAGAAGTTGTGAAAATGGAAGGGAGTCACGACAAGCCCGAGGATGAGAAGAGGTATACAGAAGGTAGCTATGGGCATCTGTCGGCTTGTAGTATACCGAGGTATTAAGGCCGGAGGGCGTGATAGTAATAATAATGTCAAGAAAGTTGACAGATACTGTGGAGATGATGGAGGTGAACTTGATGGTGGGGTGGAAGTGGTTGACAAAGTCGATGAAGCGGGATAAATCAGTCTCGGACATATTTGTGAGACCTATGCCATCATCGATATATCTGCGGTAAAACCCGGGGAAAGGACCGGAGTATTGTTGCCATATCTGATGCTCCAAGTGGCCCATGAACAGGCAGGCATAGCTAGGACCCATCTTCGTTCCCATGGCAACACCACTAATTTGGTCAAAAAACTGACCATTGAATTCAAAGGAATTACGTTGAAGGACCAGTTCAGCAAGACGGAGGAGTGTCAGTGGATATAGAAGGACAAGTGCGCTGGTCAAGAAAACACCGAAGAGCTCGGAGACCATCAGAGTATACAGAGAACAGACGTCTAAAAAGAAAAGACGGTCGGAGCGGTCTGCTGAGAGTCGGATAGAGGAGAAAGTTATAAGAGCATGATTAGTGTCTTTGACAAAGAAGGGAAGATTCTCAACGATAAGCTGGAAAATGCTATCGAGGAAGTCAGAAATGTGTTCAGTAGGACAGGAACAGGCCGAGACAATAGGTCTGCCAGGGTTGTCGATCTTATGAATTTTGGGGAGCATGTAGAATACAGGCTTGCCGAAAGAACTTTCATGAATCCTAAGATGAAATTCGTGGGGAGGAAGAGCCTTACTGGTGATGAGCTGTTTAATAGTTTTGTGTACAATGCAATTGTTAGACACAGTTGCATCGCTGGTCCTGGGCCTGTAAAAAGAGCCATTGGTCAACTGGTTTTTACCTTCACTTAGGTATAAGTCCTTCTGCCAGAAGACAATGGCTATTCCCTTGTCAGCCGGTTTGATAACAATGTCGTCTCTACGGCGAAGAAGGGAGAGAGCACGGGACTCTGCAGAAGTGAGACTGGAATAATGCAATCTACGAGGGCGGAGCTGCTGAATGTCATGGATGGTGTTCTTGATATACAGGTCCAGGGCATGAGAAGCCCCAGGTTTAGGTGTAAAAGGAGGTTTCGTAGAGTGAGAAAAACGTGCGAAGATGTCGGATTCAGCCTGAGACTGCGGAGTGCTGTCTTCCTGTATAAAATGGAACTTCAGCCTCATGCGACGGTGAAACCGATGAACATCCTGGAGGAGATTATATGGGTCTAGGGTCGGACGAAGAGGAACAGATTTTAGGCCCTTACTGAGAACAGAGCGCTCTCCCTCAGAAAGCGGCAGATCTGAGGGGATGCAGACTACCTGAGTGCGGGATGGAGTGGAGGATGGAGGGGCAGCATTAGGGGTAGGGAGAAGACGGGATAGTTTATGATGTTTAGTAGTGGAAAGGGACTTTCCTTGCAGAGTTTCCAAGTGTCCTGTGTGAGCCATTCTTTACGTTACTTATTACATTTACCAAAGCCTCTTCATGTGTGTTCTGAAATGTTTGCTGGATTTTATTTATGTTAGTGCTTGTTCATGTTTTCCTTCATGAGTTTATTCTGTACACTCAAAGACTACAGGGGCAAAAATGAAAAGGCTTAGATATATGAGCAACAACAGGTTCAAGTCATCATATAAAAGGTGACTGAGCATCGGTTAAAAAGTGGAGATCTTTCGCACGGCGTAACAGACATTAGCGGGACCTATAAAGACAGCGCTATAAGTGGGAAGGTAACAACAACAAAACTACTAACAAGCGAAAACCCCCCCCCCCCTCCCCCGGGGCCAATAAGCTAACGATCTTAACTGACTCTCAGCAATTCAAGCACTAAGTAATGCACATGAATGTAGCCGACCAGACATAGCGGGAAATATTTCAACTTAGCATATACCTAAACATCAGAGGCTGCACAGTACTATTAGCATGGATACTGTGACAGGGCGCACCAATTTACCCTTTCTCATGTGACGGGAGCACGAGGTTTGCCCTCTAAGTATGTACCCGTTTTACATACTGGGTAAAGTTTATTTTATATTTTTATCTTTTCTCTTTTTCCTTTTAATAAGTATTTCTGAAGAGTCATAAAACGAGAGTACTGGTTTGGTTCACCAGAGGTAGAAATTCTCTTGGATATTTTACGGGACCCAGGTTTTTATTTGATTCGGTTTCCCTGGACTTTGTGTGACATATAATGTAGTACTCTTTCATCAGAGATCATCCAAACTGAATGCAGAACTAATCCATGATAGAAGTTCCAACAATAACTTTATTTTACAAGTCTTCCAATTTTCACAGACGATTTGATCATATAATTATAGTGTCGGTTGCAGATTACAATGTCCTACTCTATTATATTACGTTGGAAACTGGTACCAAAG
The DNA here is from genome assembly GCA_024509875.1 of Oreohelix idahoensis. Lineage (NCBI taxonomy): Eukaryota > Metazoa > Mollusca > Gastropoda > Stylommatophora > Oreohelicidae > Oreohelix > Oreohelix idahoensis. The sequence goes on from JAMPIV010022855.1 coordinate 51,944, forward strand.
AGTATTTGGTATTATTCCAGTTTCGTATGTAGCTGTTGTGTAATGCAGAATGTCATCGTCAAAACCAACTAAGAAGCTGGTGTATTTTGAACGATGGGAGAGTGGAAGACAATTAGGGAGCTAATCTCCAAAATAAATATGTTCCAAAAACTATTCTAACAATGTTCGATCTTAAACACAAATGGCTGTTTGTCATTGACATATATCAAATCGAGCGAATTCATAATATATCAAATCGAGCGAATTCATAATATATCACATCGAGCGAATTCATACCATTTCTGCGTCAAAGCAAGAAATACACTGTCCAATGTCAGGGGATAAAATAGCTTGAGTCTATCTGAGTCTACTTCAACATCGGTCTGTCTCAATATCACGACCATCTCGTTGCAAGGTCAGTAGCTAAAGACTTCTAAACATTAGTCTTCATAACGGATGTCTTTTATCCCAATCAATCTATTGGCTAAAACCACTGGTTACAATTATTTGTGCACCATTTATGTATATGTCATCGTTACTGCACTAGTAACGTTACCGTCACCTTGTCGTCATTTCCTATAACTGTCTTTGGTGTCTATGTTAAGTTTCTTTTGTTTTATAGGTTAATTATGAATTACGTCATCAGTCTCTGTTGTCTCTTATGTTAGATAGAATTGAGGGTATCTTTTATATAATGACGTCATCAATCCGTTCACATATGTCCCCATGCCATAAAAATGTATCTCAGGAGACATTTTCAGGTACTATCAGTCGGTCTATCTATGTAGCATCTTAATTTTAGAGTAATAATAATAATCATAAAACACTTCATATCGTGCATGTATGGGGAAAACTTAAGAGCGAATGTCTGAAAGCACATCATTGGCTGAAGTATCACATAGAACAGGTCGTAAATGTGGCAAGGACCTCTTCATTTGGTTTAAATCCTGATGAAGGAACGAACGAACGAACGAACGAACGAACGAACTTTATTTTCAAAGGGTTAAGAATTGGGCACGCAGGCCCGTCTGACATTCTGCCCTTCCTCTCTCTCTCATCATGTATACTAATATCCTTTCATCCTCACATTTACTTTAAGCATTATTAAGGCATTTATCATTATAAAAGTAATATTACATTTGCAATAATCATCATAATTAAAGTGTTTTTAAAATAAAATAAAATAATTAAAAAAAAAAAAAATTAATAGTAATAATGAATTTGAAAAATAAATAAATAAATAAAAAATAAATAAACTTTAAAAAAAAAAAAAAAAAAAAAAAAAAAAAAAAAAATTGAATTCTTCGTACTGTAAATTAGTGATTTGAGACATATTCAGAGGTATGTTATGAGAACTTGTAAAATGTTCATACGGTGTTCAACTGAATGACTCAGGGACTTTTTTTTTTTTTTTTTAGGTTCATCAAGATGAGGTGGGTAGACAGTTACTTTCCATTTTCCTTTCCATTTCCTTTGCGTCCCAAACTCAAGACCAGAATCAGACTAGGTAGATAGTTAGATAGACATATACGAAAGAAATTAATTTGCCAAGGGTTGAAAATCGGACACAGTCCCCTCTTGCATTCTTCCATCCTCTTGCTCATCTTTTATTACTGTTACTCAACATTCTCCAGCGTACTGACTTGTAGAATGACAACATAGGCATCAACTGTTCGGCTTCACAACACGATGAAGAGCCCAAGGTCTCTTAAAGCTGGATCAGTTTCAGTAAGGTCTTTGAGTGATGAGTAATAACGTAGTCGTGGAGTCAGATACCTCCCTTACAAACTAGAATCTAGTTGAATCACGATGTATGAAATTTGTCGTAGCTCCGCAAAGGTTTATGTAAAGGGGAAACGTTTCTGCCAAAATGCAAGTTACAGTTTGTCAGCTAATAATGACATGAGCTGAGATAAAAGCATGCCCTTATCCACGTGGGGTGAAACATTGCGAGGAACTTGAACTGTAGATGTGAGATGAGAAGAATCATCAATAATCATGTCTACATCACAGGAGAGGCGTGAGGATTTCGTTTGTCTTCTACGTTTTTTAGGTTTGACATATAATTGATCTTGCGAAAATTTCGGAAGCTTGGCTACAGGGACGGAATCGGAAAGTGAAGAATCGTATCTCCGTTTATCTGCTAATTTTCGCGTTTCGTTCATGTCCATCAAGGGTGTATCCGAAGCTGTAGTCACTGAATCGTTTTCTGAAACTACGGGTTTGGAGCAATCGATATCGGATGGTGTTGATAGTGTAGATTGAGGAAATTCAATATTCATACTTGTTTCATTATGTTCGATTCTTTCATCATCAGCAATACGTTCTTGTCTTGAAATGAGACGCTGTCTAAGTTCTTGTAGGGGAACGTTATCTTCACTTGATGACGAACTTCTACAATCTTTAGCTCTTTGAATCGCATGATCTAAACGATGTGGTACAATTTCTGACTCTGAGGAAGAATGTTCTGATGTGTCCACTGCATCCGAAGAAGATGAAGAAGAAGATGGACGTTGGGCTAACGTAGATAAACGAGTTGGTCTCTGGAACTTCGTCTCTGGTACATCAAACGGTCGGTGATCATCAAGCCGCATCTGATTGTCGTGAGCTTTTGTAGTGGAATTGCGTTCTTCGTTCCACAAGATATAATTAGTTGGAGAAGTTTGTTCCAATATTTTGTATCCGGGTAACCATCGGTTGTCAAATTTATCCGTCCTAACATGCTTCTTATAGTATACTTGGTCACCAGGCTTGAATTCTTGCAGTGTAGAGGTTTTGTTACGGATCCTGGCTCGTTTAGCAAAAGCTTTTCGGACGTTTCTGTGAGCAATAACATGTGCCCTATGTTTTTGCTGCAAAATAATCTGTATCGGACATTCACCTGTATATTTCCTCTGGGGAAGCAAGATGTTATCCAAAGGAAAATTTGGTTCTCGGCCATAAAGTAAGTAAAAAGGCGAAAATCCTGTTGAGTCAATGATGTTCATTCTTATGGCTTCTAAGGCTTGATTTATGTATATATCCCAATATTGACTGTTACCTTCCGTAAGTTTTGCTAATATGTCATGTAGGGTAGAGTGCATCCTTTCGTTTCTTCCATTTGATTCTGGATGATAAAATAAGGTTTTCGTGTGTTTTATATTCATTTTTCTTACTGTTGAGGCAAAAGGATCTCCTACGAACTGTTTGCCATTGTCGGTTATTATTCTCTGAGGACAGCCATGTCTCGGAATGAATTGTTGTAAGAAGATGTCTGTAATGAGAGCTGAAGTAGCATTTTCTAAAGGAAAGCTCTCTGGCCACACAGAATATTGATCCACCAGGTGTAATATGTATTTATGTCCGGACAATGTAACTGGATACGGTCCCGATATGTCTAGACTAACGACTTCCATGGGATAATGTTGATATGACATTTCCTGAATCGGTGCTCTAATCATTCTCATATTTCTGAGTTTACAAATTTTACACGTTCCTACATATTCTATGATATCTTTTATCATAGTTGGCCAATAGTATCTCTTTGTAATGACGACGAGGGTTTTATCGCGTCCGAAGTGACCATTGTCATCGTGAAATTGTTTCAATACAGTTGGTACCAATGATGTGGGGATACATTTCTGCAGTAATCCATTTTCTCTACTGACATGACATGATATAAAATATTGTCTTCAGGTAATATCACATAGTCTCTCTTTTCTTTCGGATTGGTACGTACTTGTACTATAATCTTGGTTAATGCTTCGTCTTTCAGTTGTTCCTTCTTGAAGATTAGACTCTGTTCAAAATCTCTAGATTCATCGCCATCATCAGTTCTCGAGTTCTCCGTAGGTTGTGTTTTCTGTTCTTGACTATCAGGAGGCTCAGTGTCTTGACTATGTTGGATGAAGTCAATGGCGGAGATTTCTTTCGCATTATCATCTATTTCAGTTAAGTCTTGTTGTTTCAGATCGTCCACGTCTGTAGGTTCAGGATATGGTATTCTCGATAATAAATCTGCACATGTGTTTAATCTACCAGGTAAATACTCGATCTTGGTATCGTAATTTTGCAAATTGATAGCCCATGTCTGAAGCTTTTTTGGTTGTTCTTGGGGTTTAGTAAGCCAATTTACTAGAGGTTGGTGATCCGTTTTTATGATAACCGGCGTTCCTCTGATATAAAAGTCAAACTTCTGCAAAGCATAATGAATTGCATAAGCTTCCTTCTCTGTTGTCGTCCATTTTCGTTGAGTTCTGCTTAAAGCATGTGAAAGAAAGGCTATCGGTTTTTCTTGAAGAATATTGGCAATCACTGGTGGTTCATTTGGTGATATTTCTTGTACCAAACAAGCTCCTATTGCAGTGTTGGAAGCATCACTATAGATGATCATAGGTTTTGTGATGTCTGGATGTGCCAGAAAAGGTATTGTAATTAGTGCTGACTTTAGGTAGTCAAATGCTTTCTGACATTTTTCATCCCACCTGAATTTTGCATATTTCCTGGTTAAATTCAGCAAAGGTTCGGCTACTTTTGAGAAATTGATTATGTGTTTTCGATAGTAAGCACAACACCCTATGAATCCTCTCACTTGCCTTACATTCGTTGGTGGAGGTATCTTCTGTATTGCTGCAATTTTATCGTCTTCTGGTCTGATTCCATTCTGATTTACTATGAAACCTAAATATTTGATCTCTTTTTGTAGAAAGCTGCATTTACTCAATTTTAACTTCACTTTGTGTAAACGTAATCTGTCGAAGACAGTCTCTACATGTTTAAGGTGATCCTCAATGGTTCCATTGGTGTGTATTAAAATATCGTCTATGTAAGCTGATGCAAATTTGTTTAACCCTTGTAAAACTTCATCCATCAAACTCATGTATGTGGCTGGACTTGTTTTTAACCCAAAAGGCATCACAGACCATGAAAAAGATCCCATGTGAGTACAGAAAGTGCTTTTCTGTTTTGCATCCGCGGACATAGGAATAGCCCAAAATCCTGATCGAGCGTCTAATGAGGTGAACCAATTGGATTTCCCAAGCATCGCCAAAATGTCGTCTATGCGGGGTAGAGGATACGATATTGTTTTAGTAATTTTGTTCAATGCCCTATAGTCACAGCAAAATCGGTGAGTTCCGTCTTTCTTGGTGACTATTACTATAGGGGATGACCATGGTGAGCGGGATCTTTCAATAATACCAGCCGCTAACATTTCCTGGATAGCTTTCTCTACGATTTCTCTATTTTTTAGAGGAGTATGATATGGCCTCAGACTTATTGGTTCTTCCGATGTAGTATGTATTTCCATTGTGACGGTATTTGTTCTCTCCAACTCCATATCAGAGATTGCAAATACATCTTTATGTTTCTTTATGAAATTCTCCAGTCTATTCTGAAATTCTTCAGTAGTATGTAATTGTTCTAGTAAAACTTTCATCCTGTCTGGATTTTCATCATTGTTGTTTTTGAGATGACTGTATTGATTTCTCGTCATTTGGTTCTGACAAGTTGGTTTTGAGGGATAATATGATTTGTTATAAAATTTGCCACTTCTTCTATTCGGCCAAGCAGAAACTGACTCCACAGTATAATATCTGCTTTTAGAGGAGCAATAGTTACTCTTCCTTCCATATGTCTCGTTTAATATGTCTCTATCTCTTTCATCAAGGTATGGATCGAAATTCGTGCATTTCTCTCTGGTGTCTGTTTCTGAAATCTCATTCGAAATACATTTTCTGTGATACTCTCTTCTCTGGGACTGGAGGGAGGAGATGGGATAGGGACGCTTCTTATTCCCCGAAGGAAATGTGTTTGGAAAAGTTTTGGATGACGTTTGAGTAGAGAGGTTCACATAATCGTCCTTGTAACTTGATAGTTTGTGGGAGATCTCATCCTTTGGTATTTGAACTTGTTCTACAATCTTTCCTCTTGGGATAGTAAGAGTGGTTCCTGAAGAGTTAACAATCATTATAGGAAAGTCTCTGTTCTTACTCACTATTACAATGCCATCTTGTATTTCCACATGTGGATCATCCGTTTCTTCATTCTCCATCTGAGATACATAGATTGTCTGTCCTATATTTACATAAGGTGAGTTTTTTTATTCGAGCCTTTGTTACAGTGATAGAACTCGGCTTCAAAGTTACTGGAGCGGCAGTTCTTATCAACGTTGCGATATGTACGTCATCTTGTAGAGGTATATAACTGCCATTTATTCTGAGCTGTTTCAAATCAAAGTATATTCTGGCATTATTCTTTCTAAGGAAGTCTCTCCCGATTATAAAATTTCTAGACAGTCCTCTCGTTATAATAAATGAGTGTTCTAGCATTTCTTCTCCCATCTTGAAATGTATATAGGCAGTTCCTAATGCTTTCAGATCTTGACCCGTTACTGATTTCATTCTTACTGTATGTCTTGAGAACTTCGTCATGTGTTTTATCTGATGGTACAACTTCTCTCTAATCAGACTAACCGTCGCGCCAGTGTCTACGAGAGCTCTGAAGTTTTGTTTTCCTATTTTTAAAATGCAAGAACAAGGGTCTGGGATAATATTTATGTAGGCTTGATCTTCTTTTAATGTCGCTGGTTTATCAGATAGAGATCGATTCTGCAGACCATCACATCCGATCTCTGTTAATGTGAGGTCCTTCCGTTTCCCATTCTCCTTGAGGTTGGTTGGGAGTCATTTCTGTTTTGATGATGTCTTCTATTATTATTTGTCTGATAGTGATTTTGATACTGATAATTTCTATGATGTATTTCTGGTCTTGAATTGTTGTCCCCAAAATGATTTCTGGGCTGTGAATTTCTGTAATTCCCTGCTACATGTTCTTGACCTGCACAGTTAAAACAGACGGTGGTTGGTTGTTGGGGTTCTACATTGTGTATTCTGTAGTCTCTTCTGTGGTTACTCTGTAGTGCTGGACTTCTCTGATTCTGGTATGAGTTATTGAATGATCTTCTTTGATGTTCTTGATTTATGTCCCATCGATGTCTCGAATGATCAATTTCCATAGGTTGGTGCATTTGTTGATCATGTTGGGTATGTTGGTATTCATACTCTGGTAGCGGACACCTTCCAATCCGTTGTTGGAATCTTTTCTTCACATTCTCCTCATAAACAGCTAATTGTATTGCGGTAGTTATTGACTGAGGATCTTTTCTGAGTAGATGAATTTTCAGTGAATCAGAATACAGTCCGTCCACACAAATTCCGACTAGATGTTTTTCCAGATCAATTGATGGAATGTTACCTCCAACAAAAGCATCTTCGGCGAGGTTTAATAGCCTATCTCCGTACATTTGAACACTTTCCTGTCGATCTTGCTTTATTCTTCTTAACATCGTCCACGCGTGCTCAGCGTCAGTAATCTCTGAGCATCTTGATACCAATATTTTCTTGAGTTCTTCAAAGGTTTCCATCGGAAATGCCTTTGCCCGCCGTCGGACAAAATCTGTGACCAGGCCCTCTGATGACAAAAAAATTATTTTATTCTTGTCAATGTCTGTAGTTGCATCTATCAAGTAGGCGAATTTATCCACGTCAACCATCCATTGTCGAAATCTTTTCGAATCCCCATTGAACGGTGTGATAAAGTTTTTTATATTGTTAAATTTCGCATGTTGGTCAACACGTTGAAGAGTGTCAGTCATGTTACGCAATGCCATTAGGTTTGTTTCATTTGGATCCACTGGAAGTGGTATTTGATGTGCATTCATTTCTGGTTGATTTTGCTGTAGGTTCTGCATCATTAATGCCTGTTGTTGGTTATGCTGCATTTGCAAAACATCCATGTAATTATCCACGTGTGGGTTCGGTTGCGTCATTTTCTAGCAGTCCACCGAATCCTGGTTTTCGCGGCTCCAATTTACCCCACCTATGTGACAGGGCGCACCAATTTACCCTTTCTCATGTGACGGGAGCACGAGGTTTGCCCTCTAAGTATGTACCCGTTTTACATACTGGGTAAAGTTTATTTTATATTTTTATCTTTTCTCTTTTTCCTTTTAATAAGTATTTCTGAAGAGTCATAAAACGAGAGTACTGGTTTGGTTCACCAGAGGTAGAAATTCTCTTCGATATTTTACGGGACCCAGGTTTTTATTTGATTCGGTTTCCTTGGACTTTGTGTGACATATAATGTAGTACTCTTTCATCAGAGATCATCCAAACTGAATGCAGAACTAATCCATGATAGAAGTTCCAACAATAACTTTATTTTACAAGTCTTCCAATTTTCACAGACGATTTGATCATATAATTATAGTGTCGGTTGCAGATTACAATGTCCTACTCTATTATATTACGTTGGAAACTGGTACCAAAGAGTATTTGGTATTATTCCAGTTTCGTATGTAGCTGTTGTGTAATGCAGAATGTCATCGTCAAAACCAACTAAGAAGCTGGTGTATTTTGAACGATGGGAGAGTGGAAGACAATTAGGGAGCTAATCTCCAAAATAAATATGTTCCAAAAAACTATTCTAACAATGTTCGATCTTAAACACAAATGGCTGTTTGTCATTGACATATATCAAATCGAGCGAATTCATAATATATCAAATCGAGCGAATTCATAATATATCACATCGAGCGAATTCATACCATTTCTGCGTCAAAGCAAGAAATACACTGTCCAATGTCAGGGGATAAAATAGCTTGAGTCTATCTGAGTCTACTTCAACATCGGTCTGTCTCAATATCACGACCATCTCGTTGCAAGGTCAGTAGCTAAAGACTTCTAAACATTAGTCTTCATAACGGATGTCTTTTATCCCAATCAATCTATTGGCTAAAACCACTGGTTACAATTATTTGTGCACCATTTATGTATATGTCATCGTTACTGCACTAGTAACGTTACCGTCACCTTGTCGTCATTTCCTATAACTGTCTTTGGTGTCTATGTTAAGTTTCTTTTGTTTTATAGGTTAATTATGAATTACGTCATCAGTCTCTGTTGTCTCTTATGTTAGATAGAATTGAGGGTATCTTTTATATAATGACGTCATCAATCCGTTCACAATACCCTCACACGTGGGAATATAAAGAAATGACGTAATGCTAAAACAAGCAGAAGCAGCCTTAACAGGTACACAGGTTTGGGCTCAACAGAGATGAAATGCATAATAAAAAGTCTAATAGCAACGGAATGGAAAGAAGATCGGAAACAAAGCCAGAAAGGTAGTTAGGTTTGGTTTTAAGGACTATCTTCATAGCACACGGACTACTCCATCAGTGCTCCGATCTCCTCCCTTAGATCACACACAATGAGGATCTCAGCACAGTGCACGAACTTCGTAGCACCGGCAAGAGTCCTAATGTGTGTATATAGGAATCACACATTCTATAAATATTTTTGTGGTGGGTAGGTTTCTAATTTAAATTTTTTTGCCAGGGCAGCGGCCTGATAGGCCTACTCTTTACGATTTCCAACGGCCGTGAGATTTTTAACGTGCGCAACTTGCACAACATGGGACCTCCTATTTTTTCGCCCTTATCCGAGAAGGCTATGCATCCGATCTCACAACCCAGGAGACCAGTGGGGAATATGACATCATTAGGACCACTGGGTCTGAAGAAAAAAAATTCCATAAATTATATTCCATCAACTGAGAATCGAACCCGGTACCTCTAGAACTCGAGGAAGACGCCATACGTCTTAGCCACTCCGACTTCCAAGTAGACATGCTTATAAGCTGCTTAAAGATCCAACACGAACATGTCAGATAAACAGAGAGCCAACAATTCCATGCAATAAAAAACGTTTTAGACTATAACTAGGAATAGGATACTTTATGATAGAGGAACCCAACTGTGTAGCATGTCTTTAGAAAAATACCATAGCACATTATGTGATAACATGTAACAAATATGAACAGCAAAGGAAACCTCTTCAAGAATATTTGAAGGCACAAAACTCATCATCAACATCACTAAAACTGTACTAAAAGTTGACCTTCCCAGAGAATTTACAACATAATAAAATTGTATATTACCAACACAAAAATTAATATATAACTACCAGAACAAAGAAGAATGACTAAAGAAGAACAAAATATTCACCACAAATGTCATCAGTAGGGCCTACAAAAGTAAAATAAATGACAAAACATTACAAAGTAGCGCATATCCAACAGAAATACGCCAATTAATCTCAAGGGTAGTAAATAAGAAGGTAACATACAGTAAATCAAAGTACAAACATCTAGAAACTCAACATGGTGACGGGAGATATACTCTAGAACAGGGAAGAGATACACCACAGACTTTTTTTTTTTTTTTTTTTTTTATTTATTTTTTTTTTTTTTTAACCAGCGGCACTTGGGCTTTCAGCCCTTCGGCCCAATGACATGTCATTGCGAGGCTGGGGAACCTGAGGACTTTCCTTCCATACACCGGTCAGGACAAATTTATCACAGGAGCCGTTCAGGCTATTCAGTCAAATTTCCGGCCGTAAACATTTCTTCAAACGCCGACGCCCGGGTTTGAACCATGAACACCTGGTCGCCAGTACAACGCCGAAGCCATTACACCAGCGCGGCTCCCAATACACCACAGACAAATCTTATAAAACGCCACACCAAACGCCAGAGAATTTGCAGTACGGAAAAAGGAACACTATATACCCAAATTGCTGATCACCCGTTTGCCAGTCACTTCGATTACGGAAAGAACGGCAAATGGGTTGATTTGCCGTTACCCTAAAGACGCCAATAGGCGTGATGGGAAACAATGGCAAAGAAAACCTATCTGCTGTTGCCCTAAGACGCCACTAGGCGTAATGGCCACTGACTGCTTTGACGGTCGGTGGCTAAGGACGGAAGAAGAAGAAGAAGAAGATATACCCAAATTATTACCCTTAAGGGGTTGATCCAGGTATCCCATGCACAAAACAAAATCCAATGGTGTGTGCAAGGTCCTAAAATCAACAACAAGAGACTGACAGGGAAGAGTCTATCGGAGTATATCGTCAAGACAAGAGACAGAAGACGTTGGAGATCCATTACAGCCGACCTTCAATGTGGAGATGGCAACTGATCTGATCTGATTCACCTTCTACAAACTGGGAAATCACGTGTTGTCCCCACCACTTCCCGTTTCGCTCCTTGTGGGGCATGATTTCACCACTGCAGCTGGTCATCTAATAGAAGCTTGCACTAAAGTATTCATATGCTCTTGCCGTGATGGTTTATGTAGCAATTTATTTCACATGATGCGGCTGCCAATCACCCAAACCAAAACCTCAGATTAGTTGCCTCTAACGACATGCCTGAGGGAGAGAGCTATTCTGTCTGTGTCTCCACAGAGACCACCAGGAACGACACAGGACTAGTATTTCTGTGTTACTTGTTTACCCTCTGAGACCACAACAGTGAAAGAATCACAGCTAACAGAAATCATATCCTTAGGAAACCTTTGTCACAGGGAATTCTTCTTCGTTCTCCCTCAGACGTCATCTTGAATATGTTCAAAGAAAGCAGTGATCAGTCTGAGGCTGTTGACATCTCCGTAGATCTTTTTCTAGGAATAGTACTGGTGATGGCCATATACGCGCTTTTTCTGTTACTCATATGTTGGGCACCTTTGAAGTAGATCATCAGCAGACATTATATCAGTGCCACAGTTACACTCATCAGTAGTTCCCATCTTTAACTTGTTGAATAAATGGTATCCCAATCTGCTGTGACCTTTGCGAAATCTGAAGATTACTACTTGTTCTCTTCTGCTGAGCTGGTAATATGCATCATTTTTATTGTGGCCTGAATGTTCTGCTTCCTGATTGCTCCTTTATCTGCGCTTGAGAAGTGTCTTGGCCTCTTCATAAGTTATTCTTGTGTCAAGCTGTGTAGCTTTCCCCCTTCCTTTGCCAATCTTTTAGCCTCTACATTTCCGGGGATGTTGCAGTGAGAAGGGATCCACTGTATCACAACTCTTTTGAATTGCTGACATTGTGAAATGTTACTCTTAGGTCATCATCCAGATTGGCATCATTTTGATTCTTCAGCATTGCAATCACTGACATCGCATCGGAGAAGATAGCTACTTGTCTCTTTGAGTTTATGTCACGAAATGGATTTATGTATAGAGTTATGCCTGAGTGTAAGACAAGACCCTAGTATGAGAAAAGACTGAGAAGATAGATTTTAGGTTAAGTGACAGTAAATGTGGTAAGATGAGCCTATTGGCTCGAGGGTGAGAACCTAGATTGACTCTCCCTCGCCACTCGTGACTTCAATAATAGCTATAGACTCACCCCCTCTGACTACCTTTGAAACAAAGGAGATAAGGTTTACATATAGACCACAGACAACATATAGGTACAGTATAGTTTAGATAGAACCTGATCCAGTGAACATTTTTATAGTTTATTTAAACAAATCGACAAAATCAAATAACACAGTCAAATAAATATCGTGCAATGTTGCACAGACCTGAAAACAAAGAAACAATTAAATTTATAGACACTAGAAAAACCAACCACTTTCACTCCTTCGTTCACCCTACTGGGGAAAAAAAATTAGAATGATTAATGTTTTAACTACTGTCTAATTGGTGGGGCAACCACAGTAGCCACCACTCCCTGCTATACTAATATTACTACTGTCACTGTCCTGCTGACACTGCCTAAAGAATGTCTACACAGCTTCCCAGCTCTTACGGCGATATACACGCCACAAAATAACACCACTGGACTGCTACGCTAGTAGACTTTTATTTATCTATGGCTCAGAGGCTATCCTCTAAGGATAATATGAGACTCTACTGGTCCCCGATATATTTTCACTTTCTCTCTCTTTCTCTCTCTTTCTCTCTCTCTCTCTCTCTACTTCTCCACCTTGCTTCAGTGTCTCTCTGACACTCTCGACATCTGCTGAGGTGGCGTCTCCGTTACACCCCTTCTCTCGTTGGTTTTCAGAAACCCAGGAATGTTCACCCTTTCTCCTGGTTCTGACTACTGCACTAATGACTTCTGAAATACAATGACTAGGTACTTGACTTAGGCTGTAGAGGCGTCACGGTTGGTGAAACTGATTTCACCTGCCCGGTTACCCCTCATTGGGTTTAGGGCCGTCGGTATTATTATGACCGAATTTTAAGCGACAACATCAGGCCACGTGCCTTTGTTTCGGTGTGTGGATATGAGCTTAGAGCTCAGGATTTTAAGAAATCCGTTCACTGAATACTGTGTCGCTGCCAGCGAACTGCTCTCTCTGGTGCCAATGTACTTGGCGCCGGTAACCACCTCGTTATCAATGCTCTTTCGCCTCTGGCGCTGCCTCGACTCTTCTTCTCCTGAGAAGACCGACTACCTTCGGCCAGCTGTAAGGCAAAATTGGCACCCCTAGCTGCGGGCCGTGAAAAATAGCCAGTTACCAAATATCTCTCGTCAGAGCAAATAGATAACGACGTCGATTTCACGGCTGTAAATTTCTGCAGACAAAGGACCCCGCTAATGAATAGACACGCGTATATAACATAAAACAAACCACGCTGACCTAGGCCCTACGTCATCGCTGGCGTCCCTCTAAGACCAATGAAATCACTACAAAAATTAACAACTGTGACCTCCGCCAATTAGATTTGAAAGCAACGCGTGAGTCATATATGTTACAGCCCGCTCATCCATATTACGTCAAAGTTAAATAATGTTATACCGACCGCGTGAGCAAAATTAACTTTGATTCGCTCTAACGTAAGTTCGACGTTATCTGGGTAGTGCCCGCCCCCTCCCCCCCCCCATCCCCAGTTTCCGCGGGTGGGTGCTTTATAACGTCTGCCAATATACCCTTCCTAAATAATACTCACGTGCTTACTACAATAAAAGTTCCCGCGATAATTTAACCAAGAAAATACGACTACTTCTACGCAATTAATTAATAGAAAGGAAGACTGGTGCAAGTCTTAGAATTAAACCCTACAGTCATCCCTCTTATAAAACGCAATTAATTACCTACAGAAAAAGACCAAACTCAAGTAGTTATAAGACAAAATTACAGATAGAAAAGAATGGGCCTGTTGAAAAATAAGAATGGGCCTGTTGAAAATTAAACCACAGTACTGCATCACAGTTTACTTCTGTCATCGGGACTTCTGAATTTTTTTAAGGCCTCTGCCTCTGCTCTGAAGTTACTCGAGAATTCTTTTGTTGCGACTGATAGCTTTTTTGTGTGCCGTTGCTTTAAATCAGAAAGACTCCTCCACCCTCATCTTCTGTTGCATTTATTGCTAATCCATCTGTGTATGCATGGATCCAGATGTTTCTTGGGTAATGTTTCTCTATGTATTTTGTGGTTAGGACTCTTCTTTCTGTTTCATGTTGGCTGTTCTTTCTGTCAATACCTGGAATGTTTTCTATTATTTTAGGGAAGCGCTGCTGTTTCCAAACTGGTAGCTTGTGTGCAGTGTAGATGGGCGTAACTGTCGATATTGCATTGATGGGGTCTGCTCTCATCTCTGTTTTGACTGTTTCAACAAAGTTGCTTCGCTTCAGTCTTCCCCTTTCAAGTCCATTTATTCTCTGCTAAATTGGATAGTCTGTCAGCCTCCTGAATTGCTCGGCTTGTTGCTGGGCTCTGCTATTTCTTCTATCCTCTACTGGCTGGTGTTTAGTCTTTTCCAACTCTTCAATGGGTGTTGACTTCATGCCCCTCCTTATGATTCTCAATGCTTGGTTTTGGGTTCCGTTTATTTTACCAAAGTTTGACTTTGCTGCAGCTGACTATGCTGCAATGCCATATTCTAGGACTGTCACAAGGAATAAGACGCGTGTAAGATAATTAGTGACAGAAAGCATTAGGAATTGAGCAGAAGCGCACCACAAGTTATTTACCCCATTGGGCAAAAATTGCTTAGTTGCGACAGCGAACGGAGATATGCACAAGTGAAGTTCAACACATATATCGGCTAGATCTTTTTGTTAAGAGATAGTCAGAATACATTTACCAAATCACTCCTTTCCTTTTTTTAACTGGTTACCGTCACATATTGAATGGAATAGTCATAATTTGTTTCCGTCCCAACGTCAGCTGTGAGGCTCGGCTAAAGCTTATTTTCTGTCTCATATTCGCTCCCTCGGGAACAAGGAGTCACCACAGCAGTTGCTCTACCCCCTCCCCCCTGTTTAGTATAAAATCTGCGCTAAAGCGTCTCGTGTGCTCTTGCCCCTGGCAGTAGTAGTTTCTGTACCATTACGTTTTATGTTATGAGGCTGTCAGACAAGTTCAAATTAGTCATCTCTTACAAAATCCCTGAGGCCAGGTTTTTTTTAATACCATCTCTTGTCTTGTAATAAACCCCCGGTACCGCACGGATTTCCAGCTGAAATGTCACCTTGTAATTTTTATAATGAATAAGCCACCCCACCAAACATCTCCGGCGTGATCTTTTTGAAATCTGGCTCAACGCATCCTGACGTAGAATCGTTTTTATCCTCTCACTATCTTTTTTCTTAAACTACAAGACTCTCGTCTTTGATTTTACCACTTTCTTTGTGTCTCGTTTTTTCTCATCTGTCTCGTTTTACTTTTTTTTTTTTAAACAGCCTGCTTTCAGACATCTTATTTCGCGTGGGGCAATTTTCCTAAGAATTTTCTTTATTTTTGTATAAATATCTGGAAATTGTACTGGGACATAATGCTAGCAAAAGTACTGTATTTGTTAAAATTGTCTGTTGCCAAATCGATTTTTAGATGTTCAACATTTCTGAGAAGCTGAAATTTTTTTTTAATGAGACAGATACAGACATTCGTAAATGGGTGCTCGCGCAGTGCAGAAGGATTGGTAGGACAAGATGACTAATGTAGAACTGATGAAAGTAGCAGACGAACAAGACATCTGACCTTGGATAGGTCACACATTGGGAAAACAAGATGACAGTATTACACGGCAAACTTGCTGCAATGGTGGTTCCATGCTCCCTACGGAGTGAACAAGGAACAGAAGAAACATAATGTTGAGGTAAAAAGCTCCTCTTGTCTGACTGACGTCCTCTTGTTTGACTCATTTCATAAAACACAGGATAATACAAATGAAAGTTGAGAAGATAAATATATATATATATACGAGGGGGGCTTCAAATGAAAACCTTAAATTTGCGATAGAAATTCGAAACACCGTGCCATTGTCATGTAAGTTGGCAATATTGTTGCCAAGGATGTCAAGAGTGTCCTGCAGATGGCATCACGGTGCAGACGAACCACATGACGTCACAGTAGGAGTTTAAAGATGGCCGCCCCACTAGTGACACGCACCAAAGAGGAGCAGCGTTCTGTTATCCGTTTTTTTGAACCGCGAAGGGGTGAAACCTATAGAAATTCATCTGCGAATGAAGGTCCAGTACGGTGATGCATGCCTGTCACTCCAGCAAGTGTACGAGTGGAGTAGGAAATTCCGAAACGTCGTGAGTTCTGTGACAGACTGTTCTCGACCGGGTCAGGCACACCGAGTATTGACCCCAGAGTCTATTGCAGCTGCTGAACGCACCGTGATGGAAATTCGCCGAGTGACTGTGAATGAAATAGCCGCACTTCTGGACATCAGTCAAGGTTCAGCACACTACATCCTCCATGATGTGCTCCAGTTCCACAAAGTCTCTGCAAGGTGGGTGCCACGGCAGCTTACTCCAGAATTGAAACAACGACGTGTTGATGCCTGTCAAGAACTTTTGCGGCGTTTTGAAGCAGAAGGTGATGGTTTCCTAGAGAGAATTGTTACTGGAGATGAAACCTGTGTTCACTACCACCAGCCGGAACCCAAGAGAAGCGAGAAAGGAATGGCGCCATACCTCCTCACCGAAACCGAAGAAGTTCCGCATGCAGCCATCTGCTGGAAAGGTTATGCTGACTCTCTTTTGGGATGAACAAGGCGTTATTTTAGAGCACTACATGCCCAGTGGGAACACTGTCACCAGTGCCACGTATACAGATCTTCTCAGGAATCATCTCCGACCCGCAATCAAATCCAAACGACGTGGACTTCTGAGTACAGGTGTCTTGTTGCAACATGACAATGCTCAGTCGCATACTGCCCGTGCAACGGTTGCAACCATCGAGGACCTACACTTTGAGTGTCTTCCACATCCGCCGTACTCGTCAGACCTAGCCGCAAGTGATTACCACGTCTTTGGACCACTCAAAGAGACGATGGGAGGAAAGACTTTCAGGTCCGATGAAGAGGTGTAGCAGGTGGTGCATGTGTGGCTACACACGCAACCAAAAGAATTCTTTTCTAGAGGAATCCATGCACTTTGTAGGCGCTGGGGGGGACTTGTATAGACCAGAAAGCCACCAACACAGGATAACTACCAAGCTATGAACAGATCAGAACAAATTGTCATTATGCGCCTCAGAACAGGACACAACCAACTCCGCAGCCACATGTATACTTTTCTTCTTCTTCTTCTTGCGATCGCATCTTTGATGATTACACCGTCAGACGAGTTCTCATGATGAATTCGACTGTTGTTTGAAGTTCCTCTTTAACTCCATATAGCTTTGAGTTTAGTGTTGAGTCATTGGGCCAGTATATCTTTCTTAACTGGTCATACAGAGGACAGTCCTGTAGAACATGCTCAGCAGTTTGTTCGTTTAATCCACATGTGCACAGTGGTGAAGCAGACAATCGTAGCCTGTGCATGTGTTTATTCAGTTTGTTATGCCCTGTCCTGAGTCGAAAAATAGTTATCTGTCCCTGCCGGTCGAGAGTGTGATAATCGTCTTTGGGTTGGTTCTGTTCTCCTCTGATAGCCTGGATAGCTCTCTTTTTCTCAAAGTATGTGACCTCATTATCTTCTTGTTCACATTCTCCTCCCTTTTTTGCAAGTTTATCTGCCTTTTCATTTCCGGGTACACCACAATGAGATGGTACCCACTGAAGTATGGTTCTCTTTTTGGCAGCCACCCCGTTTAGTTCATTTCTCAGATGCGGGAGTTTACCACCCTTGAGAGCTTGCAGGACAGACAGTGCATCTGTGAGGATGACTACCTGGTGGCAGTCAGAGTTGGTGTTATAAATCATATTTGCAGCTTGCTCTAGAGCTTGAACCTCAGCTGTATAGTTGGAACAGAATTTACCAGTGGGAATGTGCCTAGTCTCATAGTGGTTGTCAGGATATGAGATAAAGATACCGGCACCTCCATTCCTAACAGCATTAGTTGCTGATCCATCTGTATAGGCATGTATCCATGATTGACCGGGATAGCTTTCTTGGATCATACTCAATGTAGCAGTTCGTTTTTGCAGATCATTATACTCACATCCACTTGTGAGACCACTGACTGATGTATTAATTTGGAGGGCACTGCTGGCCTGCTCCCATGGTACAGGGTATAGGGTGGGCTTCAGTGGTGTTGTCTTCATGGATAGGTCTTCTTGATGCTGTCTTATAAGTCTTTTCCCCCGATGCACAAAGCTGCTACGCTTTAGACGTCCCAATGCCAGATCATCTAGTCTTGCCTTCATTGGGTGCATTGGCATACTGTTGTACTTTTCCATCTGGATCATGGTTTTTGTGTCTCTTCTATGGGACAATGTCTGTAATCCAGCAACCTTCTGCATCTCTGTTATTGGTGTAGTTTTCATGGCTCCTGTAATGAGCCTGAGAGCTTGATTTTGCACCTTGTCCAAAGACTGCAGATGTGAGTTAGCAGCTGATGACCATGCTGCTGAGCTAAACTCTAAGTGTGGTCTTATTACTCCATTATAAATCTTCTTTAGATTTCGTTCATTTGCTCCCCAGTTGGTACCTGCTAATTTTCTGAGTATGCCTAGTCGTCTTCGGGCCTTTCCTTCTGCGTTTTCAATATGCTTATTCCATGTAAGCCTTTGGTCAAATGTCACCCCAAGATAGGTGGGGTAGCTTTCTTCCTTGATCACGGTTGTCCCTAGGTGTATGTTAGCTGATTTGTCCTTGGGGGCGAGGGAACAGTGTTGTGGAGGTTTTGTCTGTGTTTATTGTGATAAGCCATTTCTCTGCCCATGACACTAGCATGTCTGCTGCCCGCTGCATTCTATAATTTGCTGTGGTGACATTTTCATCAGCGCACCAGAGTACTAGGTCATCTGCATATAAGGCAGCTTTAACTCCTGCAGGGAGATCTTTCACCAGGTCATTGATGTAAACAAGGAAGAGTGTTGGGGAAATTACTCCTCCTTGAGGTACCCCCTGATGGAGCAACACTTTTCTGTTCTGCAGACCGTCAAGAGTGACTCTAGTTCTCCTGTTATGCAAGTATGACTGGATCCATTTCATCATGTTGCCTTGGATTCCACTTCTCCTAAGTTTTGCAATGAGGCCATCTTTCCACACCTTGTCAAAGGCCTGCTTGAAGTCGACCCAGATCGTTAGGACCTTTTTCTTCTCCTGGAAGGCATCTTCTATTGCTTGAGACAAGTAAGTAACTTGGTCTTCTATACTGTAGCATTCTCTAAATCCAGCTTGTTCCGGCACCAGGATCTGCTCAGACTCTAAATACCATTTCAATCTGTGGTTGACTATTCGCTCCATAGTCTTCCCAACACAGCTTGTGAGACTGATTGGCCGGTAACTTGCAGCCTCGGTCTTACATTTCCCTTTCTTTAGTATGGGTATTGTGATGGCTTCTCTCCATACTTGGGGTACCGTTCCTTTCAACCAGCTGTGGTTGAATATCTCAAGCAGTTTTGTCTTTGCTGCTGAGCTCAGATTTACTAGCATTTCGTTGCTGATTTTGTCTGGGCCGGGTGACTTTTGAAACTTAAGCTTGGAAATAGCCTTCTGTAGTTCTCCTAGTGTGATGGGTTCCCTCATTGGGGCAGGAGTATCTGTCTGTCCCATGGTTGCCAGTATTTCTTTTCTTATCTCTCTCTGATGATCTATGTTAATGGGTAAGTTGCTTTCTGAACTGTATCTTCTAGCAAACAAGTCTGCAGCTCGTTTTCCTCTGAAAAGTTTGCCACCTTCATCCAATGTGATAGTCTGCCTAGGTGAGGAACGCTCTTCATTTAGAGACTAAACTAATCTCCAAAGTTTCCTGCCGTCTTTCTCAAGGTTCAGCGATGCCGTTTTAGTTCTCCAGCTTTTCCGTTTTTCTTCTAGCTTTGTTCTCTGAAACTTTGCTACAGCCTTTTTCCATTTGTTGTGAGTTTCAAGTGAAGGCTGGGACTCTGCGTCCTTTCTAGCCCTGTCCATAGCTTCCTGACGTTCTTGGAGTGTGCTGGACCAGTATGGTATGTAGTTACGCCGGCATCCTTTGGGAATGGTTTCTTTTGCAGCTTGTAGTATGCATCTGTTGAAGTCTTTTACCACTTCATTAATGTCTCTGTTCTGTACCTTGAGGGTTGTGGTGAAGTGGGATGTTATAAATATTTATATGGGACTTAGTGTACTGACTGAGATCAGCTGTGAAGGTATCTATATCTATTAAGAGTAGTGTATTATAGATAACCTTACTTGCTACCACATATCTATATATCTCAGTCAGAATTATTCTGGAATAGTGTGATGACTACGTTATGTGTCTAGGGTATGTGTATGATGAAATGTAAGTCACAACAACAGACAGATAAACAATTAAATTTAATCCACTACTCTTGACAACACTGTGACACTCACATACATATAACACTCTATGAGAATATCTTAAGGAGTCACTGATAACTTTTCAAATATCAATATGTATTCATTGTTGGCATGAATGAATATGTGTCCTGATTCAACTACAAAGGGAACCAGGAATCACAATCAATTTAAATTACAAGTTATATGTACAGAATTTATCAATATGAATATAGTAGTGACATATATTATTAAAAATATCCTATGTGTGTCAGTTGTGTAGTAGCAATATGAGGTAATACTGGTTTTGTTTTGTTCAAGCTCTGTTGGTATTTGTCATCATGACTTCAATAGTTTGTCTTTAGGGACTAGTATTGGAGATGTTCTCAGTTCCTGATATTAAGACAATTAAATTCCCCTCTGAATGTTATTTTTATAAAGTCATTTCAAGATGAGGGGGCATAATGTTGAGCTCAGCTGGCCAAATCAGCTTATCTTGCGTGATGGCGGCAGGGAAAGACTCCTCGGCTCGAATTCTCCTCTGGGCTCTGGAGACACCTCACTGATAGCTAAATGGACCAAGGAGTATGCTGTCCGACTCTGGATTCAGCAAAGCTCTGACCAGGTGCTGCTCAGTACCATCAAGACCACGGTCCCTGAAAACAAGAAGGATGTACCTTCTACTTCATAACTAATTGATACTCTAGTTCTACACTGAGCACAATACAACACAAACATTGAGTTCAGAGCGTTAGGCCAACTGTCAGCTTCATCTGAAATACTTTATACCAGTATTTACCTCCTTAATGGTCACCACGCCTCTGCACTTCCAGCATTATTTCTGTCTAATCAATCATCCAGGTGTCAGTGTACTATTTGGCCATTCCATGCCGTTTTACTTCCCTCCGACACCCTCTGTTCAGGCTGGAGCATTATAGGCTTTATCTCCTGTTTGCCACTGAACTACACATATATATACAGGCATAAATTAACAATTTACATTCAATTTTCATTAAAAGATACTGAATGGTTCAAGCTTACCACAATTTCATGGAAATAAACACAGATACGTTGATTAGCAATGAATTCTGGCACAATTACTGGCACAAATTCCCATCTGCTTATGTTCCAGGCTTTTATTTAACACAAATATGAGCTGGCTTCAACGCACTGATGCTTTATCAAGCTTATTTAAACAAGTGGTTTCGAACTAACGCTCCTAAGTGATTATATCAGCGAGTCTAGCCAATGAGGCCCCGTTTCGACAAGTGTTTGAAAAAATGTTACCTTCCCCCGTCTCCCCTAACAACCAAGATAGTATTTATAGCCCGACCAATCGTGGTTAGTCGTTCATTTGTTGCGCTCCAATCAATTTGGAGTTTACATGGTAGGCTAATTCTGTAACGTAAGATTTTTTTCAAACACGTTATAAAAAAATTTTATGAGCAGAAATGATTCCATGCTGTCAGGCATCCCCACTATTTTATTTTGGGTATAATTTATTAATTCCTGGACTATTTGCGTAACGTTTTACATATTCTTTGTTAGCAAGCCCTAAGGAACCCAAATATCCAAATTTAAAAGAGCTACGTGGCTGCGTTCAAAATATGTATTTTCTACCTCCTGTTTCGAAGATGTGCTGTCTGGGTACTGTTATGTTTTCAACCGTAAACCCATCTAATGTTATCTTTTCTAATAAGAGTTTTTTCAGGATTTATAAACCTAACTCTGGGATGGGTAATGTATTTTATCACTGTCCGTCTGAAAAAAAGTTAGTGCATGTAGTCTTACACGCGTGATGGCAGCATTTGTGTATCGCGCGACGCGTGTTGCATGCGTTCCTGATTTTCAGCCCTCCCTCTCTCTTTATCCTTTAGTCCATCTGTTCGTTCGTTCCGCCGTGTATAAAATGGAATGAATGAAATATTTAAATTAGGTCATTGATCCGCTGGGTATCTCAATGTTTTTTCCAAGAAATACAGCACACGTTTCATTGAAGAACGCGGGTAATAATATAGTAGGCTTTTACTATCAACGTGAAAGCGTTACAATTTGCAGATGAAGCAGAAAACAAGGGGATTTCGAGTACTGTCATTGTGACAGCACTGTTCTTTACCATTCTTCTTCCTTTATTTATTATATGTATTTATTAGGCTTTATATTTACCTAATAATTTATATATGTGGATTAGAATATTCCACGACACCTCCCCTCTTAAAACAGACATTATATGTCAGTCCTTTATTCTATATACACATAGAGAAATTTATTATTATTTCTGGGGTTTATGGTGATTCTCATCACACGGATGGCGGCTTAAAAAATCCGCTCCCAAATTGGTTTTTCCAGATATATACTCAATGCTAAAATTATATGGAGCCAAAAGTAAAGACCATCGGAGTAACCTGGAGTTCTCATGCTTAGCCTGTGCTAGAAACGATAAAGGTTTGTGATCTGTTTGCAACTTAAATGCCTTCCCATATAGATAAATATTGAATTTCTTTATTGCCCATATTACTGCAAGACATTCCTTTTCGCTAGTTGAGTAGTTGATTTCAGCTTTATTCAACTTTCTGCTAGCATATGCCACTGGGCTTAATTCCCCATCCAATGCATCTGATTTCTGTAGTAGAGTTGCTCCTAGCCCAATATTACTGGCATCCGTCCTTACAATGAATTCTTGACTTAAGTCAGGTAATTTCAAAATGGGTTTACTTGTGAGCTTTTCCTTCAATTCTTGGTAAGTCATTTCACATTGTGGTGTCCATGTAATGCGATCTGGATGTCCTTTACGTGTCAATTCCGTTAACGGTGCACATATGGAATTAAAGTTTTTGATATACTTCTGGTAGAAACCACATAATGAGACAAAGGATCTCACGTCCTTCTTGGTTTGTGGTCTCGGGGCTTTCTGTAGTTTCTCTAAATTCTTTGGGTCAGGGGTCATGTTTCCCTGATAAACTGTGTGTCCCAAAAATTCCAATTCTTTACATCCAACGCAACATTTGGTTGGTCGGGCTGTTAAATTTGCCTCCCTAAGTCGATCAAACAGCATGTTCAGAGAGTCAATGTGTTCCTCAAATGTTTCTGTTGCTATAAGGATATCATCCATAAAATTTGTTATACAGGGATTATTCAGAGGATCCAATAATTTTCTCATCATTCTAGAGAAGACACTAGGCGCATTCTTCAATCCAAATGGCAATCTATTAAACTCATAGTGTCCTTCTGAGGTACTAAAAGCTAGGTATGGTCTAACCTCAGGCTTTACTGGAATCTGATAGTATCCTTTACTCAGATCCACTTTTGAGAAATATTTAGCTTTATTTAGCCTGGCAAACAGCTGATTTGTATCCGGCAATGGATCCACCTGTCCTTCTGTAATAGCATTCAGTCTCCTGTAATCTATACAGAGTCTATGTTCTCCAGAGGGCTTCCTTAAGAGTACCACACCGGAACTATACGAAGACTCACTGTGCGAAATAATTCCTTCCTTCAACAGATAGTCTATCTCTTCCTTCAAAGCTTTCTCCTTAGCAAACGGAATCGAATATGGTTTCATACAGACAGGTGTGGAGTCTATTAGTTTCATATCATATTCCAATAGGTTTGTATGCCCTGGTCGGTCTGTTAACACCTCTGCATGATTATTTAGAACCTGTTGCACTCTCTCTTTCTGAGTTTTCGTTAAATGTGTACTGATTTTCACCTGTGCTGCTGTCTCACAGGGGTGTAATGGATATTCAAATGATGAAAGTGGTTCCTTTTTCATCTCCATGGCGATGGACAAGGTCAACAAGTGTGTCTCTTCCTGATGTTCTCTTTCCAAATATTTCTTCAGGAGATTCACATGATAGATTTTTTCTTTCCCCTTCTTATCTATCTTATAATTTGTTCTAGACACCTTCTCTAGAACTGTATATGGACCCTGCCATCCAATTTGTAACTTATTCTGACTCCCGGGCAAAAGAAGCAGTACCTTCTCTCCCACAGCCAAATCTCTGTCTTTCGCCTTCCTGTTATAATAGGCAGCATGTTTCTTCCTGGCTTGTTTCAAATTTTCATTGGCAAGTTTCCAGCCAGTTTTTAACCGAGTGGTCAGCTCATTCACATATTGGTATGAAGATGTAATGTTTTCCTCTGCCTTTTCATCAGTCCACGTTCTTAACATAGCTTCGAGTGGACCTTTTATTGGCCTTCCAAACAATAATGTTGCCGGGGCCATACCGGTTGATCTATGGGGTACCTCCCGATAAGCAAAGAGGGCGGCGTGCAGGTACTGGTCCCATGTATCTGGTTTTTCGTGTGCCAACTTTCTCAGGATCGACATCAATGTGCCGTTAAATCTTTCCACTTGGCCGTTCCCTTGGGGATGATACACACTACAATGGAAGTGTTTGGCCTGGAAGATCCTGAAAACTTCTTCAGTTAGTTTCCCCTTGAACTGAGAGCCATTATCAGTCAAGATTTGATTGGGAAAGCCTAACCTTGTGAAAATTGTGAGCAATGCCTCGGCCACATGTTTTGAATCAATCGATGACAGGGCTACTGCCTCTCCCCACATAGAACAAGTGTCCACCAGAGTCAGAATGTAGCTGTTCCTTCTCTTGGTTCGGGTGAGAGGTCCCACAAGATCCACGGCAACTCTCTCAAAGGGTGTTCCCACTATGGGCATTTCCCCCAGAGTTGCTGGTGCAGTCCAATGTTTAGGTGCTACTCGTTGGCACTCTGGACAGGATTTTACATATCGTTTGATATCTTCAGTTATTCCTGGCCAGAAATAGTGACAAGCTATTCACTGTCCTGTTGCGCTGATTCCCATATGACCACTGAAGGGAATCGCATGCCCTAGTTCCAACACTTTAGTCCTATATGAAGTGGGAAGGACCAGCTGTCCGTGACCATTGGATTCAGATCCAGCCTTCCTATATATCAGTTTGTTCTTCATATAAAACTCTCCCTTGCCTGGAGGTGTATGAGATTTGGGCAACTTCTTGAAACATGGCTTGAGTGTTTTGTCCTCAGCCTGTGCCTTCCTCATCTCATCTGGGTGAGTATTTATGGGATTATCCTCCTCCTTCTTTGACTGTGATCTGGTCTGCACTGTTGCCAATATCACAGGTCTCTTGGGATTCCCCAGGAAGACATATCTACACCCCAATATTAGAGGGTAGATTGGCTCATTTATCACGGCTGCTTTTATGATTCCTTCCACATATCGCGTTTTCACTTTTATTCGGGCGACGGGAAGTGTCATGGTAGCTACATCCTTGGTTGCAGTTTGAATCTCCACTGTTTCCGTGGTGTATTGATCGGCCTGCACCAGGTGAGAACTCACAACGGAATCGTAATCCAAACCGGTATCATATAAACATCTTATAGTGACACCATTACAGATGACATCTTCACACACTGGGGGGTGGTATGGTTCCTGTAATTCTTCAGGTTTGCCCTTCTTTTCCTTTTTCCCCGATGTCATAGCAGCAAAATGAGGAGGTTTCCTTCTACAATGGTCAGTGTCATGATTGTTCATCTTACAATTTTTACACCACCTTTTTCCTTGGTTGAAAGATTTTCTTTCATCATATTTCCTTTCATCGAATTGTGGGAATTTATTTTTATTTTCATACCGTGGCCTATCAAATTGGTGCTTACCTTTATTTTGATCCTTAGGATCAAATTTATTAAAGTTCTGTGGTGCCCTAAAGTTATCCACTTGTTTCTTTTTATTACCTGTTACCTCTGCTTGAGCTGCTTGATACCTTTCAGCAACATTTAGCAACTCATCCAGCCTCTCTGCACCTTGTTCCATGAGAAACTTTCTCAGGTCTGGAGCCATGGACTCTCTTAATTGCTCTATAAGGACCATTTCCTTAAGATCTTGGGTTTTCCCCAGAGAAGTCCATTTCTCCAAGTATGTCTCTATTCGTGCAGAGAACTGGTGATAGGTTTCACCTGACAGTAGTTTAGCATTCCTAAATTTTTTTCCTATAAAATTCTGCATTCTTTTCATACCTTAACAAAAGAGCCTGCTTTAGCATGTCATAATTTTCCTGATCACCTCTGCTCATTTTTGCAAAAACTTCATAAGCTGCCCCACGAAGTCCCTGAGATAACTTTAAGCTCCACCTTTCTCTCTCTAACCCATACGTGGTAGCTAATAGCTCATACCTATTTAGGTAGCTCTCTATATCATCGTCTTTCTCAACAAAATGATCTAAATGAAAATTCATAGCTGAGGTTGAGGCTCCTTGAGTAACCGTAGCATCAGAGGCAAAGGGACTGGCACCATTTTCAGGAGCATGGCCTTGAAACTCAAACTCCCTTAGTCGTAACTCATGTTCCCTTTGTAATCTTTTATCTTCTGCTTCCCTTTCTGCAGCTAATTTCCTCTCTTCTCTTTCTGCAGCTAATCTTTTGTCTTCTCTTTCTGCTTCCAATTTCTTAGCCTCAGCCTCAATCTGCAACCTCTTAATTTCCCTTTCAGCCTCTAACCTTCTTTCGGCTTCAAACCTTCTTTCTTCGCGTTCAATAAATTTGTCACATTCCGTGGTGACATAGGCAACCATAACTTGCCCATCTAATCCTAACTCTTTTGCAGTCTGAACAGCAGCAGATCGAAACTTGGCCAGGTCCGCCATTGTCTATCAGGTAAATTTCTACAATGTCTAACCAACAATTTAATCTCTAAATATATCTAATGGACAACACAGGCACCGTGAGCTCAACCTTATTTAATTCCACCCAAGGATACCTTTTAATTCTGATATTCCCTGAAGTGAATTACTCCCAATATTTTTAATAGGGAAAGATTCAAAATCCCGGACGAGCCCCCAATATATGTGGTGAAGTGGGATGTTATAAATATTTATATGGGACTTAGTGTACTGACTGAGATCAGCTGTGAAGGTATCTATATCTATTAAGAGTAGTGTATTATAGATAACCTTACTTGCTACCACATATCTATATATCTCAGTCAGAATTATTCTGGAATAGTGTGATGACTACGTTATGTGTCTAGGGTATGTGTATGATGAAGTGTAAGTCACAACAACAGACAGATAAACAATTAAATTTAATCCACTACTCTTGACAACACTGTGACACTCACATACATATAACACTCTATGAGAATATCTTAAGGAGTCACTGATAACTTTTCAAATATCAATATGTATTCATTGTTGGCATGAATGAATATGTGTCCTGATTCAACTACAAAGGGAACCAGGAATCACAATCAATTTAAATTACAAGTTATATGTACAGAATTTATCAATATGAATATAGTAGTGACATATATTATTAAAAATATCCTATGTGTGTCAGTTGTGTAGTAGCAATATGAGGTAATACTGGTTTTGTTTTGTTCAAGCTCTGTTGGTATTTGTCATCATGACTTCAATAGTTTGTCTTTAGGGACTAGTATTGGAGATGTTCTCAGTTCCTGATATTAAGACAATTAAATTCCCCTCTGAATGTTATTTTTATAAAGTCATTTCAAGATGAGGGGGCATAATGTTGAGCTCAGCTGGCCAAATCAGCTTATCTTGCGTGATGGCGGCAGGGAAAGACTCCTCGGCTCGAATTCTCCTCTGGGCTCTGGAGACACCTCACTGATAGCTAAATGGACCAAGGAGTATGCTGTCCGACTCTGGATTCAGCAAAGCTCTGACCAGGTGCTGCTCAGTACCATCAAGACCACGGTCCCTGAAAACAAGAAGGATGTACCTTCTACTTCATAACTAATTGATACTCTAGTTCTACACTGAGCACAATACAACACAAACATTGAGTTCAGAGCGTTAGGCCAACTGTCAGCTTCATCTGAAATACTTTATACCAGTATTTACCTCCTTAATGGTCACCACGCCTCTGCACTTCCAGCATTATTTCTGTCTAATCAATCATCCAGGTGTCAGTGTACTATTTGGCCATTCCATGCCGTTTTACTTCCCTCCGACACCCTCTGTTCAGGCTGGAGCATTATAGGCTTTATCTCCTGTTTGCCACTGAACTACACATATATATATACAGGCATAAATTAACAATTTACATTCAATTTTCATTAAAAGATACTGAATGGTTCAAGCTTACCACAATTTCATGGAAATAAACACAGATACGTTGATTAGCAATGAATTCTGGCACAATTACTGGCACAAATTCCCATCTGCTTATGTTCCAGGCTTTTATTTAACACAAATATGAGCTGGCTTCAACGCACTGATGCTTTATCAAGCTTATTTAAACAAGTGGTTTCGAACTAACGCTCCTAAGTGATTATATCAGCGAGTCTAGCCAATGAGGCCCCGTTTCGACAAGTGTTTGAAAAAATGTTACCTTCCCCCGTCTCCCCTAACAACCAAGATAGTATTTATAGCCCGACCAATCGTGGTTAGTCGTTCATTTGTTGCGCTCCAATCAATTTGGAGTTTACATGGTAGGCTAATTCTGTAACGTAAGATTTTTTTCAAACACGTTATAAAAAAATTTTATGAGCAGAAATGATTCCATGCTGTCAGGCATCCCCACTATTTTATTTTGGGTATAATTTATTAATTCCTGGACTATTTGCGTAACGTTTTACATATTCTTTGTTAGCAAGCCCTAAGGAACCCAAATATCCAAATTTAAAAGAGCTACGTGGCTGCGTTCAAAATATGTATTTTCTACCTCCTGTTTCGAAGATGTGCTGTCTGGGTACTGTTATGTTTTCAACCGTAAACCCATCTAATGTTATCTTTTCTAATAAGAGTTTTTCAGGATTTATAAACCTAACTCTGGGATGGGTAATGTATTTTATCACTGTCCGTCTGAAAAAAAGTTAGTGCATGTAGTCTTACACGCGTGATGGCAGCATTTGTGTATCGCGCGACGCGTGTTGCATGCGTTCCTGATTTTCAGCCCTCCCTCT
This sequence comes from Oreohelix idahoensis, assembly GCA_024509875.1. Classification (NCBI taxonomy): domain Eukaryota; kingdom Metazoa; phylum Mollusca; class Gastropoda; order Stylommatophora; family Oreohelicidae; genus Oreohelix; species Oreohelix idahoensis. The sequence goes on from JAMPIV010022855.1 coordinate 81,359, forward strand.
CTCTTTATCCTTTAGTCCATCTGTTCGTTCGTTCCGCCGTGTATAAAATGGAATGAATGAAATATTTAAATTAGGTCATTGATCCGCTGGGTATCTCAATGTTTTTCCAAGAAATACAGCACACGTTTCATTGAAGAACGCGGGTAATAATATAGTAGGCTTTTACTATCAACGTGAAAGCGTTACAATTTGCAGATGAAGCAGAAAACAAGGGGATTTCGAGTACTGTCATTGTGACAGCATTGTTCTTTACCATTCTTCTTCCTTTATTTATTATATGTATTTATTAGGCTTTATATTTACCTAATAATTTATATATGTGGATTAGAATATTCCACGACAAGGGTAGACAGCAGCGTGTTCACCTGATGCCTGAATAAACCCCAGTTGGCTTTTTTGTAGTTCCATCTTGTAATGGCTGGGCCTTTACTGAGAGTTGCACTCTGGACAGTAAGAAAGATTGGGCGATGGTCGCTTCCCCCTAGTTGGTCTCCTACTTCTCTACTAATAGATCCAGCTATATCTGGTGTGGAGAAGGCAAGATCTGGTGTTGAAGTTGTGTACCATCCTCTGGAGTAGAAGGTAGGAGTATCTGTGGCATTATTGACTAGGATTAGGGAGTGATCATCTTGCCAAGTTTCAACCTCTTCACCTCTGTGATCCAGATGGTTATAGCCCCAGCTCTGGGAGTGGCTATTAAAGTCTCCAACTGCTATAAAGTTGGTGGCTGGTACCTGTATAGAGCTGAGACTCAGGGGTTTGTTGTTCGGACAGTAATAGTTCAGGAGTTCTATTTCCATCTTGTCTACCTTTATCTGCAACAGCTGATATTCTGCTCCATCCATGAAGGTTTTCCTTTCGTGTGCAGGAATGTTATTCCTTACAAGAGTAAGTACTCCTCCTTTTCGTCTATCTTTTCTGTCGGATCTGAAGCATTGATATCCCCTTATTTTAAAGGTTTGATCTGCTTTCAAGTGAGTCTCTTGGATACAGCAAACACTGACTTGCTTCTCATACAAGATGTTTTCCAGCTCTGTCTTTTTGCTGTATCCAGCCTGCTTGCTGTTCACTCCCTCTGCATTCCAGTGCATCATGACAAGTGGCACTCTGGGTTTCTCTTTTTCTGTTTTGTTTTGGTCAGTAGTTCTCCTCCGCCGTCTGCTGACTCCACAAGACGGTCTAGAGGGTCCTCCAGTAGCTGAGGGTGGGCTCTGTCGAGGCTCAGAGCCCGGCACTGCACCTGCCTGGTGGAGCTCCACAGGGCGAGCACCAGTACGAGATTTATTTGACGGTGTACTCTCCATAGAAAAAAAAAAAGCGAGTTGCATGATACTGTGGTTTCCGGTGCGCCTTTTGGCCCAGTATCTATGACTTTAGCACCTGTTCAACGGGAGAGTGGGCTCATCCCTAATCTGTTTATGTTCCCAGTAGTAGACTATTCGCAAGCAGCCTGGGGGTGTCACTGCTCTGCGCGGACCTTGTTTACCGAGGCGGCGTCCGAGCTCGTATGGTGAAAATATGGTTGCATTATCTTCAAAATAGCCCTGTCTTTCCTGCCATCCTGCAACTTTGAGTTAGGGAGTTCTGAGCTCCAGTCTCTTTCCCAGGCATTTTATCCTGGCCTGGCACGCATACAGAGGACCCCACTTCTGGTTCTAAGTTAGCAGTTGGGGATAGGTGGGGTAGCACACTGTGCATTCCCCGTCATCCAGGGGGCTCTCCAACTATGCAGAGCTTGCACAATGCTGTGCTCTGGTTCTGGGCTCACCCAAGGAATCCTCACGTCCTGCACAGAGCCACTTCACATGTATACAAAATTCAAGATTGGCAATTCAGCCATGTGTACATGTGACCGGGCACTCCAGACTGCGGAGCACGTACTTCAATATTGCCCCGAATATGATATACTGAGGCAAACCCACTGGCCCAGAGAAACAACACTGGAAACAAAACTATACGGACCTCTGCATGAACTACAAAAGACAGTGAAGTTTATACAAGAAACAACATTGCAGATATCGACAATATATTTCAAGCGAACGAAAGAAGAAGTATAGAACGCAATGGTGACTACGTAGAAAAATGATACAGTTGTGTGTCACTTTTTCTTAATAAATCTAGAAAAAAAAATATTTAAGGTTTTCTTTTGAAGCCCCCTCGTGTGTGTATATATATGTATGTATATATGTATGTATGTATGTGTGTCTGTCTGTCTGTGTGCGTGCGTGTGTGTGTGTTCGCGCACGCGTGTGTGTTCCTACATGAGAGCCTGCGCAGAATAAAAGGTCTAAAATCGTATGTCAAGATAACCAGCACGGAACTGAAGATCAGATGAAGACAAATACTAGACGAAATGACGGTTTAAAAAAAATGCGGGCGGTGGTTGTGACACCGTATTTGATAGCATGACAGGACAGGCCTCGTGTAGTAACCGGTGATCTCTGGAGAGACAACGAAAGAACATGACTACTGCTCTGTAGTGAAATTGACAGAGATACAACGTAAAATACCTCCAAAGATAACATGTAAGGATAAAACATAATGCGTAGGCTGCTGATAGTACTTGATCGCCCAGACCGCGGGTCATCACCCTCCATAAAAATTGACTTGCTAGACAGGAGGGGAACGGCGGATAAAAAGGAAAAAATATGACTGGAAAGATTGCGTGAGACTAGAAAGGCTAAGGAGACGCAATTGGGGGGGGAAACGGAGAAAAGTCACGTTTCCAAGTTGACACAAAGTAAGGAACTCGACAGAAGGGACCTTGGATATGTTACGCCACAGTCATTTATTGGTCGCTTTTGCGATACCAAGCCTTTGATTTGAATTCAGCGGCAGAACACAGATGTTTGGAATATTACAAAAATTAAAAAGTAACTTTTTCGTAATATTAATGTTAGGACTATAAAAATTAGCTGGCCGGATGGCCCATTCTGAGCAGTGCACTAATATGTTCTTAATTTTACAGACGGATAGATAATATTGAAGATAATGACAAAAGACAGTGTTGTTCACATCAACGACAGACTGTATGGAATAAAAAGTGTCGCTATTTGCACAAAAAAACACGACCTTGAGAAGCAGGTGTTCAAATCAACTTAGTAGGGAAGCGAAGGGACATTGGTGGGAGCTGTGTCTAAATATAACTTTTAACGACAAAATTTTGGAGGGGAGAGAAAGGTTGGTTCAAAAATCAAGTACATTTTTGTAAAAACGCAAGTAGAGACGGACAGACTAACAGATAAAAATCCATACTTGACTGAAGCATGACTGAAATGACTTTAGGGTAGGAAATTTGAAATTCAAATAAACCTAGGCAGTGATTGGCCACAGACAATCATTTTATCGGCGCTCAGACGCGCAAGTGGGGCCATTCCTCAATAGTTGTTCGATGATAGACACAGTATTTTAAAGTGTGGTGATTTCCAAATGAAAGAAAGTGAAATAAGTTCAGGGACGCCATACTATAGCCAGCAGCTCAGCTGAGTTTTGCTAGCATTTCTGTGTTCTTTATTCATAATCTGGTAAGATTGAAATTATTTCTTTGCATATTTTGAATATTGTTTAATGTTCGAGTGATTTGATACTGCCATATCGAAATCTAGCCTTACAAACAAGTAGGGATTTGCTCTAGACCCCCCGCCCAAGTCAGGGTCTAGGGACCAACAATATACATAAACTCCAGCAAGGGTTAGGAAAGACAGATCAAGTGTTGAGAATAATGAAACATATTACCTATCCACTTTTAGGGAAGGAAACTAATAAATATTTTTCAGAATCTATAGTCTGGGAGGACCTATCTGATGTAAAACCACCATGGTAAATGTGCTGTTTGGTCAGAGAGATCTGACCTGTCTGTATGATGTGGTTGTTGTGTCCGTGTTGTGTCCAGACGTGGGTAGAGAATAGAATTTTGACACATAGCCAATACTTTGATTGCAGAGCTGTGAGTTTCAGTTGTCAACAAGGCGGTGTCTATTCAGTTGGTGATTTTACTCGAGTGTATCTGTGCAGTACATTGTGACAGAGACCACTATTATTGCCCGCCAGCACGGAGAGGTGGGACCACCAGATTTCAGCACCAGAGCTACATATGCAAGATGAGTGAGCCTCTGGTCTGCTGGAAGTTCACCAACGCCTTTTAGTTACTAATACCCCATAAAATTCCTGCAATTTACTGGACACTGTGTAGTCAATATAGACAGGTGTGATGAGGCCACCCCAACAGCACAAGCATTAAATATCCTCCCAAGTAGATGACTAAAAAAAATTTTAATAAAACTAACTAGTCTAGTACTTATATATGTACACTCTTGCATTTATTATGTAACATTCCATGCATTTCTTTCATAAATTTTAAATCCTTCTTTTAAAACAAGTTCTGGTCAACATAAAACTTGATCCAGAACAAATAAATGTAATATAATTCTATCAAAAATTTTACACTCTTGAGTTAGTTCAGTGTATTATAATATTTGTTAAATATTATTATTCTGCTTAAATATCTGTGGGTGTATCTATAACTATCACACCACATTACATATCATTACCCTAGACATTTTACATAGATACATTCATTAAGAAAAAAAATTGAGTGTGAGGTCGTAGTGGTAGCAAGAAAGGCCTTCTGACAATTCACAACTACATTTTATCTCAGAAGCCTTCACAGCTGGCCTCATACATTACATTTAGTAATATCACCATCATACAATACCATCAAACCCACTACTTACATTGCTCCCTCATGCATGTCGTACAAGGCGCGACTAGTATGAGGTTGTGCATGTGGTTGCAACCTCATCAAGTAAACACATTACTTCAGAAAAGCACCAATAGCATATCAACGCTTAGTGAAGGTTCCATAAGACAGGAATAGGGGAATGAATACGTCACAAAGCAGTCATTGTTCTGGAACGTTCAGGGTAGACGAAACATTTGACCCTATCTAATGTTTCTGTGTCGCGAGTTGAATCACTTTCTCCATCTGGGTATGGTACGAGGTGTGTTGTTTTGGTAAGCGCCACACCGTATTTCTTCATTTTCTATATACTTCCTTTGACTGGAAACCACAGGGGAAAAGATCAGCGGGGAGGCCAAAGTGAACTTGGAGAAGAACTGTTGAAGAGGAGGCTATGGAAATTGGAATGACTTGGGCACAGCTGAAAAAGACAGCCCAGAATAGAAATCGATGGAGAGCAACTGTTTCTGCCCTATGTTCCACAGGGAACGAAAAGGAATGATGATAATAATATTTCTTCATGACTGAATTGCTTTTGTCTCTGCGTCTTCCACTCGGCCGTTCTTTGTTCTCTAGCTTGATCGTCTGCTGCTGAAGGCTTGTGTTCAATCCCATTACATTAGCCCATTTAGTATCCTATTCCGTTTAGTATTTATTCCATTTTACACGTTTTTTATTTAGTATTTTCTTTCGCTTTGTATTTTCTTTTATTTAGTATATTCTTCCGTTTAGTATTTTCTTTCATACAGTATTTTCCTCCGTTCATTATTTTCTACTGTTTAGAATGTTAGTCCGTTTGGTATTTCATCCGTTTAGTATTTATTCTATTTTATATTTTTTTCCATTTAGTATATTCTTCGTTTAGTATTTTCTTATATATAGTATTTTCTTTAGTTTAGTATTTTTTCCAAATAGTATTTTCTTCCGTTTAGGATTTTCTTTAATTTAGTATCTCTTTCCACTTAGTAATTTCCTCCGCTCAGTATTTTCTACCATTTAGTATTTTATTTCACTTAGACCTAGTATTTTCTTCCGCGTCTATGTGAGCAATGTGAAGATAACAAATCCACTACCAGCTGGTGGAAGAAAGAAAGATACCCGAAAACACTTGAAGAACAGAAATAGTGGCGAAGGCCAAAAGAACAATGAAAACTCAAGGGGAAATAAACTAGTCGCAACACCCAGTACAACAAGGTAAGTGACTGCCTATGGCTCCATGTGTAGTAGTTTGTCTGAACTGTTTATAAAAGCACACACACACACACAAACGTGAAGCATTCTGGTCTAGCACACTCTTTTTGTATGAATACTTTATGTACATTGTTTATTGACTGTTTACAGGCCTCGGGTTTCCCTCTTTATTTATTTAAATGTTTATACAATTCAAACCCACGCGCTATCCTGTACTGTTCTCATTCTTCTATCATTTACTAGACACGTTATTCAGGTCTTTCATCGTCTTATGAAATTGACAGCCACATTGGCAAAGCTGCAGCCATCTATGCCCGCCTCACAATACGTGTTTGGGGAATGAAACTCTGTCACAATGAAGACCAAAGATGCGGTATATAACGCCTGTGTCACCAGCACGATTCTATATGGTAGTGAACGAACGAACGAAGTTTATTTTCAAAGGGTTAAGAATTGGGCCCGCAGGCCCGTCTTACATTCTGCCCTTCTTCTCTCTGTCATCTTACATACCGTATCCTTTCAATCGCACATTTTGAGCATTATTTAAGCATACAACATTGCTTAGTGAGACATGGTCAACCTATGCTAAGCAAAAAGAAGGCTCAATACCTTCCATCTAAGGTGTCTACGCCACATCCTTGGTATTTCGTGGAAGGACAAAGTTCCAACTGTCGAGCTGCGGTCACGTGCGGGCCTTCAGAGCATGTATACACTGCTTAGACAGTACAGATTACGCTGGCTTGGCCATGTCCGCCGCATGGAAGATGGTCACATCCCTAAAGATATCTTCTACGGAAAATTGGCAGATGCCAAAAGAACAGTTGGGCGACCGCAGCTGAGGTTCAAAGATGTGTTCAAGAGATCAGGTGGGCGACCACAGCTGAGGTTCAAAGATGTGTTCAAGAGATCAGGTGGGCGACCACAGCTGAGGTTCAAAGATGTGTTCAAGAGATCAGGTGGGCGACCACAGCTGAGGTTCAAAGATGTGTTCAAGAGATCAGGTGGGCGACCACAGCTGAGGTTCAAAGATGTGTTCAAGAGAGCAGTTGGGCGACAGCAGCTGAGGTTCAAAGATGTGTTCAAGAGAGCAGTTGGGCGACAGCAGCTGAGGTTCAAAGATGTGTTCAAGAGAGCAGTTGGGCGACAGCAGCTGAGGTTCAAAGATGTGTTCAAGAGAGCAGTTGGGCGACAGCAGCTGAGGTTCAAAGATGTGTTCAAGAGAGCAGTTGGGCGACAGCAGCTGAGGTTCAAAGATGTGTTCAAGAGAGCAGTTGGGCGACAGCAGCTGAGGTTCAAAGATGTGTTCAAGAGAGCAGTTGGGCGACAGCAGCTGAGGTTCAAAGATGTGTTCAAGAGAGCAGTTGGGCGACAGCAGCTGAGGTTCAAAGATGTGTTCAAGAGAGCAGTTGGACGACAGTAGCTGAGGTTCAAAGATGTGTTCAAGAGAGCAGTTGGGCGACAGCAGCTGAGGTTCAAAGATGTGTTCAAGAGAGCAGTTGGGCGACAGCAGCTGAGGTTCAAAGATGTGTTCAAGAGAGCAGTTGGGCGACAGCAGCTGAGGTTCAAAGATGTGTTCAAGAGAGCAGTTGGGCGACAGCAGCTGAGGTTCAAAGATGTGTTCAAGAGAGCAGTTGGGCGACAGCAGCTGAGGTTCAAAGATGTGTTCAAGAGAGCAGTTGGGCGACAGTAGCTGAGGTTCAAAGATGTGTTCAAGAGAGCAGTTGGGCGACAGCAGCTGAGGTTCAAAGATGTGTTCAAGAGAGCAGTTGGGCGACAGCAGCTGAGGTTTAAAGATGTGTTCAAGAGAACAGTTGGGCGACCACAGCTGAGATTCACAGACGTGTGTAAGACATACATGACGTCACTGGACATAAATGCAGCAACCTGGGAGGACGAAGCTGCCGATCGCACCAAGTAGCGGTGCTCCCTAAGGCGCCACCACAGACTGGGCAAAAAGAAGCTCTCACAACAAGCAGAAGAGAAAAGAACACGCCGAATGGAACACCAGGAACAAAAGCAGCTATGGGCTATCACCTCATTCAGGGGCGTATTACCATCGTCAGTCATGACTGAAGGGCCTATTACTACTGTCTTGTGTAATCTGGTCAATACTGTTAAATATGAAAGCTGCAAAACTGACTGCGTCTATAATTTAGTCTGGATCGTATCACAGCTACGTTGTAAACAGACACAACGCAACCACCTTCCTTTTCAGGGCGAACGAAGAAGAAGAAGTTCCTAGGTCTACATCTGGAGTTAAGTGGAGAGATCGTGATAAATACCCCTGTCCCCAAAGCACTGTTTTTGTGGTGCCTAGTTGGCAGAGTGGATAGTCACGATTCACTCCTGTAGCGAGGCGGTGTTGTCGTTCAGATGGTCCTGGGTTCGAGCCTCCGGCAAGCCACTCACTTCTGTTGTTTTTCTGTTGTCTGGTTTTCTACTTCTTTATTTCTCACGAGTGCCTTAAACATACCTTTATGTGTGTATTATTTATTTACTGTTTACAGGCCTGGTGTTTCCCTCATTTATTTATTTAAATCTTCTCGTATGAGTCTGGGTAGTACCACATGCCTACCGATGTTGTCACGCCCCCCCCCCCTTTTCCCTCTATGTCACCTACAACTGGCGTGTCTCTCATGCACTTTCACAACGCTGTTCACCTTCAGTACACCAGGCAGATTGTATTACTCAAGGTCAAGGTTTGATTACGCTTGTGTTCCACCCTCCCTAACCCCTCTCCAACGTCCACAAACACAAGTGAAGACACTAGTCAAACCCTCCAGATAGGCAAAAGCGCCCCGCAGCTGGAAGCTCGTACCTATTTCCATTCAAAGCCGTACACGCACGAAACGAAAACATAGGTGGTGATCATAAATAACGTATTATGCAGCACATTCAACTTAATAGCTGGCTATGTCTATAAATGTCACTGTCAATGTAAATCAAAATAGGTCTTCCCGTCAATAGCTTAAAAAAGGCAATCGATATCGAAGTTTTTTACTAGTAAGTTTACAAATTGGAAAGTGCCAGGTCTTAGACTAGTCCAGTTCAGCGGGGTCATGCCGCTTATTTTTATGAGTGAGATTTCTTCTAACTTATGATTACACTCTCAGGCGTCAACTTGAATATGATTAAAGACAGCAGTGGTCAGGTCGTTATCTCCATATAATTTGTCCAGGAATTGTACTGGTGGTGGACATATGTTTCTCATGTCGGGGCACCTTTGCAGCTTATATTCAGCAGTCATTTTTTCGGTGCCACAGTTAACTTATCAGCACTTATGAACTGAGATGTCTCTGGCAAGTGGCTAACAAATCAGGAAAAGACACAATGAGAACCGATGAGATCAGAACCATCGTTGGAATAGTACCAATTAATCCTTAAACTTGGCGGGAACGTGGACCGGAACGCCGTTCTTGGAATTACGGATCCATATATATATATATATATATATATATATATATATATATATATATATATATATATATATATATATATATATAATATATATATAATATATATATATATATATATATATATATATATATATATATATATATATATATATATATATATATATATATATATTTTAAACAACTGTTCATTTTTGACTGAGAAAATAAAGTTTGTAAGATCTTGCAGTAACTATCACTGCGATATGTGATGTCATTCTGCAAGGCTTTGTTCCTTCGTTGCACTTCCTAGATTACCGGTTCCAGGTGCGGAAAACAGCGCTTAGTTTTTATAACACTCCAGAGAAACCCCAACAACAAACTGGCAGGTAATGTCAACACAGAATCTCATCAAAGAGTCAAAAAAATTGTCATTTAATACGAAATGTCAACGTTTTGTTTATGAACAATCTGTCTTCATAAATCAACATCAGATATTGAGAAAGAGTACAAACTTAAAAAACAAAAAAAAATTACTCTCATCTTCACGAAACAAGCAACCGTATAACTGCCGAGAGTGAGTACACAGACATCAATGATACATTAAGGATTTTAAACTACCTATTTAAAATATTCCACATAACTGCCGTGAGTGAGTACACAGACATCAATAATACGTTACAGGATTTTAAACCACCTATTTAAAATATTCCACATAACTGCCGTGAGTGAGTACACAGACATCAATAATACGTTACAGGATTTTAAACCACCTATTTAAAATACTCCACATAACTGCCGTGAGTAAGTACACAGACATCAATGATACATTACAGGATTTTAAACTACCTATTTAAAATATTCCACATAACTGCCGTGAGTGAGTACACAGACATCAATGATACATTACAGGATTTTAAACCACCTATTTAAAATACTTGTGGCATCCATATTTCAACGTAAGACTGTACCACAGCATTTAATACCACAACAAATATTATTTATTGAACGAGCAAGTGAGCGTATTTCATTAACAGTGTTTAACTCCCGGTAAATCTTACTCTTGTATAGAAAGCATCCTATAATAATAATTGTTCCATTGTTTCTATCTGATCTTCCCAAACCTCTGACATAATTTCCTTGAAGAATATGTTAAATAGTCAAGATAGCTTTACCTACTGCCTACTTCCTATTTCGCTCCCTAGGGGGCACCACTGTAGTATCTCCCAAGTAGGTATAGCCTGCACCAAAGCTATTGTGTGCTTTTGCAGTGGTAGTTTTTGTAGCACTTTTTATTTAACATGGTAGGCTTGCTTGTTTCTTTGTCTCATCACAGACCCGCTGGAACCACACATGGTGGAGAAAGATATAGCCTAACTTAATCAGGTAATAGTATAGTACAAACACTAATTATTTTTTTTTAAATGAGAGCTGCGTAATTCATGTACTTCTGTACGGTACAGAATGCTGGAGAGTAACAGAAAAGGAAATGTCCAAACTGTCCTCTTTCCACACAACCTGCCTAAGGACAATTCTTTGAATTTTCTGACCGAACACCATCACCAACCAAGAACTGCTAACTCGGAGCCACCAAGAGGACATGCGCACGATCATAGCGAGTAGACTCTGGAAATGGGTTGGCTACATCCTCACAAGAGACCCTGACATCATTACCAGGGCTGCCACGCTACGGACTCCAGAAGGAAAGCGAAAGCAAGGACGGCCAAAGGCCACTTGGCAGAGAACAGTGGAGGCAGAGACGCTTAGTATCAACCAGAGCTGGGACACCACGTGAAGGATGGCTGTCGCTCGACCAAAGTAGAGACAGTTTGTTTCTGCCCTACAAGACGCCACTAGGCGTGATGGTCACTGGCTGTTTTGTCAGTCAGCCACCAAGGATCAAAGAAGAAGAAGAAGAAAGAATCAGGTAAGAAAATGAATGAGATTTATGATATCACCACGCAATATATTTTACAAGGCCACTAAAACAAACAAAAAAATACATATCAGAAATACAGGAAGCTCAAAGTGCAGTCGCACAAGCAAATAAATTCATTAACAGGCAGAAGAACGCACACAGACATTCATTCGTTAATTCATTCATAACCTTCCGCTAACCAAGGAGCACAGGCCTTCAACAAACACATGCCAAGTCCTCCTGTCACGTGCCATCATCTCAAATTCGTTCCACGTTCTCCTTATCATTTTCACCACGGTTTCCAGCTCTCTTCTCCATGTGCTTCTTGATCTTCCTCTGCCTCTCTTGCCCTGGGGGTTCCAGAACAAGGACTGTCTTGTAATGCTTTCAACAGGTTTCCTTGGTGTGTATCAATCGCCAGTCGTCTTCTTTTTTTTCTTGTTCCATCGGCACTTGTCTGGTTCTTGTCCTCAGTTCCACATTGGTAACCTTGTCATACTATTTTAATCCTTCTGTTCTACGCAAGCACCCATTTATGAAAGTCTGTAGCTTTTTGGTTGTTGTTTTTGTTGTTCTCCATATCTCAGAGCCATATAATAGTACTGACTTGACATTTGAGTTGAACATTTTTTTTTTTTTTTTTTTTGGTGTTGGCCCCGATTTCTCTTGATTTCCATATATTTCCCAATGCAATGAAAGCTCCTCTTGGTTTTTGTATTCTTATTTTGATATCACTGTCTGTCCCTCCAACTTTGTCTATATTGCTGCCAAGATATGTGTACGATTCTACATCTTGTAATGGTGTTTCTTCAAGTTTAACCCTGTTATCATTTCCTGCATTTATTCTCAATATTTTTGTCTTTTCCCTGTGTATTTTCAGACCCAATTGCTGTGACCTCTCATCGAGTGTTTTCATTTTGTCCTGCATCTATTACAGTTATGGGACGGGAAAGCATCAGCAAAATCTAGATCATCTAACTGTTTAGTCAGATTCCACTGGATTCAATTTATGTTGTGTGTCGTTGATGTTTTCATAACCCAGTCTATTGCTTGTAAGAAAAGAAATGGAGACAAGAGGCATTCCTGTCACACTCCCGTTCTTATCCCAAACGGTTGTGTAAGTTGTCCTTCACACAGAACACTGGATGCTTGAAATCAACTACTTACTTAGTCGTTTCTCTTCTACCCAGGGGTGTAGAGGTTTACGAAATAAAAGAAGGAATAATCAAATGCGAAGGAGTATATAAAATAAAGACTGACACAATACATCAATGAGCTTTATGATGAAGAAAGATCTGAACTAAATATCCTAGACAACTGTGCACGACTACCAACACTTACTGCAGAAGTTGAGAGTACCCAGACGCATGAAAAAGAAAGCAATGCCCCAGAACAAGATAATATAAAAGTAGAGAAAAACGGAAGCTGTGAAAACTTGTAAAAAGAAACGATATCAAGTAATTACTGGTGAGGTGAATCTCCACATAAACTATAAATTATATGTGCGTTATGTGGGGACAATAAAAAAAAATGATCCACATAAATCATAACATAAATGCGGTAACAGAAATACACAATAAATTAAAAAGAAATGTGCATAATACCAGGGCAGCAGAAAATCGACATGTCAACAAGCATGTTAGAGATTGACATAAAATAAACCTGCTATATTTTTTAAACCTTCTTTTTTCACAGAAAACATCAATCTGGTAACTCTTGAATGGACATATTTGCCTTCATGGGAAACAGAAGACTGGACTTGTATTTTCCAACAAAGGTTAAAGTCTAAGAAGATTTTCTAATGCGTGACTGTACTGGAAGTCCAAGATAGCAACTGCTATGTAGTATGATATATGAAAACTACGTAAGCACTATATGGAGTTCCCATAAGTTCATTGCCAACTTACAGGTTTGGTTTGGTTTGGTTTTAAGGACTATCTTCATTGCACACGGACTACTCCATCAGTGCTCCCATCTCCTCCCTTAGGCCAGAATCCCAATGTGTGTATATAGGAATCAATAATTCTATATATATATTTGTTGTGGGTAGGTTTCTAATTTTTAAATTTACAGAACCCTATGAAATAGGAAGTGGAGTGTGGCAGAAATAACTCTTGTCACCATTTCCCTTACTGACTATAGACTACATTATGAAAACAACATCAAATGAGAAAAATGGAATTACACAGACTCTGACAAAACAGCTTGATTATCTAGATTTTGCCAATGACATTGCCGTAACATTCCATAACTGAAACCAGATGTAAGGCAAAATGAGAGCACTAGATGAGGGGTCACAGCAACTTGGTCTGAAAATACACATAGAAAAGACATGGATTTTGGCAATAAATATGGCAAATGATAGACAGATTGGACAGACAGAAACATGCCTACTAACATGGACATACATCTTGGCAGCAGCACAGACCATTTGAAGGAACAATGATATTAATATATCAATACAGAAGACAAGAAGAGCTATCATGCACTGTAAACGATAAAGAAACTGAAAAGCTGAGATTCAAAGATGTGTGTAAGAGAGACATGAGGGCACTGGACATAAATCCACAAACTTGGGAGGATGAAGCTGCAGATCGCACCAAGTGGCGATGCTATCTGCGGCGCCACCTCAGACTGGGCAAAAAGAAGCTCATACAACAAGCCGAAGACAGGATAAAACGTCGAAAGGAACACCAGGAAAATAAACAGCTGAGGGCTGTCCCCTCAGGGGCGCTTTACCACAGTCAGTTGTGACTGAAGGGGCTATAATTATTACGACACACCTGTGAAAGCAGCAGTCTTAATGTTTGTTTGTCTCTTCAGGTACCTCTGTACAGACCCTCCAAGAGCTCAGATGAGGCCCAGTTCATGTAACATTGTCAGAGCCCCCTTACTGTTAGAGAAGGGGTGAAAAGTGGGGGATCATGCATCCTGGCTGAGGTGAGGCTCTCTCTGCCATGACGTGAGGCCCAGGCCAAATCACCTTGTTGATTCCTACTTTCATAGGGCCTTCGTTCAAGAGCAACATGGGGCACCCTTATACATAAGGGACAATAAAAGTGGCCACCAAAAAGTTACAGAATGGTTGCTTGAACAGAACAGAAAGACTGAAATGGTACGACAAGAATATCATGTGGAGTTGATGGAAGGAACCAGACAAATACCAGTGGAACAAGATGTGAGGAAAAAACATTGGCATGGGAAAGGACATACATTGAGGACACCAGAATAACAAGGTCATTCTTGTTCTGGAAACACAAGGGTAAGAGAAATAGAGAGAGATAAACAAAAACAGATGGAGGGCAGAACTGGTGACCGACTTAAAAAAAAAAAGAACAATATGGGGAGAATTTTAGTACATGGCCCAAGACAAGTGAGCTCAGTGTGAACATCATGCATGCCCATGCTCCACAAGAGCTGAAGGATGATGATGGTAAAGATGACAATGATGATGATCTGTTATGAAAGCTCCAGCAAGGATATGTGCTGTGATAACATGCACTACTGCGTACTTGCTTTAATAAATGCTGGTACAGGGCATTAGTTAACATTCTCAAATACAAAACACTTCTCATGACAAGACATACAGAACACTTCTCATGACAAAACATATAGAACACTTCTCATGACAAGACATACAGAACACTTTTCATGACAAAACATATAGAACACTTCTCATGACAAGACATACAGAACACTTCTCATGACAAAATATATATCTCATGACAAAACATATAGAACGCTTCTCATAACAAGACATACAGAACATTTCTCATGAAAAGACATACAGAACACTGCTCATGACAAGATATACAGAACACTGCTCATGACAAGATATACAGAACACTGCTCATGACAAAACATATAGAACACCTCTCATGACAAAACATATAGAACACTTCTCATAACAAGACATACAGAACACTTCTCGTGACAAAACATATAGAACACTTCTCATAACGAGACATACAGAACACTTCTCATGACAAAACATATAGAACACTTCTCATAACAAGACATACAGAACACTTCTCATGACAAAATATATATAGAACACTTCTCGTAACAAAACATATAGAATGCTTCTCATGACAAGACATACAGAACATTTCTCATGAAAAGACATACAGAACACTGCTCATGACAAGATATACAGAACACTGCTCATGACAAAACATATAGAACACCTCTCATGACAAAACATATAGAACACTTCTCATAACAAGACATACAGAACACTTCTCGTGACAAAACATATAGAACACTTCTCATAACAAGACATACAGAACACTTCTCATGACAAAACATATAGAATACTTCTCGTGACAAAAATACAGATAATTTCTTATGACAAAATATATAGATCACTTCTCATGACAATACATTCACTACAGAACCTCTGCTGTGATGAATTCTCACTACAGAATATAATGTAGCAGCCAGCACCATGGTCTAGCTGTTACATGGTGTATTATGAGGCTAAACACTCTACCAAGGAGAATGATTAAACTCTTCAACACAAATATAAAATTAGTTTTAGTCTGTGCTTCTGAAACACAGCATTCCACCAAGAATATCAAGTCTGTAGACCTTCACCCACAGATGCCTTCACAGCACCTGTGTCTAAGATAAGCTGAGGACAGGAAAGCATATGAAAAGATAAAAGCAATAATCAAAATCAGCTTTAAAAATGGCATAGGAAACACTCAGGGTCAGATATAACAGAAGTATACCACTCATCGACAAATAAGAGAAGACTCTAGGCAGAAATATGTCTCCGACTATATAAGGAAAAGACGATGGTCATATATCGGTCATGTCCTACGAATGCAAAACAACAGAATACCACTACAGGCGCTCACTTGGGTTCCTGAGGGCAAGCGGAAAAAAGGAAGACCAAAAGAAACACTCAGAAGAACAATAATAAGAGAAGGAAGAACGTTGGGCCTAAATAATGTGCAAGAGCTAAGAGGAGTGGCGTCACAACGAACAACCTGGAGAGCACTGGTTTCTGCCTTATGCGCCGTGTTTGGCGCTTAAAGAATTTATTATTATTATTATTATTATACCACTCATTACCAAGAAGAATCTGGTAATTTTAGACTGAGAACTGGTCACTACAGACTCAAACATCGTCTATTTAACAAATTTAAAATCAGACGTGTCCATGTGGGGAAGACAAATAAACAGTAGTATACATCCTCCAGGTATGTCTCCACGAAAGGAGCATATTGACAGCAAAACCCTCTCTAACCTCTTTGAGGGAGAAGCTGTATTGCGATTGGAGAAGCCTGAGACAGACTATCAGCTCCGTGAGGAAAACTAATAACGTTATTTGAGAGTGAACAAAAAAGATAACCAGATGTAAAAATAAACAAAAACCTATCACAGAAAACTAATCAGTAATCAATAAATCAACATAGCTGGAGATTACACGAGAGACAATCAAGACGGATAGACCTTACACTCAGAAGAAAGATCAATCAGTATAACCAGACATGCCATTATTTGTAATCCACCAAGCAAGAGTACAGTAGGGATATGTCAGCCTGCAAAAATATGACAGAAGACGAAGCCACAGAACCTGAAGAAGTATGACAGAAGACTAAATACTTCTCGGAGGTACCTTTCACCAAGAATAAAGAACACCGGTCAGAATTCAGAAGTATACACAGATTTTGTAAAATTTTAAAACACAAGCTGGTGACATCAAGGTCATTGCAGATGTCAATAACAAGCTCGTACATCAGCTCTTTCTCATCTAAAGCCTTAAGCTCACTTCTGGAACGTTTTCTACATTTTGCTTGAGCCGCACTTGTTGAAGACGAGGGTCCCAAAAAAGTTGGAAGACCATCAACGGTGGAGACTATAGGACTTAAGATACCTCCGCGTTCAAACTCCTGAGCAGAAATTTTTCTAACTGGCGTATTAGCTCCAGAGCTAGGTTTTGAACTGGAGCTTGCACTGGAGGTACTGATGTTGTCAACGCCTGAAAGTGCATGTGCAATCAGCCAACAATCAACAGTACTTTTCCTGGCCTTGCGAACAATGTAATCATGTACAAAGCCTGGGTGTTCATCGAGCCATTTCTCCATAGTGTCATATTCTTGTTTAATCTTGTCATCTTCATCACCACCACCACCTGTGTCCTGACAGCTGCTGAAAACTGTCCCTACCGAAGTACTCATCCTGTTTTCTGCATTGCCACTGGGCCTAAGGTCCTCAACCGAGGCATCTGTGCAGACAATGTGTCCGCTGTAAACACCCCTCGGTCACAAGGTGTACGGGAAAAGCCGCTTCTAAGTTTTATATGACTGTTAATTCTCCCTTTACCTGTGGTGGAGATAACCCAATATGTCGGTTGCTAGCACTGGCGCGATTGAAATCCATCTAGCTGGAACGTGAATTATGCTTTTATGAGACGCCAGCCGTAAAGCAAATATTACTGTATTTGAATAGGCATTACATTTTGTTGGGCCCACAAACAATCGATCAATCGATTCAACACAAGTGTGAGCCAGCCAGCGAGCGTGCGAGCGAATTTTCTCACAATAAGATTAGTTCTACAGTAAAGTAAGATGACATTATCCTGTCATAACTTATTTGCAGACAGACGGCTAGATCTAAGTCTGCTGAGTACACCGGTCACATAACATCACAGTACCTGTGGGTTGCTTGTTCGGCTTAAGTAGACCTAGGGCCTACGTAATTTGCGTATGGTAAAGTAGCTTATGTAGCTTCAGCCACTATGAAAATGAACACAACTTTTACCACAACAAACTTGTACCAAACAGCTCTGCAGAAGTTAAACAAGAAGTTTTATTATCGTACCTTGTGCATTTCGCAAATTAAAATTAGTCCAAAAGATAATACTCGAACCAACGTGTGCCTGTTTACAGCAGCAGAAATACGTGTCTGCCTATGAGATCTTTCTGATATTCTCTCCGCTTTTATGTTCAACAAGAATATCGAAAGGTGATCGATCCCAGGCCTCTTCCTATTGGCTCGCTTTTGACGTTGATAGCTTTTATGTCCAAAGATAGCAGGGGGTATTTCCTAATGCTCCGAATCTTGACAAAATGTAATAGGTCGGAAAAATACTTATGTACTTAAATATTGAATAATGATATCAACTACATCGTGCAGTTGTTTTGTTTGTTTGTATGTTTATTTAGAAGGGGAGGGCACACACATATACATTCACACACAATTTTATATTTTTGATTTACTCTATTTGGACTGAGTGGTGTGGGCAGATGATGCCATATTTTGATATCGGAAATCAGTATTATTATCTTGAATTAACTACACTGTGTATCCTAATTATAACCCATAAAGGGTTGAACATGGTACTTTTTACTTTAAAATAAAATCGTGCAGATCCCATATGTGTGGTTTACTCTCAACTCCTTTTCTTTAGTTTTGGTAAATTGCGCGCTTGTAAATAATCTAATATAGTATTCTATATTGTTCTCGCCTCTTACAGATACAGAAACAAATGGGAAGCAGAGCATCCAGGCCACACACTAAATGATGTACATTACCATGTCAGCAGAAATGAATAAGTGGTAATTTTCAGACTCCACGCGGACCACAACAGACTGGGATACCATCTTTTCAACAAGCTAAAGATATGAACAACCGATGTGTGTAAATGTGGCACTGATAAAATGACTGCTGATCATCTACCTCAAAGGTGCCCTAACATATGAGCAACAGATGTGTGTAAATGTAGCACTGATAAAATGACTGCTGATCATCTACCTCAAAGGTGCCCTAACATATGAGCAACAGATGTGTGTAAATGTAGCACTGATAAAATGACTGCTGATCATCTACCTCAAAGGTGCCCTAACATATGAGCAACAGAGAAAGCACAAATGGCCGTCACCGGTACCATTGCGGGAAAAACTATATGGAGATGCAGCCTCAAGCTGACCACTGCTTTCTTTGAAAATATTCAAGTAGACGTCTGCTGTCTTTGAACATATTCAAGTAGACGTCTGCTGTCTTTGAAAATATTCAAGTTGATGTTTGAGGGTGTGTTAAGAAGAAGAAGATACCCCACACTGCTCAGCAGCTATCGAATTATCACACTACAGAATGTCTATGGTCAATTACTTGAAAAGATAGTTGCAAGACAAGTAATGAGCCACCTCGAAAATGCACACATCCTTCCTGATACCTTGGGTAGCTATAGGCCTATGAAAACAACATGGGGTGACGCTGGAACGTTTGTCTACGATGTGTACGAGGGATCCAGGGTAAAAGAGAAACAGTGGCTGTCGCAATTGACCTAGAGGATGCTTATAACAGAGTGGGTTTTGCAACCCTAATAGACTGTATAATCGCATGTGGTGTAAACCCTTTTTTTTTTTTTTTTTTTTTTTTAAATACCTTTATTCAGGTCAAGATATATCCCTATTATTTACAACATTTTTACAAATATCACATAGTAAAGTAAAGTAACGTACAAACCCCCCCCCCCCTCTCCCCAAATTATCATTTACAAAAAGTCAATAGTTATAATAAACAATATATCAATACGAAATTATTTAAACAATATCACATACTAAAGGTAACACAATATAAATTTATTTAAACCATCAAAAAATTTCAATTTAAATTTAAATTTGTTCCATTATGTTATGTGTTGTTTGTTCATATATTTGTGAAAAAATTCTACTGTCATAATGTATGCCGTCATGTATTGCCCTATTCCTACATGTCCAAACTAAGTATCTAAATTCTGTTAATAAGGTTAAGAGTTTAAGCTCCGTCTGTCTCGGCAGAGTCGGTAAAGTATTCAACATGACCGCTTGATACATGTTGAGTGATTGCGGTGTTTTGGAAGCTATCAGTGTTCTTAGTTTGTTTATTGTCGGGACCACTGTCCTACAAGTGTAAAACAAGTGGTCCTCTGTTTCTATTGCGTTGTTACTGCACAGTTTACACCTTGGTGGCGCCTTGCCTGCTTTCATTGCTGAATGCTTACTCATGATAGGTGTTAAACCGTACAGTAACCTAAATGTAACTTGTTTGGCTTGTGGCTTGATGTCTATTGCATGAATGTTTGAGAAGCTTTGTGTGTAGTCTGTTATGAAAAGGTTGTACCCTCGTTTAATCCGTGTGCCTAAATAGGGTTCCTGTGCTGCAACTAGTAATTTATATATGAGTTTGGTGTCTTGTTTCACTAACTGTTCGTTTCCTTTTAAATGTTGTAAGCATATCCTATAAAAGGGTGGTGGGGTCCCAAAGGAATGTGGTTGACTATTTCCTAACTTGTGTAATTTAATTAACCTAAGTCCAATGTAATAGTGTGCTAATGGGTAAAGATCTGGATTTTTTATAATCTCCCCTATATATTTAACCCTTAAAGCTTTAATTTTAGTGTTAATGTCTTGTAAAGCTATCCCCCCTTTATGTTTGGGCTGTATTAGGGTTAAGTGTTTAATGCTTCTAAAGGTGCCCTTAAAAATGAAATTCCTAATTAGTACATTTATTTTAGTTACCACTGACTTTGGCATAATCTGAATATTAGCTGTATATATAATTTTAGGCATAATGAAACAGTTCACTATGATACTTCTCCCAAAAATAGTAGCTGTCTTATATTTATATTTCTCTAACATGTTTTGAATTTTATCTACTAACTTTATCCATGTCTCTGTATTGGGGTCATTGGGGTTACAAGAGTAGTTTATCCCATAAATTTTGATTTTGTTAACTTGCGTTAACTGAAAGGGAAAATCCGTTTTATTTGCCCATTTACCTAAACCCATTAAACTAGATTTTTGAATATTTAATTTGGATTCGTTAGCGTATCCAAACTCTGTAAAGGTTTCTAATATCTTTCTTATGGAATCTACAGTTGCTGGAAGAAATAAAGTATCATCAGCATACGCTAATGATTTCCTTTCTCCATGCCCGGGTACAAAGGTCCCCGTGATGTTTACATCTTGCCTAATTTTTTCCAGCACTGGCTCTAATGTTAATACATATAACAGGGGAGACAAAGGACAACCTTGCCTCACCGATCGTGTCAGCCTAACCGGGTCACTTAAACTATGATTAATTAATATTTTACTATGGGGCTTTTTTATATAAGATCCCTATCCATGTTCTAAAGTATGTACCTATATTGTTTGCTTGTAAAGTTTTGTGTAGAAAGGAATGCGATACCCTGTCAAAGGCTTTTTCCTGATCTAGTGATAGTATTGCACTTTGACACTGTCTATCATGCGTGTATGTAATGAAATCCCTTATGAAGTGTGTATGTCTACAAATGTTCCTACCATGTACACTACATTGTTGGTCAGGATGTACCAAATTTTTTCATGAATAATTTAAGCTTCAGAGTGAGAGCTTTGGCCAAAATTTTATAATCAGTATTTAAAAGTGAAATAGGCCTGTAATTTTTGATTGACTTTCTGTCAGCATTATCTTTAGGTATTAAAGTGATAAAGGATTCATTTAAACTATTCGGAAGCTCTCCTTTCTGGAAGGCTTCCTCAAACACTTTAATTAAAAGGGGGCCTAAAAGTGGGAAAAAGAAGAAGTAAAATTCTGCCGTTAACCCATCTGGGCCGGGTGATTTATTTTTCTGGAAAGTACTAATTGCTTCCCTTAAGTTTTCTAAAGTTAAAGTTTCGTCTAATTTCTTGCTCTCATCATCACTTAAACGTTTTGTGTAATGTAGAAATTTATCCTGTGTGTTTACATTAGTTGGTTCTTTAGTGTATAAATGTGTGTAGTATTCAAAAAAGGCGTGTCTAATATTAATGTCTTCTGTCTGTTGTTTCCCATTCATATCAACTATTTCGTGGATTTGTCTACTGTGTTGTACATTTTGTTCAATCGCTAAATACTGTCTACTGGGTGTTTCTTGTGTAATAGTATTTAATTTTGACCTGAGAAGAGCTCCTTGGTATGTGTGTTGTTTGTACAGGTCTAACTGCTCTTCTAAAGAATGAATGTGTGGGTTGGATTTTTCTATCTGCTTTGTTAAACTTATTGCATCTTCTAATATATTTTGTTCCCTCTTAAAAGCCCTGTGTATTGTTGTTGCTAAAATCTGTGTTCTATCCCTTATTGTGTTTTTTAACAGGTCCCAATATTCTGCAATGTTGTTATTGGGGATATCCTGTGTGTAACCCTGAATGATTTGTGTTATTGTGTCTGTGAAGAAAGTATTTGTTAGCAAATTATTGTTGAATTTCCAATGTGGGGATCTCTTTAATTTTGTATATGTGTGTCCCGTACTTAATATTGTGTATACTGCTTCGTGATCTGTGAATTTAAGCGTGTTTTTTATGTGGTGAGTTTTGTGTATATTGTAACTGTTTGTTGCGTATATTCTGTCTAGTCTTGAGGCCTGTCTAAAATAAGGGTTTGTCTTGTCGTGAAATGTGAAAACTTGTGTGTTCGGTTGTAGTTTTCTGTAAACGTCTACTAGGTCATGTTTGTCAAGGATGGGTTGTAAATGTCGTACTGATAGGGGGATTTGAATTTTCTTTCTCTGGGATACGGGTCCAAAGGAACTACTGTCTAAATTGGCCAAAACACAGTTAAAATCTCCTCCTAACACTATTCTAGTTCCTTTGTAGTGCTTATCTATAGTGTCATACAGTCCGTCGTAAAATTTGGGTTGGTCAGTGTATAGTGCAGGTGCGTATATATTGATAAGTGTGTGTGTGTGTCATGTTTATTGTGTTTGTTTTGTATTTGTATAATGACAATTCTGCCACAATTGTCTGTTCTATAATGTACTGCTTCCCAATCTTCGTTTATCTGGAGGATGGCAGTACCCCCATGGCAGGTGCCCCGGGCGAACCAACCATGTTTCAGACCTAATCTAATTACTATCTGGTCGGCATGATACCTAGAAGTAATCCCCGTTTGCTGCAAGAACAAAAAGTCGGGTTTTTCTTTTTTAATCAGTTTGATAACGTGCTCCAGTTTATTCCTCAAGCCGTTGACATTGAGGGATATAACAACTAGGCTGCTTGACAAAGTGGTATCTGAGGGTTGGCCACTTGTCACAAACTGTCTACATGGCAAAGTGGCAGAGTGGCCACTTGCCATATCTAAACTATTTGACAAAACGGGGGCTTGCGAACCGTCTGTAGAATTACAAAGCGGAGTAGTGATCTGAGGCTGGCTACTCACTACAGGTGGAGTACTCAGCAAAGGATAACTTCTTAACGGTTTATTATATGTTATAAGTGATGACCCTGGCAAAGTGGTAGGTTGGTCACCTGTTGCACATAACTTGCTTGACAGAGCGGTGCTTGAGGGCTGACCGTTATCTGTCATTACCAAGCTACCCAACACATCCGTGCTTGCACTTGTTGACAAAGCGGTGCATAGGGGCTGACCGTTGTCTGTAAAATGACTACTCGACACATTAGTGACTGATCGCTGGCTAAAGGTCGTTGTGCCCTGATGATTAGGGCCTAACGCAGTCGACGCTGCGTTGTCAGTCCCTTCCGCCCTGACAGGGAGAAGGGTTGGCTGCCTAAATAAAACTGTGCGCATGTTGTTTGTTAAGTGTGTAGTGTGAAGAAATAAAACATCAAAAAACTACTTACATATTTTTTAAAAGACTCAAAACACAAATCATAACTAACACAACCTAAACTATAGTTGTTTTCATTATTTACTTTCAATTTTACAAAACTTTTGGCGAGTCTTGCTACTTGTCCAAAAAGGAGGCACACATGTCTGACACTGGATACCTGGTTACACTGGGCCCCAGTGCCGGGAAGGAAGACGTGTAAAGGTAAGTCCATTATTCACTGACGTCTTCAAAAAGCTTGTCCATCAATGAAGAGGCCCGTCTGTGACAATATGGCCTCCATATCGTCTTCTTCTGTCTCTGTCGCCCAACAGGAGGAGGCCTGGGTATTCACAGGTGTTTGTCCTTCTAGAAATTCAGTTCTTGCTAAGGATCTTCTTCTCGGGCTGCTAGGGGCTGACATGGGGCGCTCGTCAACGACAGGTGTCGACACGGTCCATCTCGGGGAGGGCTCTGTGGGCGCCTTTGGTGACGGCGGTAGGCTTTTTCTGCTTGGGGAGCTTTTCTTTGGTGACCTGCTCTCGTTTCTCTTGACTTCTTTGTTTCTCACAGGCCCTGTTGCCTGGAGCAGTAGTCTCTTTCTATTTCTTCTCTCTTCTTTGGAGAGAAACTCTTGGAAGCCTTCACTATCAACGTCCGCTCGGAGGTTCTCTAGGGCAGGGGGCTCATCTGCCCTGCTCTGTTCTGCCGGCGTTTTTTCAACAGCAGCCTCCTCTTCTCTTGTTTTCTTAACCTGGGTGGGGGCCGCTCTTTTCTTTGGGCATTGGCTGACCCAGTGGTCATCCTGCCCGCACACCGCGCACTGTATTCTCCGTCCAGGCAAGGCCACCCAGATTCTCAAAACTTTGTCCTCTGCAGCTTTCAAATGTGCAAAGTGCGGTATTTGGTGTTCGGACGGCTTGTATGAGAAGTTCCACATGTCGTGGGCGTTTTTTACTCTATAAACTTCTGCATCTTTATCCCCCGATACCTCTGCCGCTACTCTTCTTACTGCCTCGGGTCATCTGTGGGTTGGTCCACTCAAGTCTTTTTCCATGTAGGCCTTTATAGTGTTTTAGCTGGGCTGCTGCTGTTAGTGTAGCATACCATTTGTATGGACTCGCAAAACGGTACAACGTGGCAACACCACTCAGGCCGACACCGGCTGGTCCAGCTAATATGCTTGTTATTAGGGAATATGACGCCCTGTTGGCTTGCGGCCCTGTAATTGTTATTACCAGCGTCCCTGGTCTGTGGAGCGCACCTCCTTCTAAATCTTCGTTCAAATCTATTGGAATGACAGGCACAATGGGTGCAGGCATTATATTTTCTTTTTCTTGGTTGAAGAACCAAATTAAAGCAAAACAAACAAACAAAGTCACAAAAGTTAGCCTAGCTAACACAGCTAAGACTAACACAACAATCCTGGAAAACGCCTAAGTCCAAAATGAAAACACGAGAGCTCAGCAAAACTTGACTTGCTCCGTCAACTTCTCCGGTAAGACATTGGATAACAAGGTTAGCAGCTGCCTTAATGGAGAGATCAGTTGCATTTCGCTTGGGAACTTGAACATCAGAACCAAATGTCACGGATTTGCTTCCCCTGCTTTGCAGTAGTGGTCCAACAGTGGCCAAAACTCAAAAGTGTCTAATTAGGTCTTCAAAGGTGGCTGCCTTTGCACAAGATAACTCTGGGCAGAGTTGTAGATAGAAGAATAATGATGCTTCTATCTCATGGGAGTCTTCATAAGAGCTTTCAGAAGTCAAGAACAATGCTACGTTGGGCAGGGCGATTGTTAACTTATATCTGATCCGACGCCTTTTACGAATTTAGCAATTATTAATTTTAGCTCGTTCAAGCCCCCACCCTGATTTACTCAGTGGAATTCTTATTATTATGGTATAGCTCATTTTAGAGTGTATTTAGTAACTTGACTGAGACAAACATGCAGTACATCCAAAATGATTAAATCGACGTTAAATTTGTATATTTACAAATAACAGATTTAATAATCATCATCATCATCATTACCCTCCACTCCCAAAGGAGCATAGGCCTTCAACAAACACATGCCAAGTCCTCCTGTCACGTGCCATCATCTCAAGTTCTTTCCACGTTCTCCTCATCATTTTCACCTCTGTTTCCAGCTCTCTTCTCCATGTGCTTCTTGGTCTACCTCTGCCTCTCTTGCCCTGGGTGTTCCAGAACAAGGACTACCTTGTAATGCTATCAACAGGTTTCCTTAGTGTGTGTCCTATCCATCGCCATCGTCTTCTTCTCATCTCTTGTTCCACTGGCACTTGTCTAGTTCTTGTCATCAGTTCCACATTGGTAACCTTGTTATACCATTTTAATCCCTCTATTCTACGCAAGCACCCATTTATGAAAGATTTAACAAGGTTTTAAAAGAATGAATACAGATTTTTAAGAAAAATTATCATAACTGTTGTAATGTAATGATGGTTTTATGTAAGAAGTTACTTGGCAGCTTTTAAGTTTGATTTAGCTGCAAATGCTAGGTTCTGCTCCCGCTGGGTTTTTGCGTTCTGTGCAGATAAGTTACTGAGGTTCTCGCGTTTCTGGTCAAGATTAAAGGCGCAGCACGTTCCAAGTAAGATCAGGGAGTAACTTCAAAGCTGGTCCCGCGTCTCTAAGACCATCTGATGATGGTGTCTAGTTCGACGTCATGCCACTTCTACCCTCACTTTGTTCCAGAGATTAGTACCCGCAACTGGTACCACCAAGCCAATCTTGGCTCACAGACTGTGTGCTCAGAGGAATAAAGGCACTGGAATAGGCCTCTTACACGTGTACTTAGGGGTCGTTATTTTAACAATGAATTCCCACTTTGGCTCTGTGCTTTAGATTCCTCAGATTCCCGGTGTCTTTGTTAAATGGTAGAGTTTATTCTGGGCTCTGAAGTCCTCAAAATTGCTCAAACAATGGTCCGGTTCCGATATAAGAATCTTGATTCTAGGCTCTGGCAATGTCTGGTTGTCGCCTTGGCAAGCGATTCTCACAGTCACCAATTCGCATTTGCTCGGGACTACCCCAGGGATCTTCACTATCACCAGTGCTGTTTAACATCTACACAGCAAAAGTGGCAACCTTTCAAACAACAAGACTGGGGCGAACATTAACTTTCGCAGATGACATACTCATGTACAAAACTGGCTCAGACAGAAAGGAAATGGTCGAAGGCATACAAGAGACAGTACAGGTGATTTCTAAATGGTGTGAGGAAAGCGGATCAAAGGTCAATCCCAAAAAGGCCTGTGTAATGTGGTGCTCTTTGAACAACTCCAGAGTAAAAGCAGACCTTCCAGACATCACTTTCAATGGGCAGAACATTGAAAGGCAAGACAGGCTGAAGTATCTGGGAGTAACATTTGATCGTGGGCTATCGACGGGATGCAACTAGTTTTGGGCTGTACACGTGATACCCCCATTGTGACAATGAGATATATACTCGGATTGCTGTCGATTAAATCCAGATATGCGATGGCCCAGGCAAAAGCATATATGCGGATAACCACCGACAAAAGACAGCCCCTGCATGAGAATGTAGCTGACATCAAAGTAGCAAGAATCAAGATGGGGATGTCATGGATGGCACAGGCAGAGGCTACGATTGGTCAGGTGACCAGGGTTGAACATACTTCCAAAGGGGAAGAGTGGAGTAAGTCAGGAACAACTGGATAAACTACCAACAGGTCATCATTAGCCTTGGCAGAGAGTGCAGATCTTGGGGCAATGAAAAAGCAGAGCTGGAGATTAATCAGCTGATAAGTGATCATGCTGGGGATGATGACGCAATTGTGTACACAGATGAGTCTGAAATGCGTGGTGAGAAGTCAGGATGAGGCTTCTCTGCGTGAATAAATGGCAGGGTCGTTGCTGAACAGAGTGGAGCCTACATGACAACAACCTCCAGCATGAGAATGGGGGTAGAGGCAGTTACTGCAGCACTGAGGTGGCTGTCTGAAACTACATCAACCAGGGCAGTTATATTGTCAGACTCTCAAGGCATTCTTTGGAAAGTTCAAAACGGATGGCTACGGCAGGAATGGAAAACATCAATAGAATCCTCAAGTCTTCAAGAACTGGTGTGGATCTACTGTCCTGGTCATGCAGGCATACGTGGCAATTAGAGAGCTGACAGACTGTCCTTGAGAGCACCCTTAGTGGGGACACTGGGCATGGATGAGGGAGAGATACTAAGGACAATTAATGATCGCCTGCTGGATAATGAAACTGCAATGGATGAATCAACAAGGCTGAGACTGTTGGAGTTTGGCATCAAAGGTGGGACTAACTGAAATGGACGTGAGAGATGATGCATCCGTCGTATGTACAACCAGCGTGCTACATGTACAATTAGCATTTATACTCTTCGACATTTGCTGAGGAAGACTGAGCACCTATGGGTTTGCCTGGAGTGCAGCGAGGTGGATTCTGATTAACAATACCAATAAGATACCTCTTACATTTAGTAGTTTTCTTATCTCTTCTGCTTGTTGTGTGAGCATCTTTTCGCCCAATCTGAGGTGGCGCCGTAAATAGCATCGCCACTTAGTGCGATCGGCAGCTTCATCCTCCCAGGCTGCTGGATCCATGTCCAGTGACCTCATATCTCTCTTGCACACATCTTTGAACCTCAGCTGTGGTCGCCCAACTGTTCTCTTGCCATCTGCTAATTGTCTGTGGAAGATATCTTTCGGGATGCGACCATCTTCCATGCGGCGGACATGGCCAGGCCAGTGTAGTCTGCGCTGTCTAAGCAGTGTATACATGCTTTGAAGGCCAGCACGTGACAACAACTCGACATTTGTTACTTTATCTTTCCACGAGATGCCGAGGATGTGGCGTAGGCACCGTAGATGGAAGGTGTTGAGCCTTCTTTCTTGCTTAGCATAGGTTGTCCAGGTTCTCGCTGCCATATAGGAGTGTGCTGGTGACGCAGGCGTTATATACCGCAGCTTTGGTCTTCGTTGTGAGTTTGGAGTTTCCCCAAACACGCGATGTGAGGCGAGGAAACAAGTACTATCTAAAATACTTCTTCTTACCTTTCAGCTTCCCAAGAAGCATAAGTCTTCAAAAAACGTTTACCAAGTCTTCCTAACGTGACAACAACTCATAACAATAATAAGAATACAAGAGATCACCAGAATACAATAAAACAGTATAACGAGAGTACACTTTAATGGAAACCACAGAAGAAGAGAAGAGTGTAGAAGACAAAAGAATCTGGTGAAGAATGGAGGGAAAAGAAAAGAAACAAGCATCTGGCGGACAGAACAGGCAGATTTCAGAAAGTTACTTTCTCATCTGTGGCAGAGCTACATAAGATGAGCCAAAATAGAAGTCGATGGCGTGCAACAAATGCAGCCTTATACTTCAGTGAACAAGACGGAGTTATGATGATAAAGTTGATGATCGCTACGGTAATGGTTATGAAAATGCAGGAAAATAAGTGTCGGAAAAGTAAAACAAAAAGATGAGGTCATATACCTGAATCAGACAGAGGATTGTTACAAGGATAAGCAGCAAAATATCCCATGCAACAGGGCATTAGGGCAGTGAGAAACGTACTGTGAAATAATCCATTGTCAGTGAGAAAAGGTTCTGTTATGCTACAATGAACCAATACTCTTTCCCGGCAGTGAAGCATTGACAGAGAATAAACAAATGCAAAACTTTTTTTTTAAGCGATGCAGATGTAGTTTCTTATAAGAATTATGAAATGACTGTGACAAAATGGACGACCTCTATCGATCTTTGGTTTTCTCCAGCAGTATCGGTACATTTGTGGTACTGATTTTTATTAGGTGCTGTCAATAATCGCACTTTTCTTTCTTTCTTTCTTTCTTTCTTTATTTTTCTGCTAAGTAGCAGATATGTGATTTTATCAAATCACCCTGTAGGTGATAAATATCAAATTTGCAAGGAGCGACTGATATGATACATCGCATTTGCTGGGCACTACCAAGATTTGTTGGTTATAAAATGTTATTATAATTGTTCGGATCACTTGATTAAAAGTAATCATGGATTTATTACATTTTAGACAATATGAGTCTACAAATGTGTTTGTGAGAGTGAATGCAAGACATCATATTACCAAATATGGGAGACGTGACCTTTTGCAAAATTTGTCCATGTAGGAAATATTTTGAAATTGACACACCCGACCTGTTTGAAATGATTAGATCTTTCTGATTAGATTCATAACAACATTGAGGGGAATATATCCTGACCATTTTCGCAGTTTTATCTCACTGTGAATTTCAAGCTCGTCGAGAGAACCTCAGACCTCGCCAGAGTGAAGACTAAATTCATAATTCCTTTGTGTTAACCGGATCTTTTATTGGAGAACCAGATAAGACTTAAAAAAGCACAGGAAATCTCTTTCAAATTTTGATAAGGAATCCCGGGACTAGGAAACTGAAGAAACACGAAGTCAGAGGGGAATCTATTTCAAAATTAAAGACATCCCAGACGCGTGTCCCCTTCAGGCGATCTTTGTCCTCTCTAGGCTGTGTGTGGTCTCGGTTGCCGGGTCCTCCCAGTGCAGTAGAGGCAGCGCAAGGTGCTGTGTCCGTTCCAGATTTTGCTCAGTTTCTCGGACCTGCGGGTCCTGAGTCATTTTTGGCTGGGCTGACGTCTTGTGGTTGCGATGGTTGTATAGCGGCAGAATGAGAGTACACATGAGGCAAGTTCGGGCACAGCGGGCTGATCATCCGCTTGCCAGTCACTCTGATTACGGAAACAACAATTAATTTTCTGTTGTACCAATAAACGCCACTAGGCGTAACGGAACAACAGTTGATTTCTTGTTGCCCTAAGGTGCCACTAGGCGCACTGGCCACGGACTGCTTTGTCGGTCGGTGGCTAAGGATGGAAGAAGAAGAAGAAGAAGAAGACGCGTGTAAGAGAACGATTTTATTCCTCTGAGCAAAAAAAGTCTGTAGCCAAGATTGGCGTAAGTAGTGCATTTTCATTCTGTTTTATTACTAACATGTGAACTAACATATATATATATATATATATTACCATGTGAAGTTAATATGTGAAACTCGCTATTGGATGTCAAAGTCATTTGGGGCTGGCAACCTCAGTATCTAGAATGATGATTCATGAACCACCACTGCAAGGGCTGGTGATTGCTTTATTGATAGTTCCGTAAAGAGAACTAAAAGCATAAAGTAGTTTAAGGTTCACTGTGGAGCAGGGAGGGAAAGATGAAAGAAATGTTGTTCATTCTAAGAATAATACTTACATTTTCAACGCAGTGTAAATGCCCCTATAAAAACATATTGACTTTAAAATTAATGTACGTTTTCAAGCTTTAAACCAGTGTAAATATAAAGGAAACATAAGTGAATTTATATTGTGAACACTTTTCAAACAATGAAGATGTAAATGTAAATCATATTATATCTGTACGTTTAACCTTTTCATTTAAATGTAATGTAAAGCTAAAGCTATTCAGTTTAAATGTAAAGGAAGTTTTATACGGAGGGATTAAATTTAATTCTCATCGAGGGTAAATTCTGACACGGGATTGTAGAATAGAAGGGCGGGGGGGGGGGGGAGAGAATAGGGGGTGGCCACATAACTGTGTCGGAAAACGCCATACTCAGAAGAGCGTTTCGTTTCTATTTCTATTACCAGTTATTGGTGGTACCAGCAGAAAGTACTATCTCTGGAACCAAGTGAAGGTAGAAGTGGACTGACGTTTTGCGAGACGCCATCATAAGAGGGTCTTATAGACAGATGCAGAACCAACTTAGCCTTTACTTCTTGACGTTCTGGGAACGTGCGACGCCTGAACTTTGACCAGAGACGAGCGAGAGCATAGTGAAAGGAACTAACCCAGCGGGAGAAGAAACTACCAGTGGCAGCTAAGTGAAAATATCCGCTGCCAAAAGTGACCTCCTTTATTCAGTGAAATCCCACCCAAGTGATGAAATCCTTTTCATAAATATTCAAATTATTGTCCAACTGTTAAAACTTAAAGTGATTATTAAATTTTGTTATTTGTAATGTTACATATTTAACTTCGATTTAATCCTGTTAAATGTACTACATGTTAGTCTCAGTCAAAGTTACTAAACGCACACTCTAAACAGAGCTATATATATTATAATAATAATTCCACTGGTTAACTCAGGGGTGGTGGCTTAACGAGCTAGAATAAACCACTGCCAAATTCTTCATAAAAGTGTCGGCAGATTATAGAATTAACGTGCTCAGCGACAGCCAGCATTGTTTTCGCTTATCTGAATATCTTATGAAGGCTCCCAGGTGATAGAAGCTTTACTACTCTTCTATCGACATTTCTGCCTAGAGTAATCTTGTGTAAAAATAGTCTCCATTGAAGCCTATAATAGATGCTCTTGAGTTTTGGCCACTGTTGGACCACTACTGCAAAGCAGGGGAGGCAATACCGTCACAATGACAATGAATGTATAAGACTTGTGGAACTCTTCTCTGCTGACAGTTTTTGT
Organism: Oreohelix idahoensis; assembly: GCA_024509875.1. Taxonomy (NCBI): domain Eukaryota; kingdom Metazoa; phylum Mollusca; class Gastropoda; order Stylommatophora; family Oreohelicidae; genus Oreohelix; species Oreohelix idahoensis. Next base: position 113,665 of record JAMPIV010022855.1, read on the forward strand.
ACATTCAGTGTCAGTGTGAATGTTTTCTTGCTTGTTTGAGATTGTGAACATTGTGTACGTTGTTTATTCTCAATTATGTTGAGTAACCATTCTTGTGACCATTCATCAGGTTTCTTAAGGCTTACTGCATCTTGCTGTTTTGATATTTTCTTCTGCTGCCCATAGCGCAAAGTCGGCAGCGTGTAGAACGAATTGGAATCACACAAATGCTTATTTCCACATTTCTAGCACTATACCTCCTTTCCAGCTTACATTTGTTAGTTCCATTCGTTTTTTTTTTCCTTGTTTTTTAATAACTACATTTTGTAAGGTGATTTAACATTTCATTTGTGATTCCATTTTTACTTGAGATTTCTTGTTGTTTAGTTGCCTTAGCATACCTTCTAGCTCTTGCAATGTAAATTTTGTTTGGTGGGAGTGAAAAAGGGGGGGTTGGGTTCTCGAGGAATTAAAAGTTCTTGCTGCTTGTTTAATTGTTATATTCATTTTTTCTAACAATTCCTCACTTTTTTTCGACGTATGCAGATCTTTTTTCTATGCTTTTCAGTTCTGTTAATTATTCCCTGTTCGTCTTTTTGTGGTTCCATCATGGTAGGGGCTTCTATGATGGTGTTATATAATCTTGATTAACTGTTAATTTTAATAGTCCATGGTCACTTCCTCCCAATTGTTTTTGTGTTGTTTTTCTGTGGTGAAGAACAGGTTTGGAGTGGTTGTTTGTTGTGTGTGAGAATTAGGATGGCCTCTTTATGTCCAGTCTAACATTATAAATGCGCCTTCTTAACTTGAATCTTTGATTTAAGCAGATTTCTTGGATTCAGGCTACTTGGCCAGTTTCAGCATGGAGTCCTGTTGCAAACACTTCTTTTTAATTTATGACTAGTCCGTTCCATGGAGGAAGGGGGGGGGGGGGGGGGTTACATGTTTGCCTCGTTGGTGATCTTGCCACTAGTAATTTCCCCTGATTTTCGACTCCTAGCTCCCCGGAACATAACAATATGCCCACTAGTAGTCCTGGACAGACCTCTTGAAGGCTTGGGGTCCAGCATTTCTCCTGGCTGGAACTCCTCAGACAGACGTAATGTATATGTGGAATTTTTGTAGAATGTAACGAATACGTTAAGCCACGGTTTACATTTGGGTTACGATGTCTGCGTCTGCCTGCCTGCCCGGTGCATCCAACTTCCAGAAGTTATTATTATTAATGAACTGGTTTTCTTTTTCTTAGCCTTTGGTGGTTCATCCTACATGGTTGCAGGTATTTTAGATTAGTTTTCCTTCTAGATGAGTTGCCACCTAAGACTTACAAGCCTTATGTACCCGAAACGTTATGGTTATGGGGCGCGGGAGACTAACTCTCGTTCCTTCTCCTGTTAGCTATAACGGTCCCGCCACAATCTGAGTTACATTTAAATATTTTACGTATGTCCTGGAAGCATTTAAAAGTAGTTGACAGCTTGATCATGAACTCCATTCCCCGTTATCACGGCATTTGAGACCACGCAGAGTACTAAGGGTCTGTTATATTTGGACATGCGCCCTAATATAACCGACTAGGTTGAACGGGACGCGCCTCGCCAAAACTTTATTTAAAAAAAAACCAAAAAAAAAAAAAACCACGCAGAGTAGAGTGCGATACGCACCTACAACGAGTCAGTTTCTCCATTGTGCACTATGACGCAATACTCCTGCTTCGTTTCTGACCTTTTTTTTACCGCTACTTTTGAAGCACACATACAGCCGGCTTACGTATGCCAGGTAGTCCTACTGTTACCAAATAACATTAAATTTAGCCACCGATTTATTTTTGACAACATTTCTTTCCATTCTACTTCTTCCTAAGATTTGTTGAATTGTTAACCAGTGATTAATATAAGGTTTTCTGTAGAGTTGAAACGAGTCCTTTATGAAAGATATTTTTAAGAAATTAAGTTGATGAAGGAAAATATTATGTTTAACCCTAGATGTAAAATAATTAAAATAATACCGTATAGTGCAGGGGTTCCCAACGTGGGTTGCGAGATGGCATTTCAAGGGGTGCGACAAAGAAGCCTAAGGTCAAGAGTCTCAATTTGACTTATTCATCTTCAAATGTGATATTACTTTTGTAGGGGGTGCGAACATTAATCAAACATTTCCTAGGGGTACGGGGCATAAGAAAAGGTTGGGAACCCCTGGTATAGTGTCTACAGTTTTATATATTATATTCAGTTGCCGCTACTTGTTTATGGCATTCTTTCCCCTTGTCACGTGCTGTGTTTTAAGGTAAACGAACATTTCTAACTGTGTGGTTTTTTTTTGTCCAATCCTCCCCCAAAAAGTAATAGTTAATTCCTTTGTTTAGAGTTGTTTAGTTTGTGTGTGGGGGGGCGGGGGGGGGGGCGTTGGGTGTGGGTGAAAGATGAGTAGTATATGTGGATATACTTTTAATATATAACCACATAGGACTCTTTTGTTCCTTCTACGTGTAATTCATTATTTCTTCATTCATTCATTCATTCATTCATTCCCCTTCAGATCCCCGGGAACCATAGGTCTTCCTGCTCCGTGCCATAAGGTCAAGGTCTTTTCATATCTTCAATTGAATTTCTGTCTCAAGTTCACTTTTCCATGCATTTTTTCGGACCTTCTACCATTCTTACCTGCGACTTGCAGAACAGGGACTGTCTTGTAATGCTTTGAATAGATGTCCTCCATGTTTATCCTATCCGAAGCCAGCATCTAGTTTATATAGGGCATTTATCTAGTTATATTTTCACTTTGCACCACGGCACAATCAGTGGGGAGAAAAGATAATATATAACATCACAGAAATGTTAAGATATATAGGCCTACAAGTATACTATTGTGTATTAACAATGTAAATAAACATTCAAATACCCCGCCCTTTTTTATTTTTTGTAAACAAAACGTAATACTAAAAATGTAAGAAGTTAATAATTTAATCGAGAAAAAAGAAACAACCAAAGCAGACAGCCAATAAAAAATTGTTTATTACCTGATGCACAAAATGGAAGAAGAGTCCGGGTGAGGTGTGGACAGTAAGTAAGTAGTAGCAGCACAACTAAACAAATTGTTTATTACATGATGCACAAAATGGAAGAGTCCGGGTGAGGTGTAGACAGTAAGCACGTAGTAGCAGCAAAACTAAACAAATTGTTTATTACATGATGCACAAAATGGAAGAATAGTCCAGGTGAGATGTGGACAGTAAGCACGTAGTAGCAGCACAACTTACAAATTGTTTATTACATGATGCACAAAATGGAAGAAGAGTCCGGGTGAGATGTGGACAGTAAGCACGTAGTAGCAGCACAACTTACAAATTGTTTATTACATGATGCACAAAATGGAAGAGTCCGGGTGAGGTGTAGACAGTAAGCACGTAGTAGCAGCACAACTAAACAAATTGTTTATTACATGATGCACAAAATGGAAGAAGAGTCCGGGTGAGGTGTGGACAGTAAGCACGTAGTAGCAGCACAACTTACAAATTGTTTATTACATGATGCACAAAATGGAAGAAGAGTTCGGGTGAGGTGTGGACAGTAAGCACGTAGTAGCAGCACAACTTAAAAATTGTTTATTACATGATGCACAAAATGGAAGAGTCCGGCACGTAGTAGCAGCACAACTTACAAATTGTTTATTACCTGATGCACAAAATGGAAGAAGAGTCCGGGTGAGGTGTGGACAGTAAGCACGTAGTAGCAGCACAACTTACAAATTGTTTATTACCTGATGCACAAAATGGAAGAAGAGTCCGGGTGAGATGTGGACAGTAAGCACGTAGTAGCAGCACAACTTACAAATTGTTTATTACCTGATGCACAAAATGGAAGAAGAGTCCGGGTGAGATGTGGACAGTAAGCACGTAGTAGCAGCACAACTTACAAATTGTTTATTACCTGATGCACAAAATGGAAGAAGAGTCCGGGTGAGGTGTGGACAGTAAGCACGTAGTAGCAGCACAACTTACAAATTGTTTATTACATGATGCACAAAATGGAAGAAGAGTCCGGGTGAGATGTGGACAGTAAGTAAGTAGTAGCAGCACAACTTACAAATTGTTTATTACCTGATGCACAAAATGGAAGAAGAGTCCGGGTGAGATGTGGACAGTAAGTAAGTAGTAGCAGCACAATTTACAAATTGTTTATTACATGATGCACAAAATGGAAGAGTCCGGGTGAGGTGTAGACAGTAAGTAAGTAGTAGCAGCACAACTTACAAATTGTTTATTACCTGATGCACAAAATGGAAGAAGAGTCCGGGTGAGATGTGGACAGTAAGTAAGTAGTAGCAGCACAACTTACAAATTGTTTATTACATGATGCACAAAATGGAAGAAGAGTCCGGGTGAGGTGTGGACAGTAAAAATACTTATTACAGAATATATCTGCATAAGGTAGACTTCACCTAAGCTTAGCTTCAAGATGAATTTTATTTTTTTTTTTTGTTTTGTTTAAACGGACTCGGTGTAGCTTGGAGGAAGAAGCGCGTGGCATACTATGCATTTCCCGCCACCCAAGGGAGCTCCAACTATGCAGAGCTAAAATACTGTACAGTACTCTGGTTCTGAGCTCTCGCAAGGCACTATGCAGAGCTAAAATACTGTACAGTACTCTGGTTCTGAGCTCTAGCAAGAAATTGTCACGTCCTGCACAGAGCCACCTCTCAGCTCCCCCTGCCTATCAATGGGTTCATAATGAGATCCTCCTGCATGCAGTTAGCCAGGTCAAAGCCAAAGAATTACGTCTGGGGCTCAAGTGACTCCTCCAAGCTTAGTGTGTAATGCTGGGTTCTCAAAAAAGTTTCACCACAGGGGGAATCCATAGAAGTGTGTAGATGATTTCAAGTCAATGAGGGTGTAATTAGCCTAGCAGATAAGTGGTGGATTGGGTGTCATCCCGGACACCCTCGGGCTTTCTCACCCCTTTTCACCTTGTTAACAACAGGGTAGTTGTGAGAGACTTTACTTCTTTCCTTTCCTTCTTTTGTTTTTTTGGTTGTTTGTTATTTATTTTTATGTTATTTATTTGGTTGTTTGTTTTTTGGGGGGTTTTTTGTGTGGAAGGGGAGAGCATTCACACATACAATCACACAACTTTACAGTTTTGATTTACTCAATTTAGACTGAGTGAGAGAGGGGGGAGAAGATACTATATTTAGATATCGGAAATCAGATGTTATTATCTTGAATTTACTACACTGTATATTCCAATTATAACCCACCATGGGTTGAACGGGATAGGAAAAAAAAAGCGTGACCACTCAAAAATATTGGCAAAACAGAGGTCAAGCGAAAACAAAAAAACCAACAAAAGCATGGATGAAAAATAATTTGAAAGAAAAAAAAACAGCAAAGAAAAGAAAAACCACGACCGATTGGGGGGAAACAAAGGCCAAAAAAAGTCACGGCCAAACGAACAAACGAAAGTAGCAAAAAATGGCACTATGAAACTGTTAAAGAAGATTATAATGTATTTTACATGTTGACCACACTTAGTTTTGTTAGCAGTTTAATCTACGCGGTAACAATTCTATCTGGGGCCAACATGATGTATTTTGCACCATTTTAATTGTAAGTGAACGCGATATAAGGTTTACGTCACTAGGTGATTATGACGTAATAAGTTCTGCACTAATATATGCAGACCGTTAGTTCGAGGCCTTCTGTTAGAATTATTCGTCCTAGTCAGACGTGTTTTATGAGCTCCCGTTTTCGGTAGAGGATTCAAGTACTTTGTCAAGTGGCATATATTTTGGAGGCCGCCACTTTGTTTATGATGACTCCGGACTTATAGAGAAGTTCCGTGAATTGTAGAAAGTAAGTTTACTATCAACTTTAAGCATCGTCACCTCTAGCCCCCATTATTTAGATGTTAACCTCTTTAGGCATCTCTAGTACAGCGGCTAGATTTGTACAGATAAATTGAACTGACTGAGACGTTCTATGCCTTGCTGATGATTATTAATGCATGTACTACTATGAAATGAATATCGTGTCGTCTGAATAAACATGTCATGCTATGTGGACCCATCCACAAAGATCTTATCAAGTTTATATAAAATTGAATGCACTGCCCTGACACCCATGTCAGTCACCTCCATATCAGCACGATTATACCAACATATCTTACACACAAAACCCCAACGTAACAGAAACGAAGAAAAAAACTGTGATAAGGCACCGCTTAACGAAAAAAAATGTCATTTACAGTTAATCATTGCACCTCAAATAGAGCAGTATAACAATATGTACATACAGTATAGCCTATATATAGGCACACACTGGTAAACAACAACACGGTAATAGCGTTACAAGGCAGTTCTTGTTCTGAAATGCCATACATTAAGTCAGGTAGAGGGAGATAACAAACTTAAGAAGAAGAGAACTGGAGACAGAAATGAAAAAGATAAAGAGTACATCGAAAAGCCATGAGCTGATGACACAGGCCAGAATGGCTCGGCATGAAGTTCTGTTAGGAACTGACTGGTAATGAATGAGTGAATGAACAAATAAGGCCTCAAATAACAATATGCAGACAATATAATATTATAGTAAATAATTCACGTGAAATAACAAGGGAACTCTGCTAGTGAAATGAGGATGAACAGTTATCTTCATATTATTATGCACGCTTTGGTTATTTCAAAGACGTGGTTTTTTTTTAACATCAAGGGGAACACGCTGGCTTGCTATTTTATCTTAATGAAGGTCTTATGAACTGTGATGGTCTTATATAATTGAGCTAGTCCATACTTCTTCATCTTTAAGTACTACATCAGCTGTCATATGTAACCATGTATATCCATAACTTTGGGTCTCTACTGCTGATTATTAGTTCTGTTGCTTTTTTCTTTCTATAACGATATCAAATGTGGAGCAATCTTTGTAGACTTTAGAAAAGCATTCGATATGATAGATCACGTTATTTTAATAAGAAAATTAGAAACAATGAAAGTTAACTTTAAACTAGTGACATTAATTAAATCATTCCTGTCCGACAGATAGCAAGTAGTGTGTTGCAATAATTCCGTGTATGGCCCAATCATGATCGATACCGGTGTTCCTCGGGGGCCTAGAATGCTCGACTTATTGAAAAAAAAACGCTTTTTTTTTTTTCTGCTGCTCATCTATTGAATAATCTTCCACACGGTCTAAAAAGCACGCTAAGTACATATTCATACAATTGCAGACTTTTCAAATACATCATGAGTGCAGATTATTTGCCACCTTAACTTAGTTATGTTTATCATGAGTGCAGATTATTTGCCAACTTAACTTAGTTATGTTTATCATGAGTGCAGATTATTTGCCACCTTAACTTAGTTATGTTTATCATGAGTGCAGATTATTTGCCACCTTAACTTAGTTATGTTTATCATGAGTGCAGATTATTTGCCACCTTAACTTAGTTATGTTTATCATGAGTGCAGATTATTTGCCACCTTAACTTAGTTATGTTTTTATCATGAGTGCATATTATTATTTGCCACCTTAACTTAGTTATGTTTATCATGAGTGCAGATTATTTGCCACCTTAACTTAGTTATGTTTATCATGAGTGCAGATTATTTGCCACCTTAACTTAGTTATGTTTATCATGAGTGCAGATTATTTGCCACCTTAACTTAGTTATGTTTATCATGAGTGCAGATTAACTTAGTTATGTTTATCATGAGTGCAGATTAACTTAGTTATGTTTATCATGAGTGCAGATTAACTTAGTTATGTTTATCATGAGTGCAGATTAACTTAGTTAAGTTCCTAAATCAATATTTAATATCATATGTTCTTGTTGTTAATGATCCAGCGGCGCTTGGGGAAGAAGCAAGACTGGATAACACCAGAAACATTAAACACCATAACACTGAGAAAGGAAATGAACAGAAAGAAAACAGAAGCGAAGTCCCCCAGGTTAAAGCAACTATATAGCGAACAGTACAGTCAGCTGGATACGGGAGTTAACGCCAAACCCGAGCCAACAAAAGGAATTTCCTAGACGATCTTGCAAGACAGGCAGAAGAGGCAGCACTGAGAAATGAACAAAGCACAGTATACAAAATAACTAAATTCATCAGCGGAAAACGAGGTGCAAACAATATTACATTAGTAAGAGATAAGCAAGGAAATCTCATCACGACAGCAGAGGGACAGGAAACAAGATGGGCAGAGCACTTCAGAGAAACTCTGAACAAGGAACCACCAGAGACACAATTGAATGTTCCTGAGGCTGAAAACGATTTAGATGTAAATACAGACATTCCACGAAAAGAAGAAATCATCACAGCAATCAAAGGGTTAAAGAATGGAAAAGCTCCTGGCCATGATAACTTAAATGCAGAGCTATTTAAGACAGACCCTGAGCTAGCAGCAGAACTATTAGAACCACTATTTGCACAAGTCTGGAAAACGGGGACAACACCATCAGAGTGGAACAAAGGAATAATTGTCAAATTGCCCAAGAAGGGAGATCTTGCAGACTGCAATAATTGGAGAGGAATCACTCTTCTCTCAGTTCCCAGCAAAATACTAGGCAGGATAATTATACAGAGAATTTCAAAAGAAGTAGACCACAAACAGAGGATAGAACAAGCAGGATTTGGAAAGAACAGAAGATGTGTAGATCATATATTCACTCTCAGGAACATTATAGAGCAGTGCTCAGAATGGCAAAGACAGCTGTACATTAATTTCGTTGATTTTGAAAAGGCTTTTGACAGCATACATAGGGACAGTTTATGCAAAATACTGAGGGCTTATGGAATTCCAAGCTGCATAGTGTCAATCATAAAAAGCCTCTATGCCAACTTTACGTGTAGTGTTGGGCAAAGCAACCTAACCTTTGAGGTGAAGACAGGAGTACGACAGGGATGCCCCTTATCAACCACTCTATTTTTAACAGTCATAGACTGGGTGATGCGCCAGATAACAGAGGGCAGTCCAAGAGGAATAAGATGGACTACATTTTCAACATTGGAAGATCTGGAATATGCATATGACATTGCACTACTAGCACATTCACATCAACACATCCAGGAAAAAACGGATAGACTTAATAAGTTTAGCCAGCAGGTGGGCTTGAACATCAATTTAAAGAAGTCAGAGGTCATGACGCTCAATGTGAGCAACCCTGAGCCCATATCAGTAAGGAATCAGCAACTGGTACAGACAGACACCTTCACATACCTAGGATGCATAGTAACACCAGACGGCGGGACAGGCAAAGACATCAACATCAGAATGAATAAGGCAAGAACAGCCTTTTTTAGCCTAAACAACATCTGGAAGTCCTCTCAGTACAGCACAAGCACAAAATTAAGATTATATCAGAGCTGTGTGCTTTCTGTGCTTCTCTATGGTGCGGAATGCTGGAGAGTTACAGAGAAGGAAATGTCGAAATTGTCCTCTTTTCACACAACATGCCTAAGAAAAATACACCGAATCTTTTGGCCAAATACCATCACCAACCAAGATCTGCTTACTCGTAGCAAGCACGAGGACATGCACACCATCATAGCTGGCAGACGCTGGAGCTGGATTGGCCATGTCCTCAGAAGAGACCCCGATGCCATCACAAGAACAGCTATGCTTTGGACCCCTGAAGGAAAACGAAAGAGAGGCCGACCAAAAACAACCTGGCGGAGAACTGTGGAGGCTGAGATGCAAAGAATGAACTAGAGTTGGGGCACTGTACGAAGGATGGCCGCCGACCGAGCAAAGTGGAATCAATTTGTTGTTGCCCTACAAGACGCCACTAGGCGTGATGGCCACTGACTGCTTTGTCGGTCGGCGGCTAAGGATCAAAGAAGAATATTGATTATGATACTTGTGACGTATAATGGAAATATAGATACAGTAATCTGACAGTCTTTGCTTTCCCATTTAGTGTCTACCATTTGCTAAGCCAAACCACGCAATTTTCTGTCTGTATGACTCACCTTAATCCACGCCCTTTTTTCTGGGAACATAACAACGGAGTTGTTTACCAACTTTTCGCAACCTGCCAGTCTTAACAGGGGAGCGAATCACGTTAGTTTACCTGAGTTTCTCACGCGTGCTGATTTGCCAATTATCGGACATTTGACAGATGCGCGTGTTTGAAGAGATACACAGGCGATAATATTTTCCCGACCACCTTTGATGTTCGTACGTTTCAGGGGGAGGTAAATGTTTGATCTGCGAAAGGGGACGTAATCTAAGAGAGGCCCGTTGCACGGCCAAGTCTTCTGATGTCGGTCAGCATCGCTGAATAGAATGAACGAACAAACCTTTGATCCGGGAAACGCAGTTTACTGATTTCTCTGCTATGCAGAATGTGTGAATTATAACATCCTCTAGTGATAACAACACCATCATCTGTATATATACTGCGTTCTCTCCAATTCAGTTATCAGAGTCGCTCAGAAAATTTTGGATAATCTATAACACGCCAGACTAGAACCATTCTTTGCTAAATGTGTTAAATTGTCTAGTGGGGATTTCATTTTTTGATTTGTGGTAATAGAAATTGTGCTTAAGTGTTAAAATGTGTTAAGTTTACCATTTTAATTCATTGAAATTTTCTAGCGTTTAAAACTAGTGAAATAACATAAAGCGTAGATATTTTCTTGCCAGTCGTTCAGTGTAATGTAATCTCCAACACCCCACTTTCTTACACAAGAAGATACGGTTTAGCTGACTGAGATTATTACGCGTGACAGATGAGTGACAGAATAGAATTCACATTATATTTCATTGTGCGAAATTATATAAGTGACTAGTGTTAATATCATGTGACAAAACAATAGACGCCGACAATCTATAGCTACTCGCGGGCAATAACGGGGGAGGGCGCATACCCTTTTTCCCGACATGCCATAGCGGAAAACTTACGTGTGGATAGGATAGTAGCATTTTATTTCATAAATGTTCTTTTCTTCCTAATATAGTACTTGATCAAAACAAGCGGCGAGCGGTCTTATTATTACTTTGGGTCTTCGATTTTTGGGCTAGTTCGGTCCTCTTTCTTCATTCAGTGAAGGATTAATGGTGTCTTCTTCGTGGCTTACGAGTCCCAAGTTCCTTCGTGAACCGTGTCGTGAAACGAAGTGTAACCCACTACTTTGTTAATCACTATGTCGAGATACAGATTTGCTTCAACCAATCAACTTGCACCGTTCACCAGTCTCTGAGACAGAATAAATTATACTGTTCACGCAGTTCACGCAAGATGGCGGCTAAAAACTGAATAAAATTAGACTGTATGAGACCAGGTACAAAACCGGAGGAAACCAATCATTTTGCTCCGCCAGGAACCAACCGAAAGCTTTCCTCAAGTATTTACCTGACTATATAATCGGGCGGATTTTATGCTAACCACGCAATCCCGAACTTGACGCCAGAGATACCGACTGACTGAAGGGGAAGAAGCTGTCACTTTGATTTATAACTTACCTGAGGGCATCGACCTGCAACCTACTTCACTAAGTCGCGTCAAAACCTGGCCAGTTTAAAATCTTAGGAGGGTAAATATATTTACGATAACCGTTGGTATTTGTTGTGTGTCATTATACTACCTATCAGGTTACTGATTGTATCTTGGGGGAATTAAGTGAATAGACGAAGACTAATAGGACTCGTACTTCAATCTATTGTCTCCTATATTCAGTCTATTGTCTCTGATATTTCCAAACTGCAAATATAACCATAACAGTCCTTGTTAGGACTCAATCTATTGTCGCATCTAACTCAATCTATTGTCTCATATAACTCAATCTATTGTCTCAGATAAGACCAACTGCAATATAACCAAAACAGTCCTTGTTAGGACTCAATCTATTGTCTCATCTAACTCCAACTGCAATATAACCAAAACAGTCCTTGTCAGGACTCATTCTATTGTCGCATCTAACTCCAATCTATTGTCTCCTATAACTCCAACCTGATATATCACCAAACAGTCCTCGTCTCATATACTCCTATCATAAGAACATAACAATATTGTTAGGATATATGTTACAAGCTATTGTCAGAGAGGGCGTGATATAGTATAGGGGGAAGGACATTGTTGTATCACACCTAGGTGTACATATTATTGGATTTATTCATGTATTGATTTATATTATGGGATGTATTCATGTATTAAATGTATTCATGTATTGAATCTATATTATTGAATGTATCCATGTATTAGTTTATCAGAAAGTATGCTTTGCAAGTAGACACCTGTCTTGTCTCGCTATTGCTAATTCATACTGAGCCATGTTGTCATTCATCCTACATGCATACATCTGAGACACGCTCATTTCACTCACACTAGAAATAGGTGGGCTTGAGGACAGAAATTAGCCCCTATTTTTGCTTTGTTACAGGTTTATTTGTGTCCTAAAAACCTGAGGTCGTATGTTCGAGTCAATCCCGCTGCCTGGAACTCCGCAGGAGCATAGAGGTTGACCAGACTCTACATCTTTGGTCCCCCTCAGTCTTGGGTGGGCTAAAGTAACGAGCCTCAGCAGGAGTGTGTGAACCAAACAAAGCAGAACAGACTTAAGAGAGATGAGTACACATTAGTACCATTTCTGTCGGCATTGTGAGCATAGAAACTGTCAGTGATGAGAAAGTGAAATTAGCATAACAAGAGACAAAAATAACAACATAGATGATAAGTGTTATATCCTTAATTAACAGCACAGCTGATATAATTTTTGTTCCTATAATTGGAAAACTTGTTGTAATATTTATTTACATATATATATATATATATATATATATATATATATATATATATATAAATATATATATATATATATATATATATATATATATATATATATATATATATATATATATATATATATATATATATATATATATATATATATATATATATATATATATATGTAAATCATATGTAAACTTACAAATTCATTACATTTCATTTTTTTTCAACATTCACCCTTCAGCACAAGAGTAGATAGTGTATATACTAAATAAATACTTAGGAAATTGTATTTGAAGACTTGTCAATTTTATCATTGTTAAGCAACATCTGTTTCCTTGTTTTTTGATATCACAGTTAGTTACACAGCGGAGGTGGCACTTTATGTCGGTCTCCTCTCTACTATTGTTTCGAGATCAGAACATTCACAGCCGTAACTAATTTGTGATACCAGTAGTTCTCTCAGACACTGGGACTTCACCATTTTCTGCAGAAATTCTATTTCTGTAATTTTCAGTACTATACTGAGCCTACAGCCAAATAAAACCTCTCGCCACACTGGGGGCTCGTTCCTGGGATATTTCTGTATATCTTGAGCCATATTTGGTCTATTCATCTATCTACACTCTATCTTGTGCCACCCATAGATAACATAAGAAAAATTTTTTTTTTGAGAAAATCATTATAGGATTTTTACAAAATTATTTTCTTAGGAGAAGTACCATTTAGTAATCAGTAAATAGTTGATGCTCACAAAGTTGCACGGAAATTATTTGTTCATTTAAATTAATTAAGTTTAATTACAATAATTGGGTTATAGTAAATTTACATACCCTATCTAAGTAACGCCATGGCTGATCTGGTGAAGTTCAGGACTGCGATCATGCAGATGGGAAAGGAATTAAATTTGACAGGTGATGCTCTCACTCAGTATGTCACAACAGAAGTGGACAAACACATGGATAGGGAAGAAAGAAAGTTGCAATTAGAGGCAGAAGCCAAAAGACTGGAAGCTGAAAGAGAAGCCAAAAGACTGGAAGCTGAAAGAGAAGCCAAAAGACTGGAAGCTGAGAGAGAAGACAAAAGACTGGAAGCTCAGAGAGAAGACAAAAGACTGGAAATTGAAGCCAAGAAATGGGAGGCTGAAAATGAGGCAAGAAAATTGAAGCTGAGGAAAGGAAATTACAAGCAGAGAGAGACCATCAGTTAAGATTAAAAGAGCTTGAAATTCAGGCAAATACTGGCAATAATGGTGGTAGCTCACCTCACTCTGAGAGTAGCTCCAGCCAGAGCACCTCAAGTGGGGCCATGAATTTTCATCTGGACCCATTTGTTGAGAAAGAAGACGCCATTGAGTCGTACCTGGATAGATACGAAAGACTAGCCACTACCTATGGCTTAGTGAAAGAAAAATGGAGTCTTAAACTATCTCAGGGATTGAGAGGTGTAGCCTACGATGTGTATTTGAAGCTCTCAAGAGATGACCAGGAAGATTATGAAATCCTGAAGCAGGCACTGCTTGTGAGATATGAAAAGAACTCAGAATCATATAGAAAGAAATTCCGAACAGCTAAACTTCTTCCAGGAGAAAACTATCACCAATTCTCTGCTAGACTGGAAACCTATTTGGAAAAATGGAGTAGTTTAGGAAAGTGTCAGGATCTGAAAGAAATGATAATGATGGAGCAAGTGAAAGAGTCCATGCCTCAAGAAATGAGGAAGTTTATCATGGAACAAGGAGCAGAGAGATTGGAAGATATTGTAACTGTTGCTGAGAGATATCAAGCAGCTCAGGCAGAATTATTAGGAAATAAGAAGAAGCAGGGTGAAAACTTCAAATCATCACAAAACTATACCAAATATGAACAAAAAGACCATACCACTAGGAACAAACAAAGGTTTGACCAAAAGGACAAAAACCCTCTAAGATCGGATAAGACACCTTACCGGAAGGAAGGAAAGTGGTGTAAAACTTGTCTAATGAGTAACCACAATACTGCGGACTGCAGAAGGAAGAATCCTCCTCATCATGCTGCATGTCTTACAACAGGGAATCAGGGAAGGAAGGAAATGGCAGTAAGTCAGAAAGACTTCCATCATCCCCCTGTCTGTGAGGAAGTGACCGTGAATGGCACTCAAGTACTGTGTTTATATGACACAGGATTGGACTTTGATTCAGTTGTGTGCTCTTCTCTAGTGAGTCCTGACCAGATAACCACAGAAACAGTGGAAATCAGAGGACCGATCAAGGGAGCAAGAACCATGACACTACCCATAGCTCGAATCAACATAAGATCTCGCTATGTGGAAGGAGAAATCAAAGCAGCAGTGATGGACGACCCTATTTACCCTTTGATTTTGGGGTGTAGGTATGTTTTCCTTGGAGAACCTATAAAACCTGTAGTTATGGCAACAGTCCAGACCAGGGAAAGCTCCAGGAAAATGGAGGAGAATCCTATCAATACTCATCCAGAAGAGATGAAAAAGGCTCAAGCAGCAGACAGCACGTTGAAGCCTTGTTTTGGCAAATTGCCTAAAGCACATAACCCTCCAGAGAAAGGAGACTTGTATATGAAGAATGGCCTACTATACAGAAAAGCTGGAACAGGACCTAAAGGGCATGGACAGCTTGTAGTGCCAAAATCTTACAGGGAGAAGGTTATGACGCTAGGACATGCTATACCCTTCAGTGGACATATGGGAATAGGGGCCACTGGACAAAGGATAGCCTGTCACTACTTCTGGCCAGGAATTACAGAGGACATAAAAAGATATGTAAGATCTTGTCCAGAATGCCAAAGAGTAGCTCCTAAGCATAGGACTGCACCAGCAACACTGGGAGAAATGCCTATTATGGGAACCCCTTTTGAACGTGTTGCAGTAGATATTGTTGGACCCCTCACTAGGACCAAGAAGAGAAATGCTTACATCTTAACCTTGGTTGATACTTGCTCTATGTGGGAGAAGCAGTGGCCATGTCAGCTATAGATTCAAAGCACGTGGCAGAGGCCCTGTTGACAATATTTACCCGATTAGGTTTCCCGCATCAGATATTGACTGACAATGGGTCTCAGTTTAAGGGAAAGCTAACACAAGAAGTATTCAGGATATTTCAAGCCAGGCACTATCATTGTAGTCCCTACCATGCCCAAGGGAACGGTCAAGTAGAGCGGTTCAATGGTACGCTAATTTCAATCCTTAGAAAGCTGGCGAGTGAAAAACCTGATACTTGGGATACATACTTACCCGCTGCACTATTTGCATATAGGGAAGTACCCCACAACTCAACTGGATTGGCTCCAGCTACATTGTTGTTTGGAAGACCAATAAAAGGTCCACTGGAAGCATTGCTGCGGACATGGACTGATGAAAAGGCAGAGGAAACAGTGACTTCCGCATACCAGTACGTCAACGAGTTGACATCTCGATTGAAAGCAGGTTGGAAACTGGCCAATGATAACTTAAGACAGGCCAGGAGGAAGCATGCTGCGTACTACAACAAAAAAGCAAAGGATAGGGAACTGGAGGTGGGTGAAAAGGTGTTATTACTGTTGCCAAGCAGCAATAATAAATTGCAGATTGGATGGCAGGGACCCTATGTCATACTGGAGAAACTTTCCAGGACCAATTATAAGATTGACAAGAAAGGGAAGGAGAAGGTATATCATGTCAATCTTCTTAAAAAATACTATGACAAGGAATCATCAGAAGTTGCACATATTATGACCCTAGCCATTGCAACAGAAATGCACGGTGAACCCCTTCACTCTATGGAGTATCCACTCACAACTACAGAGGATTATGTTCAAGTAAATATTAGTGAACATTTAACTCCAGAGCAGAAGAAGAGGGTTCAGAAAGTGTTGGAAACCCATGCTGATGTGCTCACAGATAAGCCAGGTCGGACGAATCTGTTAGAGTACGACATGAAGGTTACCGACCCTACCCCAGTATGCATGAGAACATACCCTATACCCTATGCGAAAGCCCAAGCACTAAGGGAGGAAGTTGATTATCTGTTGAAGGAGAAAATTATCTCGAAGTCAGACTCTCCCTATAGCTCAAGTGTGGTGCTATTGAGAAAACCGAGTGGTGAACACAGGTTATGTATTGACTACCGGAAGCTTAATGCGATCACAGAATCTCAGGTGGACCCATTACCTGACACCAACCAGCTGTTCTCTACACTGAGTAAGGCTAGGTATTTATCGAAGGTAGATCTAAGCAAGGGATACTACCAAATACCAGTGAAACCAGAAGTTAGGAAAATGCTGGCATTCAGTACATCAGACGGACACTACGAGTTTAATGTACTACCCTTTGGGCTGAAAAATGCTCCAAGTATCTTTTCAAGAATGATGAGGAAATTATTGGAACCTCTACAAAATCCCCATATCACTAACTTTATGGATGACATTCTTGTTGCTACAAACACATTTGAAGAGCATATAGTAGCGCTCTCCATGTTGTTTGACAGACTGAGAGAAACTGGATTGACTGCACGTCCAACCAAGTGCTATATCGGTTGTAAGGAGTTGGAATTCTTAGGTCACACTATTTCTACAGGTCATATGTCTCCTGACCCAAAGAATATAGAGAAGCTAAAGAAGGCACCCAGACCTCAAACGAAGAAAGATGTGAGATCATTCGTGTCATTATGTGGGTTCTATCAGAAGTACATACCCCATTTTAACTCTCTGTGTGCACCATTAACTAACTTAACGAAGAAAGGACAGCCTGACAAAATCCAATGGAATGCTGATTGTGAAAAAGCTTACACAGAGCTAAAAGCAAAACTCACCAGCAAACCCATCCTTACACTACCCGATATCACACAGGAATTTGTATTAAGAACGGACGCTAGCAGTATAGGTATTGGTGCAACTCTCTTGCAGAAATCAAAAGCCCAGCCGGAGGAACTTTTACCAGTCGCCTACGCCAGTAGGAAGCTGAATGCAGCAGCTGAGTTGAATTACTCGACCATAGAGAAAGAATGTTTAGCTCTAATTTGGTCCATCAACAAATTTTCACCTTATCTGTATGGGACACACTTCATTGTCCAAAGCGATCACCAACCTTTAACATTCTTGGCTGCATCTAAAAAGCTAAATTCGAGATTGTTAAGGTGGAGTCTGCTTCTGGCGCCTTATTCCTTTACCGTGAATTACATTCCGGGAAGAGACAATGTAGGAGCTGATTTTTTAAGTCGACACCCTAGTACTCTGGAAGGACAGACGCAAAAGGATTAACCACAGCAGGGGTTTACACGTCAGCTATGACAAGTCACAGCTAGGAAAGGAGGGGGCTATGTCGTGAAACGAAGTGTAACCCACTACTTTGTTAATCACTATGTCGAGATACAGATTTGCTTCAACCAATCAACTTGCACCGTTCACCAGTCTCTGAGACAGAATAAATTATACTGTTCACGCAGTTCACGCAAGATGGCGGCTAAAAACTGAATAAAATTAGGCTGTATGAGACCAGGTACAAAACCGGAGGAAACCAATCATTTTGCTCCGCCAGGAACCAACCGAAAGCTTTCCTCAAGTATTTACCTGACTATATAATCGGGCGGATTTTATGCTAACCACGCAATCCCGAACTTGACGCCAGAGATACCGACTGACTGAAGGGGAAGAAGCTGTCACTTTGATTTATAACTTACCTGAGGGCATCGACCTGCAACCTACTTCACTAAGTCGCGTCAAAACCTGGCCAGTTTAAAATCTTAGGAGGGTAAATATATTTACGATAACCGTTGGTATTTGTTGTGTGTCATTATACTACCTATCAGGTTACTGATTGTATCTTGGGGGAATTAAGTGAATAGACGAAGACTAATAGGACTCATACTTCAATCTATTGTCTCTTATATTCAGTCTATTGTCTCTGATAATTCCAAACTGCAAATATAACCATAACAGTCCTTGTTAGGACTCAATCTATTGTCGCATCTAACTCAATCTATTGTCTCATATAACTCAATCTATTGTCTCAGATAAGACCAACTGCAATATAACCAAAACAGTCCTTGTTAGGACTCAATCTATTGTCTCATCTAACTCCAACTGCAATATAACCAAAACAGTCCTTGTCAGGACTCATTCTATTGTCGCATCTAACTCCAATCTATTGTCTCCTATAACTCCAACCTGATATATCACCAAACAGTCCTCGTCTCATATACTCCTATCATAAGAACATAACAATATTGTTAGGATATATGTTACAAGCTATTGTCAGAGAGGGCGTGATATAGTATAGGGGGAAGGACATTGTTGTATCACACCTAGGTGTACATATTATTGGATTTATTCATGTATTGATTTATATTATGGGATGTATTCATGTATTAAATGTATTCATGTATTGAATCTATATTATTGAATGTATCCATGTATTAGTTTATCAGAAAGTATGCTTTGCAAGTAGACACCTGTCTTGTCTCGCTATTGCTAATTCATACTGAGCCATGTTGTCATTCATCCTACATGCATACATCTGAGACACGCTCATTTCACTCACACTAGAAATATGTGGGCTTGAGGACAGAAATTAGCCCCTATTTTTGCTTTGTTACAGGTTTATTTGTGTCCTAAAAACCTGAGGTCGTATGTTTGAGTCAATCCCGCTGCCTGGAACTCCGCAGGAGCATAGAGGTTGACCAGACTCTACATCTTTGGTCCCCCTCAGTCTTGGGTGGGCTAAAGTAACGAGCCTCAGCAGGAGTGTGTGAACCAAACAAAGCAGAACAGACTTAAGAGAGATGAGTACACATTAGTACCATTTCTGTCGGCATTGTGAGCATAGAAACTGTCAGTGATGAGAAAGTGAAATTAGCATAGCAAGAGACAAAAATAACAACATAGCTGATAAGTGTTATATCCTTAATTAACAGCACAGCTGATATAATTTTTGTTCCTATAATTGGAAAACTTGTTGTAATATTTATTTACATATATATATATATATATATAAATATAAATATTTGTAAATCATATGTAAACTTACAAATTCATTACATTTCATTTTTTTCAACATTCACCCTTCAGCACAAGAGTAGATAGTGTATATACTAAATAAATACTTAGGAAATTGTATTTGAAGACTTGTCAATTTTATCATTGTTAAGCAACATCTGTTTCCTTGTTTTTTGATATCACAGTTAGTTACACAGCGGAGGTGGCACTTTATGTCGGTCTCCTCTCTACTATTGTTTCGAGATCAGAACATTCACAGCCGTAACTAATTTGTGATACCAGTAGTTCTCTCAGACACTGGGACTTCACCATTTTCTGCAGAAATTCTATTTCTGTAATTTTCAGTACTATACTGAGCCTACAGCCAAATAAAACCTCTCGCCACAAACCGGTTGGGCCCAAGAGACAAATAAACATTAATATTAAATCTTAACTGAACTGTACCTTACCCAGAATTATTTATTCAATTTTTCCAGCCCACTGGTGTCACGAAATGGATTTAGGACTAGAGACTGTCTACATATAGTGACAAGACAATAGTAAGAAGAAAGACTGAAATGATAGATTCAGATAGAAATATAGTGCAAAATATGAAAGTTGAGACCATTGGCTCCGAGGTTGAGAACCGAGGTTGATTCTTTCCTCGCCACTTCGGACGTTTAAATTGCTATGGCCTCGAACCACCTCTAACTACCCTAAGGGGATAAGGTTCAAGTATGATTCACATACACCACGATACAGACAACAGATAGCTACTGTACGTAAATGAAATGACTGATTCCAGCTATAATTTACAAGTTTATTAACACCTATACACAAATAATCTCATACATGTCAAAGAACAAAATGCAGTGTAAGCACTCCTGAAAAACAACACAGATTCAGGAAAAATTTCAAATGTTGAACATAAAAACCCAACCCGTCACCCACAAGGTTCACCTGTATGGAGAGAGAAGGTAAGATTAAAATGAAATAAATTACACTGCACTGGGTGGGATCTCGGATTGCCGAGCCTCCACTCCAACTAGCTATTCTAAACTCCAATATAAACTCTAAGTACACAATCAGCTGGATCTACTCCGAAGTGTCTACACCAACTCTGCACAGACTTCGTTTCTACACACACTATCCTGAAAATCTCCTGAATACTGCTATGTAGCTAACTGCACCTCTAAACTTCAGCAGCTGTCCTCTGCTATGATTCGACAAAAAAACTATCAGTTCTGCCTATCTGGTCTACTACCTGTAGACTACACTTTCAGCAGCTGTTCTCTGCTCTAAAATCTGTAGAGGGTATTGTGACCCTATTTCCCTCCACCATTCTGAAATTGACGACTAGGTTTAACAGAACCCCACTGGATTCTGGACTGGAACTGTAGCTGGCTTCTCCTAACACCTCTGAGGTTACCTGCCCGATTACCTATGACTGGGCGATGGGCTTTCGGCGTTATTATGGCCGTGAATAAGCGAACATAAAATTACCACAACGCTGGCAGCATGCCAAATCTGCGTGTGTAACGGAACGAGCGTCAGAGCTCAGGATTTATCCACAAAAATCCTATTCGCTGGAAAATGTCTTCCCCTGCCTGGGAAAACGTCTTTTCTTTCTCTCCTTCCACCACTGGCAATTAACGTAAAACCCTTGCGGTTCTGCGAATGCCACAACTTTGCCGTGGGAGAAATTTTGTGGTCTTAAAATTCCGCTCTCATTCCCACAAAAGCCGGTACCTGCTGTTTAGACAAAAGCAAAAACAACAGCTAAACAAAACGTTAATACTCTATTTCAAATAACAAATAACTCCCTTACTCTTCAACCCGTAACTCCCCTCTCTTCTCTCTCTCCGAGTCAAAATAAACATCACCCGGTAATACAACACCGCAGACCGTCTGACCCAGGTTCTGCTTGACTAACTACGAGCAACAACAATATTTTCACTGGCCCGTCTGGGCAGACGTACTGTGGCCTACTTCTTACGCTGACACTAATGCCGTAATGTTTAACACAAAAATATTCTTATCTCTAGGAATTCCTAAACTTCCCTTCAATAATGGTAATCACATTCAAAATGTAATACAAAATAATTCCCTTTAAAATTTCTTCTCCCATCTTCTGAATTCACAGAACACCAATGCACCATCAATAACATATTAGATGCTAGCATATATATGCCGTCAAAAGTTATACAAAATGGTTATCAATTAAATCTCAGTAGTTACAAACACGTGGTTACAATTTTATGACCACGTGCTTCTCTCCCCCTCGTCCCTCTGAACATCGTATCAATAAATATACCGTAACCAACGCGCCCACGTGCCTTACAAATTCCACCTCTTCTCCCCTCGTCCACCTATAGAAGTGTACTATAATATAAATAACTTGCAGCATTACATTCTCAATAAAATCACAAATACACAGACTCCCGCTACTCTGTAAATAAATATGATTCGTAGATGCGGGTTTCTCTCCCGACCGACTTTGCAATAATACAAAGCGGTGATATCTCACTTTTAAACCATGCCGCTATTCCTTCAACAAGGAATTAAATGGACCTATAAAGTTTCTCAAGTCTATCACTAAGATCGTATTTGATGGCTCTGGCGATAAGAATTAATATTAAACTTAAACTGCCCAAAGAACCTTAACTGATCGGCCTAGAACTAGAAAAATAAAATAAAGTCCCACACAAAAATTTATGCTCACCAAATCTCGAATTTCCCCTGAAAGGCAATCGACTTGACTCTGGCACCCGGCTTGGCAATTTACATTAAAAGAGAACGAAAATATGAAATGCGAGCCTATTTATTCTCTCCGATCAGCACGCTGACCTCGTGACGTCATATACGCGGCTTTGATTCTACCCAATAATTTCAAATCCCGTTAGCTCTCAGCCAATCAGAATGTAAACAATACTGATGCAATCCGGTTACTGCCAACACGTGGTAAAAGGTCACTGACCCCCATCCCCCATTTAGACAAAGAAACGGGAATTAGTCCCAGCCTTATACTGCAAAATGAAGCAAAAATGGCCGCAATTAATTTAACTCCCGAAAAATGCGTCTATGGCCACATGCCATATCTTTAAAAAAAGACAATCTGGTGCCAATCCTGATCTAGCATCTATAATCTTAATCTAGAATAATACTGTCCAATTCCCTACACACCCATTCTTAACACATAAAGAAGAACCATAAAGCAGATGAGATCAAACTCCCTCGTGATCTCATCTTGAAAAAACGTAAATAATAGGAGAAGAAACATGGAGAAGGATTACCTGTAATCCCTCCTAGAAATAGTGTAAATAATGCAAAGAGAAAGACATGGGGCCTTCTGAAAAAATAAATTACAGTATAGTATCACAACTGGGCATACGAAAGAACACATATTCCTGACGTTTGACGGCCGTAGCAACGGAGTGATCCGGAAAACTACGCTGTTTCAAAATCGGCACTCACCATAGAGCCAGCCGATAGGATTTACTATCATCATCATCATTTTTACATATTGTAACATTTCTCTTAGCAACCAGATGCTTCGCAATACTGGAATTACTTTCTCCTTTTGCAACTGTGAACGTTTAGAGCACGTCTTGCTTCAGTAACTATTCGCGGTGACACTTGATTCATCCAGGGAAAATTAAACCACCAAATTTGGCGTCCACCTTGTAATTATTATTCGATATATAGGCTGGACTGGGGCCATATTTGGGCAACCCACCTGACAGTATAGGTTCAGGAACTATTGTAATTTTTTCAAGGGATATCAACATCACGAGTGGGTAAGCGAGATTGTTTGTGGCCACGTATGAGAGAGAGAGAGAGAGAGAGAGAGAGAGAGAGAGAGAATATTTTCCTTTGTTACAATCATTGTACTAACTCCTTTCTTTTATTTCGCAAAACTAGTGTACTTTACTGAGTAGTAATTTAGTGGGAACTTGTTCTTCTCAGTCTAATCTGTAACCTAGTGCTTATCTTTGACCTTTGGGTTATTAACTTCTTTTGGCATCCTTTCTCAATAAGGGGGAAGGACACTTATTCGGTTATTTTCATATGTCTGTAAACATGATTTATTGATTTCTATATATATATATGTTTTGATGTTGTAAAAAGTTTAATGATAATAAACAACAAAAAGAACTTAACTTTGTGTGTTGGTCAGACCCATACCCAATTAACCATAGTTTTTTCACCTTTGTCTTGTTGTCACATAATTGTGTGTGGGTGTGTTTAGTTTAACTTATATTTCTAGATATAAATTATAGTCGTATAGATAGGCTGGACTAGAGAAACTATTCAGTCCAGAGACAAATCTTCTCCTTAACTATTCACTCGTGAAATCTATTTCTTACACCTTTATTCTCACATATTTACCACAATCACCTCTGCTCAGACGGGACCATAAATATCTTCTAACCTATCTCAAATTTACGACAACACTGTAAATGTATGTAACTGTTTTCGTTCTATTTCAATGTTGGGATGTTTATTGTATTGTATTTTATTTTGTTAATGTTATTATTTTAAAAATAATCTTTAAGATATATGTGAGAATAAATGGATTCAGTATTCTTCTTCTTCTTCTTCAATCCTTAACCACCGACCGTCAAAGCAGTCAGTGGCCATCACGCCTAGTGGCGTCTTGTAGGGCAACAACAAATTGATTCCACTTTGCACGATCGGTGGCCATCCTTCGTACAGTGCCCCAACTCTGGTTCATTCTTTGCATATCAGCCTCCACAGTCCTCCGCCAAGTTGTTTTTGGTCGGCCTCTCTTTCGCTTTCCTTCAGGGGTCCAAAGCATAGCTGTTCTTGTGATGGCATCGGGGTCTCTTCTGAGGACATGACCAACCCAGCTCCAGCGTCTGCCAGCTATGATGGTATGCATGTCCTCTTGCTTGCTACGAGTAAGCAGATCTTGGTTGGTGATGGTATTTGGCCAAAAGATTCGGTGAATTTTTCTTAGGCATGTTGTGTGAAAAGAGGACAATTTTGACATTTCCTTCTCTGTGACTCTCCAGCATTCCGCACCATAGAGAAGCACAGAAAGCACGCAACTCTGGTATAATCTTAATTTTGTGCTTGTGCTGTATTGGGAGGACTTCCAGATGTTATTTAGGCTAAAGAAGGCTGTTCTTGCCTTATTCATTCTGATGTTGATGTCTTTGCCTGCCCCACCGTCTGGTGTTACTATGCTTCCTAGGTATGTGAAGGTATCTGTCTGTACCAGTTGCTGATTCCTTACTGATATGGGCTCAGGGTTGCTCACATTGAGCGTCATGACCTCAGACTTCTTTAAATTGATGTTCAAGCCCACCTGCTGGCTAAATTTATTAAGTCTATCCGTTTTTTCCTGGATGTGTTGATGTGAATGTGCCAGCAGTGCAATGTCATCTGCATATACCAGATCTTCCAATGTTGAAAATGTAGTCCATCTTATTCCTCTTGGACTGCCCTCTGTTGTCTGGCGCATCACCCAGTCTATGACTGTTAAAAATAGAGTGGTTGATAAGGGGCATCCCTGTGGTACTCCTGTCTTCACCTCGAAGGTTAGGTTGCTCTGCCCAACACTACACGTAAAGTTGGCATAGAGGCTTTTTATGATTGACACTATGCAGCTTGGAATTCCATAAGCCCTCAGTATTTTGCATAAACTGTCCCTATGTATGCTGTCAAAAGCCTTTTCAAAATCAACAAAATTTATGTAAAGCTGTCTTTGCCATTCTGAGCACTGCTCTATAATGTTCCTGAGAGTGAATATATGGTCTACACATCTTCTGTTCTTTCTAAATCCTGCTTGTTCTTTCCTCAGTTTGTAGTCTACTGCCTTTGAAATTCTCTGTATAATTATCCTGCCTAGTATTTTGCTGGGAACTGAGAGAAGAGTGATTCCTCTCCAATTATTGCAGTCTGAAAGATCTCCCTTCTTGGGCAATTTGACAATTATTCCTTTGTTCCACTCTGATGGTGTTGTCCCCGTTTTCCACACTTGTGCAAATAGTGGTTCTAATAGTTCTGCTGCTAGCTCAGGGTCTGTCTTAAATAGCTCTGCATTTAAGTTATCGTGGCCCGGAGCTTTACCGTTCTTTAACCCTTTGATTGCTGTGATGATTTCTTCTTTTCGTGGAATGTCTGTATTTACATCTAGATCGTTTTCAGCCTCAGGAACATTCAATTGTGTCTCTGGTATTTCCTTGTTCAGAGTTTCTCTGAAGTGCTCTGCCCATCTTGTTTCCTGTCCCTCTGCTGTCTTGATGAGATTTCCTTGCTTATCACTTACTAATGTAATATTGTTTGCACCTTGTTTTCCGCTGATGAATTTAGTTATTTTGTATACTGTGCTTTGTTCATTTCTCAGTGCTGCCTCTTCTGCCTGTTTTGCAAGATCGTCTAGGAAATTCCTTTTGTTGGCTCGGGTTTGGCGTTTAACTTCCCTGTCCAGTTGACTGTACTGTTCGCTATATAGTTGCTTTAACCTGGGGGACTTCGCTTCTGTTTTCTTTCTTTTCATTTCCTTTCTCATCTTTATGGTGTTTAGTGTTTCTGGTGTTATCCAGTCTTGCTTCTTCTTTTCCTGGAATCCTAAGCATGATTTGCTACTTTCCTTATATATTGTTGAAATGGTGTTGAAATTCTGGTCTATATCATCAGTCAATGTCTTTTCCTGGCTTTTGGCAAATTGATATCGTTTCTTAATGTCGGCCGCAAAAGCTTTTCTGGTAAGGGGGTCCTTCAATTTGCTGATGTCAAACCTTTTCTGTGTAGTTACAGTTGGTCCAGCCCTTCTTAGTTTCACTTTCAGTTTTGCTACTACTAAATGGTGATCGCTTCCCACATCTGCACCTCTTCTTACCTTCACATCTTGTAATGCATGTCTCCATCTACCGTTAACCATGATGTGGTCTATCTGGTTTCTGTCCCGACCATTTGGTGATTCCCATGTTAACTTGTGAATTTCCTTATGTGGGAAAAGTGTTCCTCCAATGACCAGGTTGTTAATGCTACAGAAACTTATTAGCTTATCCCCATTTTCGTTTGCTATTCCGCTGCCGCATTTCCCCATTGTTCTTTCATTATATGTATTGTGTGTACAAACTTTCGCATTGAGGTCTCCCATTACTATAACAAGATCATATCTAGGTGTGTCCTCCATTTCTTTCTGCAGTTGTTGATAGAATTCATCCTTGACCTCCTCATCGCTATCATTCGTTGGTGCGTAGCATTGTATTATTGTAGTGTTGGTGAATCTCCCTCTCAATCTCAATCGTATCAGTCTGTTGTTGATGGGTTTCCATTCCAGTAATGTCCTTTCTATCCCTTTCTGTAGAATAATGGCTACGCCTTCACTGTGCTGTCCATCCTCTCTTCCAGAGTAAAGTACTGTTTCTCCTGTTGCTGTTTTAACTTTTCCTGCCCCTGTCCATCTGCTCTCGCTTATCCCCAGGATGTGTAACCTATAGTTTCTCATTTCTGCCGTGACCTGTCTTAGTTTACCTGTCTCGTACATTGTCCTGACATTCCAAAATCCTATTCTTGTATCCTGTTTTGCGGTCAGGACATCCGTTTTCATGTCAGTGGCTTCCTTTCGGCTTTCACCACTGACAGTCATACGAGCCACAGACTCCGAATGTCCATCACGCAGCAAAGTTTGTTCATTTGATGTTGTTTCCGTAACTTCCTTATTTTTTTTACATAGACAGGGGTGTCAGCCCTATGCTAAAACCCCCAACCTGGAGGACCAGGGTACCAGCTTTTGTCTGACCCCTACCCACACAGACCAGTCCAGCTTGGTTGAACCTACCAGGAGTAAAACTCCCACTGGCATAGCTCTGGGGATTGTCAGGGTACGCAAGCTGCCATACCGCTACAAGGTATAGGTACCATTGATGGCAGGGATTCAGTATGGAAGACGATAAAAGGAAGGGAAGAATGTTAGACGGGCCTGCGTGCCCAATTCTAAACCATTTGAGTCCAATGTCATTTAAATCTTCCGTGAAAGTACATTCTCATTGGTCTGCATGATTTTTCTCGTTTGTATTCTAATTGTCAATTCTGTATGCCAGGACTTACTTTCCTACTGCTATTGACATTGAATTATTACACACAAAATTTTTCAATTTAGTGAACGCTGTTTTTGCCAGGACTACTCTTCACCTCTGATATGCATCTTCCATCTAATGTTAATAACATGCCTAAGAATTATATAGTGCTATATAGAACCAATCCTGACGTATGGGAGTGAGTTATAGACAGTAAACAAATAGAGAAAGCACTAGAGGCCACAGAGATGTGGTTTTACAGTAGAATGTTAAAAATACCATGGACAGCCAAAAAGAATAATAATGATGTCCTGAAAGAGGTCAGTGCACAAAAGAAACTTATTTCACAAGTTAGAAACAAGCAATCTTTTTTGGGGGCATGTTATGAGAAGAGGAAAGCTGGAAGATATCATGACAACAGGTAAGACTGAAGGAAAAAGAGACAAAAAGAACAAATTCTTGGCAGTTTGACATCGTGGCATTGAAAGAAGTCCACAATTGAATTCATACATTGTACTGGAGACAGGAGGTTGTGGAGAGACATGATCTCATACGCCACAAGGCATGGTACTTGAAGAAGAAGAAAATATTTAAAATTATTGACATGTTTCAAAACTGTCCTCTTCACTTTGGTGGTGCATTCTGGAGACGTCATTATCTTTGATATGAGCATTACTTTTAGTTTGTAGACTTATAATAATAGCCCCTTCAGTCATAACTGACAGTGGGAATGCACCCCTGAAGTGACATTCCTCAGCTGCTTATTTTCCACGTTTTCTCCTCTCTTCTGCTAGCCGTGAGAGCTTCTTTTCGCCCAATATGAAGTGGTGCCGTAGAGAGCATCGCCACTTGGTGCGTTCGGCAGCTTCATCCTCCCAGGTTGCTGGATCTATGTCCAGTGCCCTCATGTCTCTCTTGCACACATCTTTGAACCACAGCTGCGGTAGCCCAACTGTTCTTTTGTCACCTTCCAGTTGTCCGTAGAAGATATCTTTAGAGATGCGACCATATTCCGATCTTATACGAGGAAGCAATGCACTTTCTTTGGGCACGTTATGGGAGGAAAAACGCTGGAATATATTTTATAACACATGTAAGCTGGAAGGAAAAACGCTGGAATATATTTTATAACACATGTAAGCTGGAAGGAAAAACGCTGGAATATATTTTATAACACATGTAAGCTGGAAGGAAAAACGCTGGAATATATTTTATAACACATGTAAGCTGGAAGGAAAAACGCTGGAATATATTTTATAATACATGTAAGCTGGAAGGAAAAACGCTGAAATATATTTTATAACACATGTAAGCTGGAAGGAAAAACGCTGGAATATATATTGTAACACATGTAAGCTGGAAGAAAAAAAACGCTGGAATATATTGTAACACATGTAAGCTGGAAGGAAAAACGCTGGAATATATTGTAACACATGTAAGCTGGAAGGAAAAACGCTGGAATATATTGTAACACATGTAAGCTGGAAGGAAAAACGCTGGAATATATTTAACACATGTAAGCTGGAAGGAAAAATGCTGGAATATATTGTAACACATGTAAGCTGGAAGGAAAAACGCTGGAATATATTGTAACACATGTAAGCTGGAAGGAAAAACGCTGGAATATATTGTAACACATGTAAGCTGGAAGGAAAAACGCTGGAATATATTGTAACACATGTAAGCTGGAAGGAAAAACGCTGGAATATATTGTAACACATGTAAGCTGGAAGGAAAAACGCTGGAATATATTGTAACACATGTAAGCTGGAAGGAAAAAAGATATAGAGGATAAGAAAGAGAAGATACTGGACAATTTCACATCAAGGCACGGAAAGAAGTCAATGTCAGTACTGGAGACAGGAGGTTGTGATCACCTACGCCACCAGGCATGGTACTTAAAGAATGATGTCTAGTCTGACATTCACCCTTTTTTTTTAAAATCACATACACGCAGTAGCGTACTAAAGAGGGTGGGAGGGGGCAGTCCGTCCCGGGTTACAATCAGAATTGGGGGGGGGGGGGGGGGGCCATTGGATACTATTATGACAGTATTGTACTGTGTAAAAATCTACCAGTAAGCATAATATATTTGTCTGTGTATTTTATTGGGTGGAGGAAGGATCCAGTGTGTCAAATACTTTGTCACGGGATTTACTACCCTTGCTCTGCAGTGATGTTCCCACAGTGGCCAACCTTTAGAGTATCTACCGTTGGTCTTCAAAATTGTCTACCTTTTGCTCAAGATTACTCTTGGCAGAGATGTGAATTGAAGAATGGTGCTTCAATTCTAGGGAGCTTGATAGGAATTTAAAGAAATCAAGTACTACGGCTGAGAATCCAGGCCGTGGAAACTATTTATCTTTCCTGACCTTCAATGAGTAATGATTTTGCTCGATCTGATGAGCCCCCAACTGATTTAACTCAGTAAAATATTACTTAAATAGCTCTGTTATAGGTATATTAAAAGGCCGAGACATACGGATGCAGTTCACTCAAAATGACTAAATCAACTATAAATTTGTATATTCACAGTTAATAAATTTAATAATCAGTCATCGTTAATAAATGTAAAATAAATAAGGGTGGGGTGAATTTAGATAGAGTCTTTAAAATGTGTTCACAGGTGATGGTCTGATTTGAAAAGTTCTTTAATAGAGAGTTCACTTAGCTGCCAGTAAGATGTTGGTTGGTTTCTGCTCCAGCCGATACTTGTTCTTTGCAGATTATGGACTGATTCACTCTCGTTACTGGTCAAATCTGGTGGCCGCAACAAGTCCCTCGTAGTAGCGTGGGATAATTGCGAAGATGGTCCAGCGTCTGTTAAGACCCGTCTGCTGTAGGAGTCTAGCTTTGACCGCAGGCCACTTATACCACTCGCTTGTTCCACAGACAGCACCACCAATTGGTACCACCGACCCAAATATCTTTTGGGAATACTAACTTCTGGCTCAGATAAATAGTTTCGGAAACTTGATTAAGATGCCTCTTACACGTGGTCTGGAGTGTTACTTTACAATAGACTCCCACTATGACTTAGTGTTCAGGTTCCTAGCAAAAGGCTTTCCGTATTAATAAAGGTAGAGCTGTCGTGTAAATTCACATGATGCTGAAACACGTTGTCCTGTCCTTTAAAATGGAATTCTGATCCCATTCCTTCTTCTGGCTTGTGTGGCTGTCTTCTTGACGAGTTGAATTTCACAGTGCGGTAAACTCACAAGGCGCAAAATTATAAGTCAACATTCGGCCCACATCCAGATTGCTAGCAAGATGTATATATTTCCCCTTCTCTCACGAAAAATTCCTGCATAACAAACGCAAAACTAAATGTGTTGTTTACAAGTCACCATATATGGTATGCCAGCTTCCGTCTATTAGCAATTATCGTTTACACTCACGACTTCATAATCCATCCCAGGTAATCTCTTTCCAGATGGATAATTATTCTCCGATCCGTCTTGTTCTGAAATGGTTATCTCATTTACCCGGTCTCTCCTACACACGGTCTGCTCGTAAATGTGTTACAACATTTCACTCCACAGATTCAGGTGTCAATATGGGTTCAAACGAAAGATTACCCTAATCAGCAAAAGATGATCGCCGAAGTCCCGACACGACAAAAAATGAGGGAAGGAAGTGTAAGCAATAATTAAGTACACAAAATGAGACGTAGCGCAATAATGTCGGCAACACGAATGCTAGGAAAATAGAACGGACAATTCTGTCACATACTTAAAGTACGCCCTTGTATATGTATATATAATCTTCATTCACACAGAGGAATGAACTTTCCTATAAACTTAACAGGGTAAATGGGCGAACAGGACCAAAGAAGTCTGATGTAATTCTGAATCAACACGAATTCTCGGAACATTCCAATAATTAAACTTACGCAATTTACTATATATAGGCCTTCTTGTCAAACTGCTTTCCATGTCCTTAAGCCGGTCGGATTTCAGCAAAACCTCACAAAAAATTATGAAAAATAAAAATATCTGCCATGAAAAAATTAATATTTGATAGTCCCATGTTCCTAACGAGAGAGAGAGAGAGAGAATTAAAAATACCCCCCCCCCCCAAGGGCCGTAGAGGGGGGGAGGGGGGGGGGGGGGGGGGTTGTAAAATTTTTTTTGCACAAAACATGTTTGGTACAGTATAATTTCCCCACAAATATTTGTCACCAAACCCTGGAGGTAGGGGGGGGGGGTTGAACCCCCAAAAACTCCCGTATCTATGGCCCTTCCCCCCCCCCTCCCCCCCCTTTCCACAACACACACGACACAAAAACCAAACGAAGTCATAATCTAAAGCGTTAAAAAAAAAAAAAACGGCTTGCACACAAACGAACCAAGTAGTTGTCACAATAGGCACGACATTATATTCGTTCTAGTAAAAGCCACGGAAAAACCTGGCAAGCAGTATTTCGTTTTTCCTTTTACGGATCAACATGGCTGAACGAGAAACGGAGAAAGTATGACTATTTATTTAGGCGTAACATTTGTAAATTTTTTAGGCAGCAGTAGTCTGTTATAATAACGTGTATATTTAATTCCTTTGTGACATTTTACGGTACATGTTATATCGGTAACATGTGATGTCGTGTGAATTTAAAGTGATTCCGGCTTCACCTTCTGAGGCTTTCAGCTTCGGGCCTTTCACACGTCGTCAAATACTTCACTTCAAATTTTCTGAAACATGCTTCTTGTAGTAGACCACAAATTATCTTATAGTAATATGGTGTCATTATCATTGTATGTTTTCATATGAGGAAAATGTGGGACAAAAAGACAGTTGGGGTTGTGAATGTTATAATGAGAAACCGAGGTTGAGTCGCAAATAACGTAGCCTAAAGATAAGTAAAATAGGGCGCCGGCAAAAGTAAATTGTATTTCTCTATTCTGACTGACGTGTTTGTTGAGTTTTCAGGGCGCTTATAAATATCTTATATTAAACAGGTTCCAGTTTCTTCATCTGAAATGGGGGGTCGGAAGCAAGGAGAGTAGCTTGCAGTCTTTCAAACAAGAGACCTTTATTTCAAATTTAAAAAAAAAAAAAAAACGTTAGGCTATTTAACTGTAGGCATCACGTGCATTTTTTAGGCGCTTTTAACATTTAAGAACAAAATATTTTGTAGAAGCTCGATAGACTAGGCCTAACCGTATTTACGTTTCAGCTAGCCGTAACTAACCTCAATCCTGCTTCGAGCTTTATCAAAAATATTTTGTAGTAGTTCGGAATAGGAGACTGCGTCTGCCATGTTACCCGATAGGCTAACCGTATTTACGTTTCAGCTAGCCGTAACGTAACCTCAATCCTGATTTCAGCTTTGTTAAAAAACTAGTCTTAACCTTACCCAGCCCTGCTTTGAGCTTTATAAAAAATAATGTTTGACAAACACTGAGAAGACATTAAAAGTAAAAAAAAACAAACAAAAATTTGTGAAATGTTGCATTTTTGGGCCATCATGGCGGAATCCAGTCTACTATCCCCTACGTGAACCAAATTTTTTTTAGCACAACAGTAGAGAAATTCATTATTAGTGTGCCATGGCACAAGTCACAGACAATCCTGCCCCTCCAAAGTAAACCACAGATCTTTATTAAGTACGGTAGTAACATGTAGGCCTACAGGCAGACATAAAAATTTATTTTTAAAGCTTCCATTCAATGTAGGGGTTGAAATGAAGAATGGCTGGCCTTCTGTTTGATACAGCCTTGAAAAGGAATTCAGAGACAGTAAAAATGATTAGGTTTATGAATTTTAAACCAAACCCTAACCTTAGTTCTAACCCAAACGTTGTGGGTGACTTATTTGGATTGTGTACAGAGTATGTCTCACATAAGCTTTGTTATTTCAGTTTAACACATTAACTACCGAATTAAAAAACACACTGTGGCCGAATTAAATTTTTTTCCAATTTTCATCCTGTAGGTGTTTGCACAAAGTAAGCTGTAGCTTTCGTAATTGTTTACAGATTTGTATGAATTACACGTCATTTTAAAGATAAATGAATGTACTATTACAATAAACATTGGTTGCAACTCTAATAGAGGTTGTTGCTATTTAACGGCCCTCCGATGGCCGAGGACTTGCAATATTTTCACAATTATAACTGCTTGCGCCCCATCTCTATAAAAATCACAATTTCAATCAATGTGCACACCGTTTTCACTCTTGTCCTCGTCGCTAGATCTTTCAGTCAATTGTTGAAACATGTTTCTATCCTATTCAGCCGTTAGACGAGATGTACACGCATTTTTTGTAGTCCTAGCACTAGTTTCCACGGTAAACAGTTTTACACGATTTGGTAACTAACCCAAAACGCTGAAAAATATGAACATAATATCAATTTTTCATTGTTCTACAACAACCATGCTTTGGGAAATTGTTTTCCGGTGGCAACTTAAAGTCTCGAACCAGATCAGAGAGTGTTTCAGTACATTTTTCATTCGTTTTATTACTAAAATTAGATTGGCGCCCTGAGCGGCTTGCGGTCCAAATGTGATTATGTTGTGAGCCGCTGACAGCGGCTTGCGGTAGTTAATGAGTTAAGCATAATATGTTGTAATATTTTCCTGCAGCAAATTTCAATCATAAGAACAAGTGATGATGATGACAGAGAAGATGAGGATGCTGCCTTGCATGACCCAGAAATGGTCATCAAGCATCCGCTGCAGAATTCCTGGGCCATGTGGTTTTTTAAGAATGACAAGACCAGAGATTGGAAGGATAACCTGCGTGTTATAACTACTTTTGATACAGTGGAGGACTTCTGGGGGTAAGGCTTGAACTGTAATAACATTTATAACACATAAGGAAGGGAAACCCGAGGCCTGTAAACAGTAAATAAATATTAGACAAACATAAAGGTATGTTTTCAGGCACTCGTAAGAAATAAAGTAGAAAACTAGACAACAGAAAAACAACAGACATGAGTGGCTTACCTAGGACTCGAACCCAGGACCTTCCGTGTGACAACCCCCGCCTAGCTATTTCGCTTGCATAGCTAGGTGAGGTTGTCACACGGAAGGTCCTGGGTTCGAGTCCTGGGTAAGCCACTCACGTCTGTTGTTTTTCTGTTGTCTAGTTTTCTACTTCTTTATTTCTTACGAGTGCCTAAAAACATACCTTTATGTTTGTCTTGAAGTAATAGCATCTCAAACCTGATGTTCCAGAGAAATTTTGTTAAACTCAGTGTTTTGAGACTAATGAAACATTCATTTTCTGTTTCTGACCTGCATTTGTCAGTTTCTTGTTTGTATAAACCATATTAATGCAAATATATGTTTTATTGCCAATTTCTTAGAAAGCACCAGATTTTCGTTTCCATTCTTTCATTAAGCAAATTGTCTGTACAGATTCTATTCACACAATCAGAGCTAGAGATACATGTTTCATCTTTCTTTCACAAACATGCTCTTGCTTGTCATACACATTGTAGACAAAATGATTGTAGTGACATCAAAGTTTGTGGCTTTCTGCTTTCTCATATTCTCGCTGGTCATGGTATGACGTTATTTCTATAAAGTTTCACTTTCATGGCTATTCTAATACTGTCTGTCTTTGCTCTATCGTCTCCTATAATATCGCTTGGCTATATAGAACCTACGATGTCATCAAGGCATGTAAGGAGAGAACAAGAAAGTATTCAGTGGGGTACTGGAAGATGAGACAGGTCTATATTTCGGAGCTGGCATTTGCTGATGATGTTGCCCTGATTGCTAAATCAGAGGCACATCTCCAATCCAACCTGCAAGTCTGGAAGGAAGAGCTGGAGAAGAGAGGGATGGTCATAAGCAGCTCTAAAACAAAATCCATGGTGATATCACGAGAAGAAAGAAAACATCAGATTAAGCTGGGAGAACAGGTCCTGGAGCAGGTCGACCACTTTAAATACCTCGGAGCTATTATAGACCGAAAGGGAGGCATCAAAGAAGAGTTGGCCACTCGAAAAGCAGCAGCTGGGAGACTTTTTCAGGCCATAAATCGAGGATTCCTCAGCAAGAGAGAGGTTGGTAAGAAAACGAAGATGGCTGTATACCGCTCCACCTATGTCCCAGTCTTGACATACGGATGCGAGTCATGGGCAATGACTACAACCCATAAAAGCCAGATCCAAACCTCAGAAATGAGGTATCTGAGGAAGGTGGTTGAAGTAACAAGAAGAGACATGGTACGCAACCAGACGATACGTCAAGGCCTTAAATCCTACCCCCTGCAGACCCAAGTAGAACAGACCCAATTAAGATGGTTTGGCCATGTCTGCAGAATGGGAGAAGATCGGATACCACGACAAGCATGGGAAACAAAGAGCCAAGGATCCAGACCCCGAGGACGACCCAGAGTCCGCTGGGAGGACAACATTAGACAATCTTTGAAGGATCGAGGACTAGAATGGAACCAGGCCAGGAGGAAGATAGCCGATAGGATAGTCTGGCGCTCTCTCTTCCAAACCTCTACACCTCATGGTAGAAGGGGAACGACTAAGTAAGTATATAGAACCTGATTGTTACTTTGTCCAAGATTATGATACTACACTAGCCATCTTGGCTGTCCCTAAACACATAGTTCTTATGCAAATGAAAAGTCAGTTCGCTTTTTCCCCCGACTACCACAAATCACGTGGCGCGTTGAATTCACTTCTATAAAGTCAAGTGTGGACTCGTAAATACCATATGATGGGTTCACTTGGTTATGAAATAAACTGGATTCTCGATGTCATAATGTCATAACAGTAGTTGCAAATCTGTGAAGTTACTTGAGTTTCAAATCAGACTTCCTCATACCATGGTGTAAGGACAGCCATGTGAAAGCTCACTGTACTGCGCACTTACTTCAGCAAGCTACGCCTGTCTCGTACGAACTACATGGTATGAGAGACCTGGTATGAAAGAGGACCGCTTGTCATGGTTTGATCTTTATATAGCCTCTACCTCAAAAGTTCTAGTACTTGTGTCACGTGATACTATGTCATGCCCATATGATAGCTAACTCATAATCCTCCCTTCTAAACTAGTGATATATATGGGGTTACTTCCCTTACACCATAGATCTGTCTCCTTAATTGCCGCAGAATCATCAGGTTTTTGAGAAAAGTTCAAACCAGGCTTAGTGTTGTCACAGTAAGTAGAGGCTTCAAGACTGCCTCAGCATATGGTGGAAACAGGTGGGCCCTAACAAAACATTCAAGAAGTGTGCTAGTGCTTTCGGTAGACTACTATAAAGGCCTAGTACTGATTGTGAGATAACTGATGAACTTTTGACTGCACGGCAGTAGTAATTGAAAATTAGGATAAATATATATGAGTTTTGAATATCCCTGTTTTGCTCCTTAAGGCATGGGCCTATCACCACAGTTGGCCCATATGAAGGAGTCCTTCACCAAAGCAGTTCATGTGCTTTAGCAACAGAGGCTTCTGTTTTTTTTCTCATTATGAGGTTGCTAGTTGCAGCCACAATCTCTTGTTTTATTTTTGTTTTTTTTTGAAACGCCTGACATTGCAGTGGTCCAGTTTGCTTTCTTCATCTCCTTAGAGAGACCCCTGGGGGAATACCTCCAGAGTCTTTTAGATAGGAAACAAAACAACAGTTTGTCTGGCTGTAAGCTGTAGTCTAATTATGTGCGGCTCATTGCTTGTGTCAGAAAATCTATATTATATAATTAAAACAAGAATACCTTGTGTTATGTCCACAGACTTTATAACCACACATTACCAGCCAGCAAATTACAAGCGGGTTGTGATTACAGCGTCTTCAAGGTATGTATATTATCAGCGTTGAGATGTTAAAGAGATGAAATATTTTGTGAAACTAAACACAAACACCTCTGTCAAGTCAGTACTTATGTATTCTAGAAAATTGTTGCTTCTGCATCTTCTTTTATTGATGGTTTTTTTCTCATTTTATTACATCTGTGTCCTCAGCAGCTGGAAGATCATGTCTTCAATAGGTTCAAACCAGGCTGTCATGTCGTTGCCATAGGTTTCAAGGTCGTCTGTGTCTTGTTTACTCCTTTCACAACTGTCTTTAGTTCCCATCTCCGTTGTTTTACATGTGCCTGTTTCTTTTACCCTGGCAATTGCAGAAAAAGGACTGCATTGTAATGCTGTCAGCTGTTTTCTGTTTTCTCATTCATGTTTCTAAAGATGCTACCTTTGTTGCATTTGCCTTCTTTTTCTACATTAATGTATATACTTACTTAGTCATTCCCCTTCTACCGTGAGGTGTAGAGGTTTGGAAGAGAGAGCGCCAGACTATCCTATCGGCTGTCTTCCTCCTGGCCTGGTTCCATTCTAGTCCTCGGTCCTTTAAAGATTGTCCAATGTTGTCCTCCCAGCGAACTCTGGGTCGTCCTCGGGGTCAGGATCCTTGGCTCTTTGTTTCCCATGCTTGTCGTGGTATCCGATCTTCTCCCATTGTGCAGACATGGCCAAACCATCTTAATTGGGACTGTTCTACTTGGGTCTGCAGGGGGTAGGATTTAAGGCCTTGACGTATCGTCTGGTTGCGTACCATGTCTCTTCTTGTTACTTCAACCACCTTCCTCAGATACCTCATTTCTGAGGTTTGGATCTGGCTTTTATGGGTTGTAGTCATTGCCCATGACTCGCATCCATATGTCAAGACTGGGACATAGGTGGAGCGGTATACAGCCATCTTCATTTTCTTACCAACCTCTCTCTTGCTGAGGAATCCTCGATTTATGGCCTGAAAAAATCTCCCAGCTGCTGCTTTTCGAGTGGCCAACTCTTCTTTGATGCCTCCCTTTCGGTCTTAAATAGCTCCGAGGTATTTAAAGTGGTCGACCTGCTCCAGGACCTGTTCTCCCAGCTTAATCTGATGTCTTCTTTCTTCTCGTGATATCACCATGGATTTTGTTTTAGAGCTGCTTATGACCACCCCTCTCTTCTCCAGCTCTTCCTTCCAGACTTGCAGGTTGGATTGGAGATGTGCCTCTGATTTAGCAATCAGGGCAACATCATCAGCAAATGCCAGCTCCGAAATATAGACCTGTCTCATCTTCCAGTATCCCACTGAATACTTTCTTGTTCTCTCCTTACATGCCTTGATGACATCGTCCATAAGGAGTATGAAGAGATAAGGTGACAGGATATCACCTTGTCTTACACCAGTGATGGTCCTGAACTCTTCTGACTTAGGTTTGCTGTCCTCACATAATTTCTGCAAGACTTGTAGAAGCTCTGTATAGCATGAATCAGAGGTGCTGGAATATTCTTCCTTGCCAAACAGTCCCAAAGTTTGCTCCAGGGGACCCTGTCAAACACCTTTTCCAGATCTATGAAACAAAGATGGATCTCACTCTTATACTCAAGGGCCTTTTCACTCAGCTGTCTGAGTGTGAAGATTAGGTCTTGGGTACTTCGGTTTGCTCGGAATCCGCACTGGACCTCATCCAATTGTGGCTCAGCTAGGCGTCGGAGTCTCTGCTCTAGGATTCTAGAGTAGATATTAATGTATATATTGACAGAAAATCTTTAACAAATTAAGATTACTAGAATTTGGCATCAAACGTAAGACCACCAGGGATTTGATGTATGAGAGGATGCATTTGGCGTGTATACAACCAGCACGCAGCAGGAACAATTAGCAATCACATACTTTGATATTTGCTGAGGGAGACTAACCACCTATGGGTTTGCCCAGAGTACAGTTATGTCAATTCTGATCAACATTAACAATATGTTGACAGATGTCAAATGTCAGAGCTTGAAACCACCATACAGCAAATAGGTTGTACACTTGTATTTGTGTTATTCATTGTCAGCCAGGCTGACTTGTCCACAATTGTGTGTTATATGTAGTTAAACCACAAGAAACAACACAAGATGAATGAGTTTGTTTATCTTGCAGGCAGGCATTCAGCCGATGTGGGAGGATGCGCAGAATAAGAAAGGTGGTCGTTGGTTGATCAACCTGAACAAAACACAGAGACAAACACATTTAGATGACTTTTGGTTAGAGACAGTAAGTACCTTGTTGTTTACATGTCATTATCATCAACACACTTTAGCTAAATCATGTCAAGCCAACTCGTTGTGTGCCCTTCTTTATCCCACTTAGAATCTGTTTCAGTTTTTCTTCTCCCTGAGTTTTTGTGTCTCCCTGTATTTCTTTTACCTTGGGGATTCCAGAACACAGTCTCTTTTATTTCTGTCTGCAAATTTCTCTGTCCATTAGTGTCTTATGATTACCATTTATTTCCTACAGCCATATTTGCTACCACTACAAGCCTTCGACATGTTGATTCCCATAGTGGACGTTAGATAGACAACACGAATTAATGCACCATGGATGGGTGTGAAAAAAATCGAAAAAAGGTGATTCGTCTTACAAGGACAAAAGACAAAGAAAATAGCCACATGGCCTTCGTCAGGGATAGGAAAGAAAGTGAAGGCTAGATAGGACACATAAGAACCTAAATAAATATAAAAATAATAAAACCTAGGTACTTCCCTAATGGCATCGAAGTCCTAACAATTTTGCTGCCCACGAACGGACGAGCGTGCCCGGAAAAGGAAATGACTGCTACCACCGGATGTACACAATACATACTAAGAAACTAAATAATGAAACTGAACAATAAACTACCCAAACGTAATATTAGTGGGGACTGGAAATAGAAGAGGACAGAATGAGTTGGAGATAAATAAATATGAAATAAAAAATCAAGACATTAAAAACAGTGTATTATATATTCATACATATTATTAGAGGGTGGCAGAAAAATAGGATAAGAGTGGAAAGAGTCAAAATAGAACGAGAGGAAAGGGTGACCTCAGACAAAGGTGTGTAGAGTGTTAAGACCAGCTGGTTTTAGACACCCCATGCGGTGGATAAGACGGTTCTCAAGCTGCTCTCGGCTAGCAGTGTCAGAGGAGCAGAATCTGATCGCCGTGACCTGGTTGTCTGTGATGAATTTACTGTGATACAACGTTAAAATATCTCCAATTATAAAGATAACGGGTAAGATAACATGTAGGGATAAAATGGTACGAGGATACATGCTCGCCTATGCCAGCGTTTCCTACCGCCATTGAAACTAACTAGTTAGACATGCAGACGAAACGGTACAAATTTTGACGGGAGGGAAACGGAGATAAAAATCATTATGACGGTCTGAACACGTGTTTGAATCTAAAAGGGCAAAAAGACGCAATTTGTAGTTTAAAGGAAAAAAAAATCACGCCACTAGTTAACACAATGTAATGAATTGGTAGAAAAGACCTTAGCTCTTGTTAGAAACAGTCGTATCTTGGACGTTTTACCGTACTTAGTTGTTTTGTTTGAATACAGCGGCAAATGCCGTGGAGAACGTTCAAAAACAAATTTCAAAAACTAACCTTGAGAAAAGTAGGTTTTTCTTTAATAATAAAGTTATGAAAATAAAACCTAGCTAGTTGGATAGACCATCTTAAGCTGACAAATAATATACTTTTATTTATACAGACGGACAGATAACACGGAAG
The DNA here is from genome assembly GCA_024509875.1 of Oreohelix idahoensis. Taxonomy (NCBI): domain Eukaryota; kingdom Metazoa; phylum Mollusca; class Gastropoda; order Stylommatophora; family Oreohelicidae; genus Oreohelix; species Oreohelix idahoensis. The sequence continues at coordinate 154,875 of JAMPIV010022855.1, forward strand.
ATATTGACGAAAGACCGTGTTGTTCCTATCAGACTAGCGAACAGTTTTTTTTTGCATACTTCACTAAAAGTCACATTTTTGCGTCCTTGAGACAGAAAAATGCAAAAATCAAACTGCAATGAACTAGCGGGGCAAACTCGGTAGATAGTGGCTAAAAATAACTTAGGAGGCAGGTTTGTGCAGTTTTACATGTAGTTAGTCCAAAACTTACTTACTTACTTACTTAGTCGTTCCCCTTCTACCGTGAGGTGTAGAGGTTTGGAAGAGAGAGCGCCAGACCATTCTATCAGCTGTCTTCTTCCTGGCCTGGTTCCATTCTAGTCCTCGGTCCTTCAAAGATTGTCTAATGTTGTCCTCCCAGCGGACTCTGGACAACAAGTGAAATTGGGGAAAAGCCAAAATTTGACCGACTTACATTTGAAAAATTGAGATGTACTTTTGACTTTATTTTCAAAATTTAAATTGAAAAGCTTAGTCTTCCGATCTGATTGGCCAACGCATTTTTATATTAGCGGGATAGAGACGCACATTTGTGCCATTCGATAGAAGTCTGTCCTGTAACACAGTTCTTAACTGCTAGTGGTGTTTTCCAGGAAATAATACATAAAATTCAGTGGGACGCCATACTCTAGCCAGCAGCTCAGCTGAGTTTTGCTAGTATTAAGTAACTGTGTTCTCAATTCTGAATTGTGGTAAGGATAAAAGCATTTATCTTGTTTATTTTAATATTTTGAGTGATTGATACTGCCATATCATGAAAAATGATTACGAAAAGTAAGTGCTTGCTCTAGGTCCCCAGCCGCAGCCCAGGGCCTAGAGACAAACAAATAATATATGGAAACCTAACTAAGACTATGGAAGGCAGATCTATTATTGAGATCAGTGGGAACATATCACCCATCTTATTGAATGAAAGAGGAAACTATTGAATATATCTCAGATACAATGCAGTCTTGGGGAACTGGTACTATTTGAAAACAACTGGGTAAGATGTGCTATGTTGGTCAGAGAGATCTGACCCAGTCTGTGTAATGTTGTTGTGTGGTGTTGTGTATAAGAGTGGCGCAGTAGATAGAGTACTGACACATGGCACAAAATTTCTGTTTTGGCACTAAAGTTGTGCCAAATGCTTTTGTAATAATACACAAGCGGATGTCTGTGCCGCCTAACATTGGTGTCTGTGCAGCCTAACATATTACTCTAGCTACGGAGAGGAGTGGGCCACAAGAATCCTATACCAGATCGTCACAGGCGAGATAAGTGAAAACCTGGCCTGCTGGAGATTCACAACTATTCCACCATCAACTAAAGAAATAACTCTTGAGAAATATAACATTTAACTTCAGTCCATAAGTCAAGGGACAATGATTTTTATAGTCACAGATTGGGAGTGATGACGCCACCCCAACGAAACATCCAGTGCTAGTTCTCCCAAAGACATTATAGATACTAGTAATATTAACTATTCTTATAATATACCTGTGTACACAAATTACATTTGATTATGCCATATATATATGCATTTCATTAATAAATCCATATCATTTCATATGTTCTGACCAAAATAAAAATTGGTTCAGAACTAATAAATTTAAAAGTTTTTAAACTTAAACTATAACAGCCAGAGTTAGTTCAGTGTATTGTAGAGTTTATTATTATTATTAGACTTATTGATTACGTGTGTGTGTCTGTATATTACATTAACTACACATTACATTTCAGTACCCTAGACTTTTTAACGTAGCTAACATTCAGTATAGTAAAACAGGTCTGTTTGAGGTCGTAAGTGGTAGCAGAAAGGCCTTCTGTAATTCACATAAACTTTTATCTCAGGAGCCTTCACAGCTGACCTCATACAGTACACTAGGTAACATAACAACCATACTATAACATCAAAAACCACTACATTGTCGATGGGACCATGGTGGTCAGGACCATTAAAGTGTATGGCAACTGGTGTGGATTTTTGCTGAGAGATGTCATTCAAGTGCTGGCTGAATCTGTTCCCAAGTCGTTAATGCACCGCAATGTTTGGTGCTCAAACCTCACAGCAAGGAACATTTACACCAGCAACTCTAAACCCAGAACTGTTTACCATAGAGTATAATGTGACCTTACTGTTCTGGCACTGGCAGTATTGGTCTGGTGCCTTGTTGGCAGTCACATTGATGAACAAGCTGGAGAAAGACATGGGATGGTCCCTTGTGTAGTCTACTGACATTTTGGTTATATTTGTAAATGTGAGGTGATTGAAGCTATTTGTTTATCTAATGATCATCTTTGGAGTGTTTGGATCATAGATTTACAGTTTTTGTGAAAGATGATAATAGGTCATCAATTTTTATTTTATGCAGTAGAATGTGTGGAACATTTTTTTAGTGGCTATGGTAGTAACAATAAAAGTGGATCCCTAAAACTTGTTTTTTTTTAACTGCCCTGGGATTTAAACAAGACTTCAACAGATTTGGGCAGGTAACATTTTGTACAGTGACTACACAGACAGTTGCAATGCTAGGCCTGAAACACCTATAACTGTTTCCAACAGCTTTTGTGCTTGATCGGCGAGGGGTTTGATGAACACTCTGACGATATCTGTGGTGCCACTGTCAACATCAGACCTAAGGGAGATAAGTTGGGTCTGTGGACTAGAGATGCGACAAAGACTGAGGCTACAAAAAAGATTGGGTAAAACTTACTGTGGTGTGTGCATGTAATAAGGAAGTCCTTGTTTATTAGTGGTATTGATGTAGAATTTAGTTTGTTTGATGGCGTTAGGTTGTACATTCCTGGCTCTATTTGAACCTCATGAAGGGATGGAGCTCTTAGCTGTCAGCTTTGCGGATTGCGAGTACCTTGGCATGCAGTAGCTCCTTTTCAATCATTCAGTCAATCCATACTCTTTAACTCCCCAGGGAGCATAGGCCTTCAACAAACACATGCGAAGTCCTGTCACGTGCCATCCGCACAAGTTCTTTCCATGTTTTCCTCATCATTTTCACTTCTGTAGCTTGTTCTCTTCTCAGTGTGTTTTTTTGGTCTACCTCTGCCTCTTTCCCTTGGGATTTCAGAACAAGGGCTGCCCTTTAATGCTATCAACAGGCCTCCTCAATGTGTGTCCCATCCATCGCCAGCGTCCTCCCCTTATCAACCACTCCACACAAGCACCCATCCACGAAAGTCTGCAGCTTTCTGACCACCGCCTCTGCTGCTTTCCATGCCCCAAAGCCACACAACAGGACCGACCCGACACTCGAGTTGAAGGTTGTTATTTTCGTGTTGGACTTGATTTCTCTTGATCTCCATATGTTTCCCAATGCAATGAAAGCTCCTCTTGCTTTTTGGATTCTTATTTTGACATCATTGTCTGTCCCTCCAACTTTGTCTATATTGCTGCCTAGATATGTGTACGATTCTACATCTTTTGGTGGTGTTTCTTCAGGTTCATCCTTGTTATCATTTCTTGCATTTGTTCTCAGTATCTTTGTCTTTTTACTGTGTATTTTCACACCCGCTTGTTGTGGCTTCTCATCCTTTAAGTATACTTATTTATTTTTTCCTGCTCACGTTTGCCGCAGCTGTTTGATTTCTTTCACGTGTGTCCCGTCACCTTTTAACCAGTTCTTCAGCTGTTAAATGCTTGTGACATCCTGACAAAATGTCCAGACCATTTTATTTTCTGTCTCCATATATCTGATGTGTGGTGTTGTTCTCATCAACTTCCAGGTTTCTTTGTTTGTGTCCATTGTCACTTACGGTGATGTAAGCAACTAAAGCACTCAAAATCGTTCTTTGTTTTATTCTTTTTGTTGTTTCTGTTTTAAACATATTTTCAAAGCATGTTTACAAGTGAAATTAGATTTTTGACTTTGTTTTTTGCATTCAGTGAAGATAATATATGTGCTCTTTCTGTCACAGACTAGTGATTATGTACAGTATCTGTTATATGTGTGATCCAATAAAATACAGCAGTGGTGTCATTAATTGTAGAATGTTCCACCCAAGATTGTTATTGGATTCCAGGTAAATTCATGTTATTTTATTTGCGTTGTCCTGTAGACCATTAAGCACAAAACCCAGTGAAAAAAATCGTCATAAGTTGGACAGTTACTGAAATTTAAACTGGTAGCTGGTTTGAAACCATATTATGATATTCATAACTCTCCACTCCCAAAGGAGCATAGGCCTTCGACAAACACATGCCTCCATGTGTTTCTTGGTCTACCTCTGCTTCTCTTGCCCTGGGGGTTCCAGAACAAAGACTGCCTTGTAATGCTATCAACAGGTTTCCTCAGTGTGTGTCCTATCCATCGCCATCGTCTTCTTCTCATCTCTTGTTCCACTGGCACTTGTCTAGTTCTTGTCATCAGTTCCACGTTGGTAACTTTGTCATACCATTTTAATCCCTCTATTCTACGCAAAAACTGGTATAGACAGATACCTTCACATACCTAGGAAGCATAGTAACACCAGACGGTGGGGCAGGCAAAGACATCAACATCAGAATGAATAAGGCAAGAACAGCTTTCTTTAGCCTAAATAATATCTGGAAGTCCTCCCAATACAGCACAAGCACAAAATTAAGATTATACCAGAGTTGCGTGCTTTCTGTGCTTCTCTATGGTGCGGAATGCTGGAGAGTCACAGAGAAGGAAATGTCAAAATTGTCCTCTTTTCACACAACATGCTTAAGAAAAATTCACCGAATCTTTTGGCCGAATACCATCACCAACCAAGATCTGCTTACTCGTAGCAAGCAAGAGGACATGCATACCATCATAGCTGGCAGACGCTGGAGCTGGGTTGGTCATGTCCTCAGAAGAGACCCCGATGCCATCACAAGAACAGCTATGCTTTGGACCCCTGAAGGAAAGCGAAAGAGAGGCCGACCAAAAACAACTTGGTGGAGGCTGAGATGCAAAGAATGAACCAGAGTTGGGGCACTGTACGAAGGATGGCCACCGACCGTGCAAAGTGGAATCAATTTGTTGTTGCCCTACAAGACGCCACTAGGCGTGATGGCCACTGACTGCTTTGACGGTCGGTGGCTAAGGATCGAAGAAGAAGAAGATTCTACGCAAACACCCATTTATGAAAGTCTGTAGCTTTTTGGTTGTTGTCTTTGTTGTTCTCCATGTCTCAGAGCCATACAATAGGACCGACTTCACATTTGAGTTGAAGATTCTTATTTTCATGTTGGATCCGATTTCTCTTGATCTCCATATATTTCCCAATGCAATGAAAGCTCCTCTTGCTTTTTGTATTCTTATTTTGATATCACTGTCTGTCCCTCCAACTTTGTCTATATTGCTGCCAAGATATGTGTACGATTCTACATCTTGTATTGGTGCTTCTTCAAGTTCAACCCTGTTATCATTACCTGCATTTATTCTCATTATGTTTGCCTTTTCCCTGTGTATTTTCAGACCCAATTGCTTTGTCCTGCATCTGATTACGGTTATGGGACAGAAGAGCTAAGTCATCAGCAAAATCCAGATCATCCAACTGCTTAGTCAGAGTCCACTGGATTCCATTTCTGTTGTGTGTTGTCGATGTTCTCGTAACCCAGTCTGTTGCTAGTAAGAAAAGAAATGGAGACAAGAGACATCCCTGTCGCACTCCTGTTCATATCCCAAACGGTTCTGTAAGCTGTCCTTCATGAAGAACTCTGCATGTCATGTCTTCATATGTTTTCTTTATTAAATTAATGATCTTCAGGGGAACTCCATAATGCCTCATCAATTTCCAAAGTGATTCTCTGTCTACACTGTCAAATGCCTTTTCGTAGTCCACAAATCTGATGTATAGTGGTGAATTCCATTCCAGACTTTGTTCAACTATTATTCTCAAAGTGGCTATCTGGTCTGTACAGGATCTGTTTTGTCAAAAACCTGCTTGTTCATCTCTCAGTTTCTTGTCTATGGACTCTTTTAATCTTTCAAGGATAATCCTGTTTAATACTTTTCCTGACACTGAAAGTAACATTATTCAGGGTTTGTAGCGACCTGGCTGTAATGGAAAACCTTGGTGGTACAAAAAAAATTCCCACAGCGGTCTTCCCCTCGAAAAGTCCTGGAAAAATTGCTGCCGAAAAGCCTTGAATTTCTTTTCCCGCATCGGACCTTGTTTTCATCTCTTTCCAAAAAAATTACAAGTTGTCCATTCTTTCTTCCAAATTTTTCGGTTATTGGTGGAATATATATAACACTTTATGATTCTCAGTTTTTTTATGAGATAAACTTCAGTTAATGTAGAATTTTTACTTCCCTTTGCGCACTAAATCCATTTCCAGACATAGTTTTAGTTTTCTCAATATTTTTCGAGTCCATATTCATGTAGCGACCTGGAAAAAACCTGGAAAAAAAAATTCCGCCTCGAAAAAGCCTGGAAAAATTTTCGGACGTGGTTACAATGTTATTGGTGATATTTTTCTATAAACTTCAGTTACTGTAGAAAGCACTAAATCCATTTCCAGATTTGAAGCAGATTTATTTTTAGCGCGCACGTCTGTTGTTATTCGAAAGCGGTAATTTCCTATTACTCATGGGATTTTGCTCGGCAGTGAATATGTGTAGCTATGTCTTGTTTCGTAGTAGTTAGGGTTAGGTTTAGGATTAGGGTTAACACTAACCCTAACCCTAACTGCTACGAAAGAACACATAACTACACATATTCACTGCGGAGCAAAAACCCACGAGTAATAGGAAATTACCAGCTACTGGGAAAAAATTGATTTATAACCTCAGACCTAAGGGTCTTTTATATTTGGACATGCGCCCTAATATAACCGACTAGGTTGAACGGGACGCGCCTCGCCAAAACTTTAAAAAAAAAAACACCAAGAACTTGTCTCTGCGCATTCAAATTGTATTAAATCGTTCATTTCAACTGAGGTAAGTAATAAATTCATTTATCTCATTTATAAAACATATTTACATAAGTGCAGTTTATAGATAGGCCTACTGCACTTGCGTCTGTAATTTACAATGTAGGCCTATTTACAGTTTTATTTTTAACCATGGCCAAAATTAGTGTTTGAATGAAATTTCTTGGTTTACAAACTGCTAACGGGAATATGTTTGACACAGTTTAAGATGGTCAGGAATAGAAATTGATGGCGATTCCATATCCTATAGCCTATCTTGTTATCTGACCATGTCGCACTGTTCATTTCACCACATTTTTTGGAAATAGATATATTTTGAATGCTTTTTTATTATATTTATGATGAAGAGACATATCCCGTTCTGCTCTGCAGGGTTATAATTAGGATATGCCTAGGCCTACATGTTTTCAATTCCAGATAACATGAATAACCGCCGATACATGAAAGTGGCATCACATCTGTCAAATCACTGTAATTAGGATAAATGAAAATCACCAATTTTGTGCAAAGGCCTATGTTATTTAAAATATAATTAAATTTTTTTTTTTTTTTCTATCGAAACAAACAAACGATAAAACAAAACAAACCCCAACAAAAAAAATCAAACAAAAAATAGTAAAGATGGGGAGGGGATGTGTGTGTAAAGGCCTGATGTTTCCAGTTAGATATTTAATAGATTTTTACTTATCATAAGTGTTATAAGGATATCATACCTTCACCCTCCCAATTACTATATTAACTTTTGTTCTAGTTAAATATTGTTTGACTATATTATTCATGCGTTTAGAACTTTGACTTGGTAAATATACATAGCTTAGGTCTACTCATAAGTTATTTGTGTGTTCCATTTTTTTTTTTTTTAAACAGAAAAGAACACAACCCCAAGGAGCAGTCTTTCCCTCAGAAACATCAAAACCATCTAACACTACTCCCTCGGACACGTCAAAAACGTCTAACACTACCTACAGATGTGACATCATTTGTGACCAAGGAAGAAACTCTCAGAGCTGAGATTATTTGGACTCTTTTTTTCAGTGAAAAGTCACCATAGTTTTAATTCAAATTTTATACGCAACAAGGGACATATTCTCTTCTGTGGTAGTTTTTATTCAGCCTTCAGCTTTATTTCAAGACCTGAAATTCAGATTGGTGCATTTGGAACAGTAGCTGAAAATAGGAAGCATTTTCCTGTAGCACTGAAGAAAAAACAACTCAAATTGAAAAAGACAAATCATCCTGTGTTTTGTGCGACAGAAGATAAGGCATGCCGACAGTCACCTAGCATGATACGAAAAGATTTAACCTTATATCTACTGTTCACTCCAATGATAATATAAACAAGACAGTTAGAAAGACAAATTCTTTAGGACAGAACAATTCAGAAGCCAGTACTTGCAGAAAAATACAGCAAAAGTATGGGATGTGTCGACCACTTCAGCCAACTAGGTGCAAGCTACCCCTACCCACACAGATCCTATTTTTATATCATTTCTTAGTTGAAACTGCCCTGGTCAATGGGCACATAACCTACAACACTGCCAACTCTACAAAAAAAGATCAAAGCAAAGATCAGGATGTCAGTATGACTTATTGAACCTGCTATTCTTCGATGCAATGTGACACCTTCAAAACCACAGTTCACAACAACACGACTTACTGAGCACCACTTCATTGATAAATATGAAAGGGCAAGGTACAAACCAGACTGTAAAGTGTGTAAGGCTGCAGGGAACAGAAGCCAGACTTGCATGTACTGCCCAGATTGCAATGTACCTCTATGCCTGATACCCTGCTTCAAGTTATACCACACAGTCAAGGATTATCAACGATCCAGACAATGACTCTTGCAGAGACCTACAGCTACAACTTCAACCCCAGTTAATGAAAAAAGCAGCTCAGGCTCCAACTAGAGGTACTTAACTACTCAAACATTTACAAACGCTCATTGTCAGATGCCACAGGTGCAGAATACATTCAAAAAAGACAAACACGAAAAATAGTTTTTATTTCATTTTATTCACAATTTTATTAGCCTTTTATGTTGATATACGTGGTTAATCGTTAAATCAATACGTCAATCAAGCTTATTTTATTCATTACCATCCATGTCACTAACATTTTATTGCGCTGACGTTGAACAAATTCACTAAAAACTGGGAAAAGATGTCTGTTTTTCAATCTTTTATGAATTTAAAAAAAAAAAAAACCATTCTTTTTAAAGAAATCTGCAAACACCCTTGGTAATGGGAGACGGTAATGCTCCGGATTGCTGGTCAGCAAAGTGATAATTATATCTGAGAAAATTAGATGAGGAAAATAGAGTTTCCCATCCTTGAAAATCACATGCTGGACCTGGAAAATGCTTGAAGAAATTTGCTATGAACCCTGATTATTCCTCTATAATTTGTGCATTCTTGTAAATTTCCCTTCTTAGGCAACTTAACCAGATATCCTTCCTTCCATTCTGCTGGTATCTTCCTTTTCCCAGACTTTACCAAGTAATTTATATAACATCTCTGTAGCCGTGTCGATATCTGCTTTGATGGCCTCTGCTGGAATGCCATCAGGTCCAGACGCTTTTCCATCTCTTAGAAGCTTTATGGCTTTCTTTATTTCTTCCTTCGTTGGTCTTTCACCGTTAATTTGTAGCTCTTCTTCTGCTGGCTGGATGTCCAAGGGGTTTTGTGGAGCTGGTCTATTGAGAAGGTCCTCAAAATATTCTGTCCACCTCTTCATTTGCTCTTGTATATTGCTGAGCAGTTTTCCATTCTTGTCATTTATGAAGCAACTTGTTTGCTTGTATTTCCCCGTTAGCTTCTTTGTGCTGTTATACAGTTCTCTCATATTCCCTTTGGCTGCAGCATCTTCTGCCCTCTTGCCAACTCCTCAATATACTTCCTCTTGTCTCTTTTGATACTTCTTTGTTTGCTTCTGTGTACACTTCTTGAGCCTTGGCTTTGGAACTTCTGGTTTTGCTTGTGTTTAAATCTGCTTTCTGTTTTTCCTGTCTTTTATCTTATTGATGGTTTCTGTTGTTATCCATGCTTTTTATTGTCGTTCCCTTTTCCGCAGTATTTCTTCACGTGTCATTCCATACCGTTTTGATTTGCTGCCAATAGTCTTCTGTCTTCTCTGCATCTTCCAGCTGTTGGAGCACCTGGAATTTGTTGGATATTGTGACCGCAAATTTGTCTCTTGATTTCTTAGATGTCCTACATTAAATTGTTGTCTATAATTTTGCATTGCTGCATATCTCTTGAGTTTCATTTTTACTTTGGCTGTCAGAAGGTGGTGGTCTGATGCCACATCTGCTCCTCTATATACCTTTACATCCTGCAATGATGATCTAAACTTCTTGTTTATGCATATATGATCAATCTGATTTTCTGTTCTATGGTCTGGAGATATCCATGTTGCCTTGTGTATTCTCTTATGTGGAAACATGCTTCCTCCTATAGCCAGTTGATTTGAAGCACAGAATTTTGAGAATAGTTCCCCATTTTCATTCATTATTCCTAGCCCCTGTTTTCCCATGACTTCTTCAAAGCCGGTGTTGACTGTACCTATCTTTGCATTCATGTCACCCATCAAAATTGTGATGTCTCTTCTTTTTACTTTTTCCATAATTTCCTGTAGTCTAGTATAAAATGCTTCTTTCACAGACTCTTCTTTGTCATTAGTTGGTGCATAACATTGGATGACATTTACAATTATTTTCTTTTTAGCTGTTTTAAAAGAAGCTGTTATTATTCTGGATCCAACAGCTTCCCATTCAATGAGTGCTTTCTGTGCTTCTTTAGATAACATAAGAGCTACCCCTTCACTGTGGTGTGAACTTTCGTCTTCATGTCCTGAGGACAACACCAATTCACCTGTGATGAGTTTCTTCCTGTCTACCCCCTTCCACTTTGTTTCACACAGTCCCAGAACCTCGATTTTATATTCCCTCATCTCTGCTGCTACTGTGCCACTTTCCCTTGTTCGTTTAATGTCCGAACATTCCAGGTGCCAAATCTGGAAGTTCTAGAAGAAAGAAGGTTAGTCAGCAACACAGACTCCTTTCGGCTTTCTCTGTGTTGCATCATACGCCTCCCTGCGAGAGGACCTTCCCCTGTCTTGTATGGCTGTGTTTTATTTTCTTTAATTGACTTGTCCATGTTTGTTGAAGTATTTTGTGGTTTAAATTTGTTTACAGGATGGGGTAATCGGCCCCATGCCCAACCCTCCTTAGTCGCTTTCTACGACATGCTTGGCAGGGAACAGTGTTACTATTCTTTGCTCCCCTTTCGGGCCCCAGTAACACACGGGTGATATGATATATTTTCTCATAAATATTTATGTTAACTTTAATTTAAAATATCAGTCGTGGGTAATAATTGAAATCCAGTTTGGTGTCTGGGTAAAACTGCCAGGAGCAGAAAATGCTACGTTGACCATAAACTTGTATGTCAATAATTACGGGGCTGGTGTTAAACTGCAAGGATAAGTAATATTTAACCAAAACAAAATATAAAATTATATGGCATTAGTTTTACAAATTGATGATAAACTATGAACATGGAACATCCTGGGTAATGCCTATCGTCCGCCATTCATTGTCCGAGGCTGATTCTAGTTTATCATCAGTTTGTAAAACTGCTGCCATACTGTTGACCATATACTTGTTTGACAACTGTTTTGTTTGATTGCTTATTGCAGGCCCACTCAGATACTGCTGGAAAAGCAGGTTCTACTGTCAAGAACCGCTTCACTGTATAACATCATCCTGACCTGTTAGTATCTCTCTCATTATGAAAATATCATGTCAAACAGTTGCTTACTTCGAGGGGACTTGTTGACAAGTTTGTCTAGGCCTGCAAGCTAATACGTCTGTCTAGGAATTACAGGAACTGACAGATTGCAAGACCTTTTACAGTTGTAGTTTGTTTATGACAAATGTCTTTTGTTTATTTTGCTAGATTTGAGCATGTGTGCGTGAGAGTTACTGTGTGTGGTTTTTTTTTTTTCATTTCCTGTTTTTACTCTATGTTGTGTGAGTTCAGTTATAACTTTCAGTTTAAAATTTGCAGATAAAATAACGGATGAGAGGGAGATTTGATGTGACAGTATCACACCTAATATAGCAAATTTGCGTTTTGAGCATTTTTTAAGCAAAATAAAAGGTATAAAAGTTTATTATTTGTCTTGTTTGATTTGCCACGTGGCACATTATTCTTGATATAATTATTCAGTCACATTTAATTTTGGTTTTGAGAGGATATAAATATCATTTTTGGAAGAGCTTTAAATAAATTGTTTTCTGACCAGACATTCTACGACCTTTACTGAAGCTTGTATCATGAAACTGATGACAACATTATTTTCATTGGTTGTCAGCTGCTGAACTGAGAGAGTTGCTGACAAACATTTTGTTGAACATTTGATGTATGACATGTCACCAAAAATCAAAACTTTATGTTGGACTTGTGACTTTAGAACAAACAAAAAACTTTAATGAGGTGAAATTACCAATCGTAAGATATTGTTTTTTTTCCCCTGGAAAATACTTAATATAGCGTGTTAAAAATATGAACTGTTATTGTAGCAGTTATCATATTCTGTTGTGATGGGGATTCTGCAGCACAGTTTCTGAGGGTGAAAAATGAATTTTTTTCCTTCTTTATTTGTGTGCCTGGTTGTTGAGTCATAAAGAGATTTTTCTGCTGTCTCCATCGAATTGGATTAGGCATGTTGTTATATAACAGACATTTGTATTTACATTCATATTGGTATTTGGCTCCTCAGGTTTTGGGTTATGTGGAATGGAGAGGCAATGGAGAGTTTTCACTCATAAAGATCCCTCATAAGTTTACAACTGACACATACAGATCCCTCATATTTATGACTGTACAGTAAACAATCATTATTTATCTTTCCAGGTTTGGTTGAGATTGACATATGTCTGGTAACTTTGTTGTGCTCACAATATTGACCTTGTACAGTCTGATGGGTTATGCCCCTAACAGTGGAGCATATTGACCATTTCTCACTAAGTTTTCAGAATTTTGTCATCAAACCTCTCTTGTAAAATGTCATAAAATTTCTCATTACCTTTGTTTTCAGATATGGGATTAGGGCTTCTATTGTTTGTTTTTTTTTTTTAATAACTATCTAGATTGTTTGTATGTTGTGTTTGACTATTAATCTTAAGGGAAACTAATTTTTTTTTAAAGTCAGTGAGTAGTAAATGATATATTAACCCTTTCAGCACCAGTATGACATACGCAGTACGGCATAAATCTTCACAATTTTTGTCGCTGTGCCGTACCGCGTACGTCACAGGAGTAGCGCGATACCTCGTTCCCATTCACCTATATGATGTACAGCGTACGTCCTATTTTAAAAGCACCAGAACTCTTCTGTTTACAGCTGTACGGTATCGGCAATTGCTGGGCATAATCGGATTCAGCATTGAAAAATCTGGCCACTAAGCTTGAAACGAACAAAATATTTTACTGCCAGCGAATACAGTAGAACTGTTAGTAGTGATTTCACAAAAGCGAAAGTTCACAAACATGGACGCTGCCGTACCGCCGAACCATAAACATCTTGTGGAAAAAGAGCATGAAAATTTTTGTTTGAGTTGAATTTATTCAACTTGAATGATTCTGACAATTCTTTTTACTGAGATTCTGGTAATCTTTAGTGCCGTCGAGTATGTTTAAAGTTGAGGTTAGGTTTAGGGTTACCCTAATTCTAATGCTGACTCAATACACATATTATACATACTCGACGGCACTAAATGTAAAGATTACCCAGATTCCGGGTCAGAGTTTGTGTAGTCTGGTTCAGAATATACTTTTAATGGGTTTCCTTTTACGATAAACTGTTTACAGTCAAATTAAAAATATGACCCCTAAAATTACAATTATCCTGTCGTTCAGGGGAACGAACTAAGCTGAAAATGGTGTCGTCATGGGGAATGAAAAACCCGTCGTTGCGAAAGGGTTAATATTTTCTGTTTATTTGTCAGGAAATGTGTCTGTACAGTTTGTAGCAGAAATCTGACATTGAGATAAACATGTTTTATTTAGTGATTAACAAGAACAAAACATAACAGTATGTGATGTAATAATGATGGATTGTAAGGTGATCTAGATTAGCCTTTCTCAACTGGGGTTCCATAGAACCCTGAGGTTCCTTCAGAGGTCGCAGGGGGTTCAAGTATGAAATAAAATAAAGGAACAAATTGAAGTTCCTTCTACCCACTCTACAGACTTGTATTAGAGTTGATATCCTTTGTAGGGAGGGGGACCCACACAGAGTATGCTAACAAATCCACAGAAAAAAATCCTTCTCTACTCACAACAGCCTTGACAATTATTATTATATTTACAACTGACTGATCAACACTATCGTACCGTGAGCTGTGGGCATTGACAATTATTATTGGATTATTATATTTACAACTGACTGATCACGCTATCATACCGTCAGCTGTAAATAGAATACGTTTTATGCTGGGGTTCCCCGAGACCTGACAATTATTTCAAGGGTTCCTGCAGGATGAAAATGTTGAGAAAGGCTGCTCTAGATGGACAAAGTTTGGAAGGAAGGAAGGAACTTCTTCTTCCTCGTTCGTCCTGAAAAGGATGTTTGTTGCGTTGTGTCTGTTTACACCGGAGCTGCGATATCTGCGCCTTTTGGCCGACACATCTGACTTAAGCACGACATTTTTTGGGACCAGGTTTGCCTTCCCTCTTCGATCCCTACAAACATAGTACTAGACATTATTCTATTCAATACCCTTTAGCTCCCCAAGGAGCATAGGCCTTCAACAAACACATGCCAAGTTCTTTCCATGTTTTCCTCATCATTTTCACCTGTTTCCAGTTCTCTTCTCCATGTGTTTTTTGGTCTACCTCTGCCTCTCTTTCCCTGTGGATTCCAGAACAAGGACTGCCTTGTAATGCTATCAACAGGTTTCCTCAATAAGTGTCCTATCCATCGCCAGTGTCTTCTTCTCAGCTCTTCTTCCACTGGCACTTGTCTGGTTCTTGTCATCAGTTCCACATTTGTGACTTTGTCATACCATTTCAGTCCTTCTATTCTACGCAAGCACCCGTTTATAAAAGTCTATAGCTTTTTGGTTGTTGTTTTTTTTTGTTCTCCGTGTTTCAGAGTCATACAATAGGACTGATTTCACGTTCTCCATATGTTTTCCAATGCATTATGTTGTGTGCTTATGCTATAAGGTTGAAAACTTCCCACATAAAAAAGATTGATTGACAAAAATGTTGCTCCAGAATATTTTGTCATGCTCCTGGCATTTTATCCATCCCACTTTGCATATCTTTTCTTTGTTTGTTGTCCCTGTTTCTGTACCATTCAGTGCATCATACTGTCCATCTTCCCTCAGTCTTCCTCTCTCCCATGTTTTGAGAGGGAGGAGGGCATAAAGACTGCACCTGTGTTTTGTCTCCATTATGATTCAAAAGTCAAGGTCACTGGCTTTTCTAGAAACTTGTAAAAAATTTGCCACTTATATTATTTATTGTGTTCAGTAAAGCCATTTGCCACCCGAGCATGTACTTCCTTGTTATGTATACTAACCTCACATTTGCCAGGAGCTGAGATCTTACCAGTTTGTTCCTGATTAATCAGACACTTCCCTGTTGGGAAAAAAATAAAATAATTACTACATCTTTGATGTTTCCAGTTAATTGAGAACAGCAACATTGTAACTGTTGAAGTGGCAAAGGCAGAAGAGCAGTCAGGTGATACAGATGAGAGCAGATGTACTTGAATCACGGCAGTGTTTCTGTGGTACCAGATATTTTTTGTGATTTCAGATCATGCTCAGCTCGTCAAAGTTCAGTTTGGAAATATTTGGTTATGGTCTTTTTCAAATCACGTGATATATTTCTTTTTGGTATAACAATAGTTAATATAAAGTTTTTCTTTTCAAATAAAGACCTTTGTAACATACTTTCAAATATAACCTGATACGTTATTGTTTGTCTGCATGTCACTGAACTGGCTGTACATGGATTGTTCTATTATATAATCCTATGTTGAAGATTTAAAAAAAAAATTGCCTTGAAAGTTGCTTGACAGAGGAGCACTCTGGTTAAATTGAGAATTGTGTATAAATGATTACGTATGTTCAAATAAAGATTTGGAATTTGATTAGTCTACTGTTGTTGACGTGTATGTTGTGGCGAACAAGCTTTGCTCATCTTGTGAACAGTTGACTGCCACCATCAACCAGTTCTATGGAATTTACCCCAATGCTTCCATAGAAACAAAATATTTTCATGTATTAGTAATTTTCTCCATGAACTTTGGAATTATGATAATGTAATTAATGAAAACTGCTGATGGCACAGCTCTGGAGGGTTGTGAGTTAATGACTGTGCACCAAAAAAACAACAACAAGAGGAGGTAATACCAATGTTACTGTCTTGCAGTTATATTCTTCTTCTTTAATCCTTAGCCACCGACCGTCAAAGCACTCAGTGGTGTACTGTAGGGCAACAACAAATTGATTCCACTTTGCTCGGTCGGTGGCCATCCTTCGTGTAGCGCCCCAACTCTGGTTCATTCTTTGCATCTTGGCCTCTGCCAAGTTGTTTTTGGTCAGCCTCTCTTTTGTTTTCCTTCAGGGGTCCATAGCATAGCTGTTCTTGTGATGGCATCGGGGTCTCTTCTGAGGACATGGCCAACCCAACTCCAGCATCTGCCAGCTATGATGGTGTGCATGTCCTCTTGCTTGCTCCGAGTAAGCAGATCTTGGTTGGTGATGGTATTCGGCCAAAAGATTTGGATAATTTTTTTTAGGCAGGTTGTGTTAAAACCAGTTCTCGTTCTGGAATACCCATGGTAAAAGGAAGACTTAGAAACTTGCAGAGAAAGGAATTAGGGAAAAGTATAAAAGAGATAATGAAGACATTGAAAGATCATGAAAGGATGGCACAGGATGAGAAGTTTGGAGTAAACTTGTTGAAGGCCTTATCTACACAGGACAATACCATACAGACACTTGAAGACCTGAGCTGTTTATTACCCCTCATCTCCCCAAGGGCATAAGCTTTCAACAAACACCTGCCATCACCTCAAGGTCTCTACATGTCTTCCTCCACATTCTCTTCTCCATGTTTTTTCGGTCCATTGTTTTCTTACCATGGGAGTTCGTGAACAAGGACTGATTTACTAGCACGGATTGATGAAAGGATTTACTAGCACAGATTGATGAAAGGATTTACTAGCATGGATCAATGAAAGGATTTACTAACTTGGATCGATGAAAGGATTTACTAGTGTGGATTGATGAAAGGATTTACTAGCACGGATTGATGAAAGGATTTACTAGCACAGATTGATGAAAGGATTTACTAATGTGGATCGATGAAAGGATTTACTAGCATGGATCAATGAAAGGATTTATTAGCACAGATTGGTGAAAGGATTTACTAGAGTGGATTGATGAAAGGATTTACTAGTGTGGATTGATGAAAGCATTTACTAGCATGAATTGATGAAAGGATTTACTAGTGTGGATCAATGAAAGGATTTACTAGTGTGGATCAATGAAAGGATTTACTAGTGTGGATTGATGAAAGGATTTACTAGCGTGGATCGATGACAGGATTTACTAGTGTGGATTGATGAAATGATTTACTAGCGTGGATCAGTGAAAGGGTTTACGTGGTGAAGAGCCACACCCTCCTCGAGGTAGTCCTGGTAACTGAGGGTGCGAATCCTCAGGCTAAACACAACGGATCTAGAGGAGCAAACCTCGATAATAAAACCGGTGCACTACACCGTACACGCCCTCTGTGGGTGGGAAGGAGCCAGATGGATACTGAACAAGTCTTGGGAGTGGGAACGAGTGTGGACTGCTCCCTGAAGATCGGAACCCATCGTACAGGCACAGAGACTCAGGACGTGACGATCCTATTGCCTTCAACTCTTGGTCACATGCCTAGAGCCTCGGAGAACTCGGCGTAACCAGCGGGGAAAGAGCACTGTGAGCCCTACCTTGGCTACGTATCACAAGGAGACGCAGAAACACCCCCTTTATCTCCCCCAGAGCTGGCACAGTACACTTCTGGCTTCTACCCGGGGCGTTAGGAAATCCACAGGCACCCCAGCATCACAATGCCAAGAAGATGACAAAGTTGGAATTTACTAACTCAAACCTGGCAGAGCAAGTCCTCCAACAGATGCGGCCGATGCTGGGCCCCCTGGCGCGTGGACACGTCCCGATCCCCATCGAGACTTGCCCGGGGAGCCCACCCCGGCTCAAAAAAGCAGAGAAGGCCACTCTCCAAACCTCCGATGTCTTGCGGGCAGTGTTAGGATGTGCAAGAACATGGACAGGAAGACTCCACAACTTCCCCACTGAAGACACGCCCACGGCGACCGTTGCCTCAACTGGCTGTGTGTGGTGTACCCGGAAACGGGGCCTCCCAGTACTGAGACACAGTTAAGTCCCCGATGTCATTTATCGGTGCAGAGTTGAGAGAGATGGCTGAGCATCACAATCCCCCCTGTGTTGCAGCATGATGAGAACCCAGAATTGCACACTGAGCTTGGGGGGAATCACTTGGGCACCAGACTTAATACTGGCTCTTGACTGGATGGCCGCATGCAGGAGATTTCTACAATGGGGGGTTGGCAGGTGGTGGGTATCTGGAAGTGGCTCTGTGCAGGACGTGAGGATTCCTTGGGTGAGCCCAGAACCAGAGCACAGCATTGTGCAAGCCCTGCATAGTTGGAGAGCCCCCTGGATGACGGGGAATGCACAGTGTGCTACCCCACCTGTCCCCAACTGCTAACTTAGAACCAGAAGTGGGGTCCTCTGTATGCGTGCCAGGCCAGGATAAAATGCCTGGGAAAGAGACTGGAGCTCAGAACTCCCTAACTCAAAGTTGCAGGATGGCAGGAAAGACAGGGCTATTTTGAAGATAATGCAACCATATTTTCACCATACGAGCTCGGACGCCGCCTCGGTAAACAAGGTCCGCGCAGAGCAGTGACACCCCCAGGCTGCTTGCGAATAGTCTACTACTGGGAACATAAACAGATTAGGGATGAGCCCACTCTCCCGTTGAACAGGTGCTAAAGTCATAGATACTGGGCCAGAAGGCGCACCGGAAACCACAGTATCACGCAACTCGCTTTTTTTTTTTCTATGGAGAGTACACCGTCAAATAAATCTCGTACTGGTGCTCGCCCTGTGGAGCTCCACCAGGCAGGTGCAGTGCCGGGCTCTGAGCCTCGACAGAGCCCACCCTCAGCTACTGGAGGACCCTCTAGACCGTCTTGTGGAGTCAGCAGACGGCGGAGGAGAACTACTGACCAAAACAAAACAGAAAAAGAGAAACCCAGAGTGCCACTTGTCATGATGCACTGGAATGCAGAGGGGAGTGAACAGCAAGCAGGCTGGATACAGCAAAAAGACAGAGCTGGAAAACATCTTGTATGAGAAGCAAGTCAGTGTTTGCTGTATCCAAGAGACTCACTTGAAAGCAGACCAAACCTTTAAAATAAGGGGATATCAATGCTTCAGATCCGACAGAAAAGATAGACGAAAAGGAGGAGTACTTACTCTTGTAAGGAATAACATTCCTGCACACGAAAGGAAAACCTTCATGGATGGAGCAGAATATCAGCTGTTGCAGATAAAGGTAGACAAGATGGAAATAGAACTCCTGAACTATTACTGTCCGAACAACAAACCCCTGAGTCTCAGCTCTATACAGGTACCAGCCACCACCAACTTTATAGCAGTTGGAGACTTTAATAGCCACTCCCAGAGCTGGGGCTATAACCATCTGGATCACAGGGAGGTGAAGAGGTTGAAACTTGGCAAGATGATCACTCCCTAATCCTAGTCAATAATGCCACAGATACTCCTACCTTCTACTCCAGAGGATGGCACACAACTTCAACACCAGATCTTGCCTTCTCCACACCAGATATAGCTGGATCTATTAGTAGAGAAGTAGGAGACCAACTAGGGGGAAGCGACCATCGCCCAATCTTTCTTACTGTCCAGAGTGCAACTCTCAGTACAGGCCCAGCCATTACAAGATGGAACTACAAAAAAGCCAACTGGGGTTTATTCAGGCATCAGGTGAACACGCTGCTGTCTACCCTCAAGGTACAGAACAGAGACATTAATGAAGTGGTAAAAGACTTCAACAGATGCATACTACAAGCTGCAAAAGAAACCATTCCCAAAGGATGCCGGCGTAACTACATACCAACTGGTCCAGCACACTCCAAGAACGTCAGGAAGCTATGGACAGGGCTAGAAAGGACGCAGAGTCTCAGCCTTCACTTGAAACTCACAACAAATGGAAAAAGGCTGTAGCAGAGTTTCAGAGAACAAAGCTAGAAGAAAAACGGAAAAGCTGGAGAACTAAAACGGCATCGCTGAACCTTGAGAAAGACGGCAGGAAACTTTGGAGATTAGTCAAGTCTCTAAATGAAGAGCGTTCCTCACCTAGGCAGACTATCACATTGGATGAAGGTGGCAAACTTTTCAGAGGAAAACAAGCTGCAGACTTGTTTGCTAGAAGATACAGTTCAGAAAGCAACTTACCCATTAACATAGATCATCAGAGAGAGATAAGAAAAGAAATACTGGCAACCATGGGACAGACAGATACTCCTGCCCCAATGAGGGAACCCATCACACTAGGAGAACTACAGAAGGCTATTTCCAAGCTTAAGTTTCAAAAGTCACCCGGCCCAGACAAAATCAGCAACGAAATGCTAGTAAATCTGAGCTCAGCAGCAAAGACAAAACTGCTTGAGATATTCAACCACAGCTGGTTGAAAGAAACGGTACCCCAAGTATGGAGAGAAGCCATCACAATACCCATACTAAAGAAAGGGAAATGTAAGACCGAGGCTGCAAGTTACCGGCCAATCAGTCTCACAATCTTTGTTGGGAAGACTATGGAGCGAATAGTCAACCACAGATTGAAATGGTATTTAGAGTCTGAGCAGATCCTGGTGCCGGAACAAGCTGGATTTAGAGAATGCTACAGTATAGAAGACCAAGTTACTTACTTGTCTCAAGCAATAGAGAAGATGCCTTCCAGGAGAAGAAAAAGGTCCTAACGATCTGGGTCGACTTCAAGCAGGCCTTTGACAAGGTGTGGAAAGATGGCCTCATTGCAAAACTTAGGAGAAGTGGAATCCAAGGCAACATGATGATGAAATGGATCCAGTCATACTTGCATAACAGGAGAACTAGAGTCACTCTTGACGGTCTGCAGAGCAGAAAAGTGTTGCTCCATCAGGGGGTACCTCAAGGAGGAGTAATTTCCCCAACACTCTTCCTTTTTTACATCAATGACCTGGTGAAAGATCTCCCTGCAGGAGTTAAAGCTGCCTTATATGCAGATGACCTAGTACTCTGGTGCGCTGATGAAAATGTCACCACAGCAAATTATAGAATGCAGCGGGCAGCAGACATGCTAGTGTCATGGGCAGAGAAATGGCTTATCACAATAAACACAGACAAAACCTCCACAACACTGTTCTCCCCTCGCCCCCAAGGACAAATCAGCTAACATACACCTAGGGACAACCGTGATCAAGGAAGAAAGCTACCCCACCTATCTTGGGGTGACATTTGACCAAAGGCTTACATGGAATAAGCATATTGAAAACGCAGAAGGAAAGGCCCGAAGACGACTAGGCATACTCAGAAAATTAGCAGGTACCAACTGGGGAGCAAATGAACGAAATCTAAAGAAGATTTATAATGGAGTAATAAGACCACACTTAGAGTTTAGCTCAGCAGCATGGTCATCAGCTGCTAACTCACATCTGCAGTCTTTGGACAAGGTGCAAAATCAAGCTCTCAGGCTCATCATGATCCAGATGAAAAAGTACAACAGTATGCCAATGCACCCAATGAAGGCAAGACTAGATGATCTGGCATTGGGACGTCTAAAGCGTAGCAGCTTTGTATGCTCGGTGAAACGGGGTGGGGGGGACGAATCTTATAAGACAGCATCAAGAAGACCTATCCATGAAGACAACACCACTGAAGGGGGCCACCCTGGAGGTAGGGCCGCAGTGTACCGAGAGGGGACGTGCCGGAGCAGTTCCTGCGCAAATTAGAATACAGAGCGCGGATTCTCTTAGTGTATGCTCTACAGAGGTGGTCACATATGATAAGTACTTATATTCAGACAATGATGGTGCTGATCACACGCGAAACGCGTCCTGCGTACATTGAAGCGAGATCTATGGATACATTCACATCATCTCATAGTCACACATACGATCACTAATCGTGTACTAGAACATAACGGCCTACATGACTCTCTGTGCACATCGATATTCTCAGCTTCAGCGCTAATGCGAGTGAGTTCTGGAATGGTCACCTTGCCTGGTATACTTATAGATGGCAGAGTAACTGAGAGTTGGAAAATAGCGCGGGTTAAGGGGTAATCAAGCACACTATGAAGACATAGTTTGCGCGCACGATGTCGCGTCACGATCCACACTTCAGTTGATAGATCCATCCATAATACATCAGAGCACGAGTGAATGTAGTCAACTCTAATGCTCTAGAGTCCAGCTAGCAGATATCTGGTGTAAACGATATGCATATACACACAGTCAACAGGCGCAGCATTAACGATCTGTACTCGTGGCCACACAGCGTCTGAGAGTAATCAACGGCTCGATACTAACTATCTAGGTGCGCGTTATATTCAGACATAGGATAGGGACGCGATGTACGAGCAGTGAGCTTGTCTCCAAGTCCTAGCAAGCTCCTTCTCACAACAAGGTGGTAACCAGCTGCCACCTGACTCAGTTCTAGAGTCAAAGTGAACCCTAACAGCAGTGTCTGGGCACGTGAGCCGTAATATAGAAAGTCAGATACATACTGCTCATATAAGTGGTGTAACTGAGCATCTGGTACCTCTGTGAGTAGAGCTGAACGACTCAGGGAGGTTTGTTGTTCGACAGTAATATTACAGTGAGTCTTCTATCTTCGTTCAAACAATCGTAAACACACATTATACTGAGAGCGGTCACGAGTACTGAACTTGCATTCATAACATGAGCCGAGGACAGCTTATGATGAGGAATTACATACCTTCAGCTGAATCAATAGAAATAGTTACACCACTTAATATGTGTCTTGGGCATCACACCTACACTTTTACGTACGAATCAACAACATGTCATGACGCTAATGAGTCCAGACACTGCCACATACAGACAGTTGAGAATATCACGCCACATTCTCCAACCGCTCATAAGGTACTGTACAGCGATCTGCACTTACTCTCTCGACCAGAGTGCAGGGACCAGATAACTATTTTTCGCTCAGGAACGTGGAGGTCACGCAAGGAAGAACGTTGGTAATATCTCACTTCGGCGTCTCAATTCGGCTATAGAGTCTAGTTCTATGTCACTGCTTATGAAACATAGAGGTAAGGGGGATGGTGACACACACACACACAGTGAGGTGAATACAAAGCGGGTCACTTTGAATGTAACGTACAATGATTCGTGTATATGGTATATAAGAGGGGAGTGGGATATATGGAATGGTGGATAAGCATGGTTTGCTGTGTGCGTAAATTTAGGGTATAGTTGGTTATATGTGATTGTATGTAGATTGACAATGTAAATGTGTGAGACAACTGTGATTTTAGTTATCTGAGGTGTGTTGGGTAGACATTATAGTGGGTCACAATGTTGATGGTTGTGTGTTTCGGTGAGACAGTTGTTTGGGTAGTAGGATATCATATGATACACAGTTCTTGTGTCAATACAATCAATGTGATTACTTAGATGTCAATGCTCGTTGTTAAATGTTATCATATTTAGGTTAGAGTGTAAGTCCACTACATTTGAGCAGAGTGTCAGGTTTGTGCGCTGTTATTGTCAGACAAAGATTGGTGAGTAGTTGCCCTTAGTGTTTAAATTTGTGTTGTGTTTTGCTGTGCTAGGGTTATGATATTGTTGGTTGGCTAGAGAAGGTGTTGGGGTATGTGATTTGGTTGGTTTAGTGGATATGCGGAATAGAATGATAGTTATCGGAATGTTGGGGGGGTAATAACTCTGAGTATATGTTGTGTCTTTATTACAGTGTGTGGTGATGATGTGCGTGTGTAGTGTCGTGTCGTGGAGCTGATCTAGGTTCGATGTGCGTTGTGCTGGGTCGATTTCTACATGGGTTTTTGAGACTTTTGAGTTTTTTTTTGACTGGGGGTGGGCAAAACTGCACACTGTTTGTTTCTGTTTGTGTGCCTTGTGGTGTAAATGAGTGTAGGGGGTCGATAGGTTGTTTGATCCACGTTGTTCAGGGTGGGGTATGACGTGCATTGGGGTCGGGGGTCTACGAGAGATGCTACATACATCTACAATATATAACTGACGCTGGCTGGGATATTGCCTGGACACGAGCGCGAATGAGAACAGCAGTAAGCGAGGCAACCCAATCGTTCCGTTATTTAGTGCTATCACGTCTCAGTTGGAGATGCAGAGTGGGGCGTCTGCATCAGGCACACGTCGCGTGCGCGAGTCCTTTCTTGGGGCTTTAATCCGCGTACATGCACTAGGGGCGTCATCTACGATACGTATTCGAACTCTTTAACTTGCACGAGACTTGGAGGCGTATGTGATACTCTAGACGCTGTCGGGAACCGGTACAACTTGCGAGTGCGGTTCACAGCAGAGCTACTTAACACAGAGCTAAGATATAGAACTATATCACACTTTTGCGGTAAGTTTATATTCTTTCTATCTCACTAGGGGGGGGGGGGATTGGGGGGGGGGGGGGGGGGGGGGGGGGGGGTGGTTGGGTGTGTGGATGTGTGTGTGTGTGTGTGTGTGTGTGTGTGTTGGGGGGGGGGGGGGGGGGGGGTGATTTGTTGTTTGTGTGTGGATATATATGGGGGGGTGGGGGGGGTGGGGTGTGTGTGTGTGGGGGGGGGGGGGGGGGGGGGGGGTGTGTGTTATATATGTGTGTTGTGTTTGGTGTGGTGGGGGTTGTGTGTGGGGGGGGGGGGGGGGTGTTAATGGATAGTGAGAGTTGAGAGAGGGAAGGGTGGTGTGTAGGTGTGTGAGTGGAGGTAGTGGGTTGTGGAGGGGGAATGGGAGAGGGGAGTTTGTATGGGGGGGGGGTGGTTTGGTGGGTGTGGTGGAGAGTGGGTGTATGGGTGGGTAGGGTGGTGGTGGTGGGAGTGGATGAGGGGTAGTGGGGGGGTGTGTGAGAGGAGGAAGGGGGGTGGACAGTGGATATGACTCTAGTCAGTTAGATTAGGAGGCGGAGTAGGCATTTTAGATATGAGGAGTGTTGTTCTCTATTTAAGATTTAGTGAGGAGTTGAGAGACAATTATCTATGGGGACATGGAGGTGTGAAGTGTTTGATGGTATTAGCAGTGTAGAGACTGTTTATACTGGGTGAGTAATGAGTCTAAGGGGGGGTTCGTGGGGAGGATTGGGTTGTTGTTCTGTTTGGTTGAGTGGGTACTTGGACATGTGGTCTTTCTGGACGGAGGCTAGCTTGTACGGAATATCTATGCACACCTGGCTACATGATTAGTTGACTAATGATCTAATGTGATCTGTTGTACAATATGGGGAGCGTTGTCCCGACCCACCTATCCTGTAGTTTACGCAGTACTGTGATCCTAGGCGTTTTCTAGCTATTGGGGACTGGAAACAGTGTTTTGGGTTTTGGACACAGGTCGCACAAGGGAGGGTTCAGTGGTGGGGGGGGGGGGAGAGTGAGGATATTATATGATAAGTGCCCGTTGAGAATAACGGCTGGTTGGCACACAGCTGACGTGTGTTGATTGTTTTGACAATGCATGTTGTTGAGGTGGATGGTCACGTGTGAGAAAGGTGTACGGACGAGATTGTACATGTTTAGTACATGGGGACGTGATGGGATGGGTCACGAGGGGTTGTTCGTGGTTGTGTTTTTGTTGACGAAGACAGTCAGAGATTAACATGTATTATATAATTAGAAATGTTGTGGTGATGAATGTTGCCAGCATGGTAGGGGGACATAATTCAGTGGACGTAACAATTGTATTTTACTGTGTTGTGTGGTTCTGGTTGGCAGTATATAACGTCGCATTGTTTTCCTTGTTAACCATGCCAATCTAAATGAAAAAAAAAAAAACTGAGACCATTGGATCCCCTAAATAACGTACATAATACAGGAATGTGAATAACTGATTACCCAAGTTTTATTTTGAAATTGCTGTTATCTGCTTAAAGAGCTGTCTCTGACATTCCAACCACCACCATGCATATTTAGAAGCCCCTGATATTACGCTATGTTGTTGATCAGAATCGATGTCATTAGCACTCCGTGGCAAACCCATAGATGCTCATTCTCCCTCAGGCAAATGTCAAAGGGTATGAAAGCTAATTGTTCTTGTTGCACGTTGGTTGTGTGTACATGTTGGATACAATTCTCTTCATCAGTGTCCATCCCTGCTGGTCCCTTACGTTTGATGCTAAGATTCTAGTAATCTTAACCTTGATTGATTCAATCAATTGCAGTGTCATTCTCTATTCGGCGATCATTAATTGCCCTCAGTATCTCTCCCTTTATCCATATCCCAATGCACACCTTCTATGGGTGTTACTTGAAGCTAGTCCCTGTCAGGTTTCTTTCATTGCCGCGTACCCGTTTCTTCTTTTCCTCTGCGGCAATCGAAAACTACAACGGAGGTATGAAATTAAAAGTACAATCTTCTTCTTCAAGTAATATGCCTAGTGACGTAGGAGATCACGCCAGCTACACAAACTTCCTGTCTCTAGTACACTTTATCAATTTCTGCTGGTTTGTTGACTTCTTTCCATGCCACGAAGTCAAACTGTCCAGTATTTGCTCTCTTTGTCCCCCCCCCTTCCCCTATCTCTTTTTCCATCAATCATACTGTTGTTTACGATATATTCCCAACTTTCCTCTTCTCATAACATGCCCAAAAACGTGAATTTCTTCTTTCTAGCTTGCTTGAAATGTTTTCCAATTGTGGCATTGGCCTCTTTCATGAACATCATCACTACTCTTTTTAGTGTGGCCGTAATGACCTACTACCAGAGCATTTAAATTTTTCGTGCTAGAAACTAATTATAATAAAATAATAGAAATTAGATATTATTTACTCCTAAAAGAAAATAAACAGTGCAAGAACGACATCTCGTGGTAAATTATAGATGAACCTAAGATAAAATTAACTAATGTCAATCTTGGCATAAGCCCCGCTAATGATCGGCGGGAGTTACCATAGAGATAGTGACGTAGATAGGAATAGACTTACTCCCTGTAAGATCGCTTGATAGAATGACCAGTAAATAAATTAAGAAAATAAAACTTTGTCCAATGAACAGTGGCCAGAATCGCGCACCACTGAAACCGGCTCAGAAATAATTTTCTGAAAATCAGTTGTACGGATTGAGCATTGCAAATGGACGTGATTCTAGCCGTGCGGGGATAGTATTTGGCGCTTCCCCCGGTCTGTCACAAAAGTCCTGCTTCATTGTTGTGATTTACAACCAAAACGCAGCCGCGTACTCCATTATTCTTCTTCAGGATATATGTAGTTTATGAGAAGAAATCTATCTTTCATAAAATATGTAAGAACAGATTATAATTGTGTTTTTCACAAGTAAGTACGTTTCGAACGAACATTGTGTATTTTAATGTCAGCTCAATTTATAGCCATGACTAGTCTAGATGACAAATGAAGCCACTTATCGAAGAGATAATCAAAATAAAGGCTCCTCACACTATACCACCAACCAACAAATTACTTGCTCCAACGAAAATATTGAACAATGATTATGATGATGAAGTATTTACTCCATGTTGGATATTAGGCTAATCAAAGGAGGAAAGATTGTGATACATGAAAACCACTCTCACATTGAATATTTGTAAATACTTGAACCATTGTTGCACTTTTTGTTGAGATTGGAAAATTCATCTATTACTCAAATTAAATTTCTTGTGAATTGACAAAGTGCTTGCTGAACTAATTGACTTTTGGATTAGTTACATGTCGTGATGTAATAGATGTGTATATTCCTACCACTATCTCTCACAAATACACCATCTCAAGAGGATACGAACCTACCTGGGTCATGATTAAAACCTTACCAAGAAATAAACAACTCTGGCGGGCTATACTTAACTTGGAAACATAATTGATAACTTAGAAAAACAGAATATTATTAAATTGGTACCATAACCGGCCACATACGTTTTTGTTAATGGTGCCGTTCGGGCTTAAGGGAAGCCCGGCGACATAAGCTGGTCCATGGTATTTTTAACATTCTTCCGTAAAACCACATCTCTGTGGCCTTAATGCTTCCCTACTTGTTTACTAATTGTCCTTGACACACTCCCATAATGTCAGGACTGGTTCCATATAACACTGAAGAAATCTCTTTCTTACTTCCAATGATAAAGAATTGTTGCATAAAATACTCTTCATTTTAGAGAATGCTGCTTTTGCCTGAGCTATTCTGCTCTTCACTTTTGAGATGCATCTTCCATCCATTGTTATTAATGTGCCCAGGTATTTGAATTTATTGACCTGTTTTAAAACTGTTCCATTTACTTTGATAGTGCATTCTGGTGAATACAATACAAAGCTTAACAAAAAAACAAAAACAACAACAATGGAAACACAGCAGAGAGCACTGAAACAATGTCCCATGTGAACAATAATCCACAGTATTCAAATCTTTGTCACGTCAGTCATACTGTATGGCTGTGAAATATGGAGAGCAAAAAAAAAAAAAACATCAAGAAGTTACACATTTTCGTAAATGTGAGATTGCGTAGAATAGAAGGATTGAAATGTTATGACAAGATGACTAATGTGAAACTGATGGAAACAACCAGACAAGATGACTAATGTGAAACTGATGGAAACAACCAGACAAGATGATTAATGTGAAACTGATGGAAACAACCAGACAAGATGACTAATGTGAAACTGATGGAAACAACCAGATAGGTGTCAGTGAAACAAGAGATGAGAAGAATACAATGACGATGGAGTTGTTGTTTAACTAGGGCGGCTGAGCTTCTCGCTCTTTAACAGCCAGTACCAAGTTGAAGACTCCTTGATATTATCTACACTGTAGATCTAGGCTTTGCTTTTTCCTGTGGCTTTTCTGCCGTTCTAAAAAGTGTTGAGTTGAAGTCATGAAGCTCCAGTTTTTTCCAGCTTGGCTTGCATTTAAAGGATCATCACATCTGGTCCCAAGCTAGGTGGAAGAAGCGTGTGGCATACTGTGCATTCCTCACTATCCAAGGGGGCTCTCCAAATATACAAGCTAAAATACTCCCAGGGAATCGTCACGTCCTGCACAGAATAACTTCTCAGCTCCCCTGCCTATCATGGGGTCTATAGTGAGATCCCTACTGCAAGCATGTAAAAGCCAGAGTTATGCATGGGGCTCAAGTGACTCCTGCAAGCTTAGTGTGCAATGCTAGGGTCTCAACACGTTTCACCACGGGGGAAAATTACTTGACATGTGTGGATGATTTCAAAAGTCAATGAGGGTGTAATTAGCCTCACAGACAGTTTACATCCAAATCTACATACTATAGTATTGGTGCATAGCTGGTGGTCATATACTTGGATGACCCCAGATATGCATATGACGATGGAGAGAGTACACACAAGAGGAAACCTACTGAATGCACGACAAGGCAGTTCTTGAAATCACAGGGTAAGAGAGCTAGAGGGCAATAGAAAAGCATGCGGAGAAGAGAGCTGGAGACAAAATAAAGGCATAAAGAAGACATCAAAAATTTATGAAAAAAAATACCCCGTTCAACTTTCGCTGGATTCTAATTACGTCATTCCTTGTCACATAATTTTGTTCGCTCTCTTTTCTTCTCCGGCAGTACTGAACTACCTTTATTGTGCGTACTAATTATGTGAACTATTCTATTGTCGGCACATACTATTTTCCTACCTTCTGACAGTATTTGGTATTGTCGAGTCAATGTTTACACTCCTTCCATATATTTATGTCGTCTTTATTTACCTGAGAGTTTGATACATATCAGACCAGATTGGCTGGCAAGGTCATTTTCGTGTAGTGACCAAGTGTTTGTTTGCACAGGGAGTGTCGGTCAATTATCGAGCTGGTGGCAGATTAGACACACGAATGATGTAAGAAACGCTCGGAGAGACTTGTTTGACCAAGATGTCGCAGGGAGATTGTGAATGTAAACATTACTGAGAATAGACGGATATAGCAACTCCTTATACGGACAATTGACTGTTTGAATTTTACAAACGCATGAGTCATGCAGAAAATTTCATAAGGAAAGTTGCCATAACATGCACTTTCGAATGCTATTGGCTTAGCAGTTTAGAAGCTAATATACATTCACGTTGATTGGAAGTTTTGTCGGAAAGCCAGGTGTGAGCGTGGGCAGGAAAACTGCACTACAACGTTTAATATTTTAGACATACAACTCTGCAATTCACCGTATCTTTTGGCCAAATACCATCACTAACCAATATCTGCTTACTCGTAGCAAGCAAGAGGACATGCACACCATCATAGCTGGCAGACGCTGGAGCTGGGTTGGTCATGTCCTCAGAAGAGACCCCGATGCCATCACAAGAACAGCTATGCTTTGGACCCCTGAAGGAAAACGAAAGAGAGGCCGACCAAAAACAACTTGGTGGAGGCTGAGATGCAAAGAATGAACCAGAGTTGGAGCACTGTACGAAGGATGGCCACCGACCGAGCAAAGTGGAATCAATTTGTTGTTGCCCTACAAGACGCCACTAGGCGTGATGGCCACTGACTACTTTGACGGTCGGCGGGTAAGGATCAAAGAAAGAAGAAGACAACACTGCATTCCAGAATCATCAAAAGTAGACAGCTTGGACCGAAGCCAGGAAAGAGTAGAAGTTACGATTGGGAACTTTTAGGAACGGAAAACAAGTATTGGAGCACCTTTTGAATAATACAATAAGGAAACTCCACGTTTTAAGACGCAAACCGGACTCCTACTGGATCTACTCACAAAGTCACAGAGGGACTATAACTAGAAATAATACACATGAAGCGTATTCGAGGCATCTTTATCAAGTTGCCAAGACTATTCTACTGAGAAAGAAGTCTATTCTCAACTAGTTTGGGGTAAGTTGTAACATATATTTTATACTTTGAATTTGACATGTTTGAACTTGCTGATGGTTATACAGGTCCTTACGAGGCTGGCAACCTCAGCATGTGAAAATGATATATTCATGAACCACCACAGCAAAGCGCTGGCGATTGTTTCGTGCTAGTTCTCTCAGGGAACCAAAAGCAGAGGTAACCCCAGACTCCAAGTGGAGAAGGGAGTGGAAGATGACACCATCATATATATATATATATATATATATATATATATATATATATATATATATCTATATATATATATATAATATATATATGTATATATTTACTATCATTTGTAATAAGTGTATATACTATATTTAAACATGTCCAACCAGGCACAAGCAACTTGTCGCTGTCTAGTCGAATTTTCCCAGTAAATTAACTAAAAGAATGGTGATTTTCATCATACCCTTGTGTTATATGATATACGCACATGGAGAGTAAAAATTCAGAGAAAAGAATAGGTTGACGGACAGAGGGAAAGGCGCCTAATTAATATCAGGAAAACAAAGACTTCGCAGCGGAATTTGTTCTGTTATTCGCTATAAAGTTTGTGGTACGAATTTACGAGACCATTTGACGTACGATTCTACGATACCAGCTGTACTGTGGTTCAAAGCTTGTGATCGACACTTGGAACCTACATTCAATGGGTTGTAAAGATACCTGCCTTGACCAGGAGACGTATCTTCGCCACAGAGACGAATTGACGGAAACAGCAGAATCAACACTTCAGCAGTTTGGAAGAGCTAAGTGGCATTTTTAGCAGGCCAACACAACATAACGTATTGATCTATATTCCACAATTAAGCTTCCTAAAGCCGATTTCAACGACGAAACCTATTTTTTTAGTAATCACCAGTTTATATTTATTTACATGTGTTACAAAGTAATTGATCATTAAATTTGTTATATGTTGCTTTTACAAATTCATAGTAGGTTTAGTTATTACAGAGAGAAGTGCACACGGATGAATCAGCATCTTTAATATATCTATATATACATCTATACAGCCAAATAATAATAAGAGTTTTTACTCTTAATTCATTTGGGGGGATTTTAGGAGCTAAATTAAATTAATATAATACTTCTTCACAAAAGTTGTCGGGTAGATAAAAAGTTAACATTGCTAGGACACATTCAGCATTGTTCTTGACTTCTGAAATATCTTGTGAACACTGCCTCAAGGTAAAAGCATCATCATCCTTCTATTTGTATCTCTGCCAAGAGTAGATACCTTTGAAGACCCACATTAGATACTCTAGGTTTTGGCCATTGTTGGACCAACGCTGTAGAGTGAAGGGGAGTCAACCCGTGACATATCTGTATAGTGTCACTAATTCAAGATAATTTTAATTGCCGTTACCTGATCATGGTATCATTTCGCCTTAACAATGCCTGTAAATATAATAAATTAAAATGATCAAACTGTGTGGATGTGCGTGTGTTTTCCCTTGTCCCGAAATGGTAGCCTCTCATGTCTGTCAATAAGGGGAGAGCCCAGGCCCCGGGGTATTGGTGATGACACCGATTACGCTATTCATTTCTCCCGGGGTATTGGTGATGACACCGATTACGCTATTCAGCTATCATCATCAATATGCATTACGAGAATCTCACCAGATCATTACTGTCCCACCACACCCTCTAAGATCCTTATATTAATTTTTATTCTTGTTATATGCTGGTTTACTATATTGTCTATGTCAGTCTATTTACAATACATGTTCTACAGTTATGGGTGAATTGCATGACATTATGTAATCTAATATTGGTATTCTCTGGTGTTCATACTTCTTACATGTTAGTAGTCACTGCTCTATATTAATATCTTATAGACATCCTGCACAGTACGGTTCTTTTATTCTAAAATAGACAATTCCCAGTTGCAGTCTAAGTAGTTTCTTATTGCTAGAAATTTAGAGTTCTTTAGATACTTAACACATTTGAACAACTTACATGCACGTATGCTTTCAGACGTCTACATCATGCTGCTGTCCATTCATCAGTCACTACTCTATAAAGAAGACATGGAAACAGCTTGAGCGGATGGCACGGGGCATGATAACTTGATATGAATTTGCTAAAGTCATGTGTCATGATAACTTGATATGAATTAGCTAAAGTCATGTGTCATGATAACTTGATATGAATTTGCTAAAGTCATGTGTCATTTCAGGAGATGAAGGGTAATAACTCTCATCAAAATCACAGACAAATGAAGAATAGGCCCATTGTACCATCAGGCTTGTCGTATAAGGCAACTAATATGAAGTGTATGAGTCTGGCAACGGCATTATGTAATACAAATTGCCATAGAAAACACCTCGCGGTGTAAGCGTCCTAACAACTGTGCCAGCTCTAGTCCATGTCCTATAGGGTGAGCAAAGGTCAATGATGATGCTATATCCTAATTATCACCCATCAGGGGTTCAACAGGATATTATAACAGTTATCATGATAATGAAAGTTATTTTTTGACAGGCAGACCTTTCTGACGATCAGATGACCTCATGTTATAATGCGATGTAGTGTCTTATCATGTCAATTAAGTCGAGTAAAATTTAAAATAAAAAAAAAAAAAACCGAAATGGTACGAACGGAAAACTCCATCAAGTTGTAAAGGGAGTTAATTCTAAAAAAATAATGCGTGTTAGACCTTTGATTTAATGTTCACTAAATACAAGTTTTGCAGGTGAGTTCCGCAGGCTGCTCTGTATGCGCTCTGAAATTCCCGTAAGCGTTCCCCTGTCCTCCTGGTACCACATCATATAAAAGCTTGAGCCATAGAAACTTACACCTGAAACACGTACAAAATCATCCACCATAGCAAGTAATTATTCACCTTAGCCGTCCTGGTAGAAAGGAGCCGCCTTCCATCACTGAAGTTCCTAACATAGTACGGAGAAAGCCGTCAGTTGTCTGAACTGCCGACTCACCTCCTTTCACACGAGAGAACCTTCAGGTTGAGCACCTGGAATGATCGATCATGAAATGAATAAGAAAGATCCTCAGAGTTGACAGCACAAAGAGTTGGATGGATGCCTGAAGGACAGACATGCATATAAATTGTTCAAGGCTCCAACAAGAACGTGTTAGGTATCAAGAGAACTAAAAATTCCTAGCAGTAAGAAACTTCTTAGACTGCAACTAGGAATGGGATATTTTAGAATAGAAGAACATTACTGTGCAGAGTGTCTACAAAAAATATAAGCATTTCCGATTAACATGTAGAAAGTATGAACATCAGAGAAAACCAGTATTAGATTATTTACAGGCATGCAATTCATCCATATATGTGGAACATGTGTTGAGAATAGATAGACCCAGAGAATTACATAATATAGTAAAACAGTATATAGGGCCTAACAAGAACTAAAATTAATATATAAGGATCAGTGAAGGTTTGAGGATAATGGATAGTCTGATGGAGTACTCATGTGGATGATGGCAGATAGTTGGTGGATTTGATGTAACTTCGGACACTTCCAGGCTTTTTCACTCCCTTCCACCTTGTTAACAGCAGGGCAGTTGTGAGAGACTTTACTTTGTTTGTGTTTTTTGTTGTATGTTTTGTTTTTATTGTTTGTTTGTTTCTTGAAAAGAGGTTTCACACGCAAATACATTCACACAATTCTGGTTTTGATTTACTATATTTGAACTGAGTGGAGGGCACAAGGAAGATACGATATTTGGATACTGGAAATTTGACTTTATTGTCTTGAATTTATTATACTATATGTCCTAATTATAACCCATCATGGGTTGAACAGGATACTTTGTTTTAAAAAAAAGCACAGAAAAAAATACCAATAACATTGGCATCGTGGGACTGTATAAATTGATGCAAAGTAATAGAAAAGAAGTGATGAATCAGAGAATACTGGGACACTCGCCGCCAAACTCGCAGTTATAAGTAGCCCATGCATGTGTGCACTGTTTTGATTGCAATGTGTTTGCTCATTTGTTTAAATAAAGATCCGGAGGCATGTGAATAAGCTTTAAGATTGTATGTTTATTTTTTTTTATGTAGGCCTACAGCCTCAATGTTAGTGATACATAATTTAATTATTTTTGAAAAAGCTGGAAACAGGGTTATGGTTGGGAAATTATTGAGGATACAAATTCATCTGCCTATTTAAATAACAATAAAAGACAGCTAAAACCAAGAAGTTACAGACCGTCATAAACAGGCGCTTGTGCAGACTAGAAGTGGTCTAACAAGATCACTAATGTTGAACTGATGACAGAAATAAAATTGATTTAAGGTTAACCCTAACACCAAACTTTTTTTTTAGCTTCTGCATTATAAACAATTTTTTAGCATCTGCATTATAAGCAGTTTTTTAGCATCTGCATTATAAGCAATTTGTTAGAATCTGCATTATAAGCAATTTGTTAGCATTTGCATTATAAGCAATTTGTTAGCATCTGCATTATAAGCAATTTGTTAGCATCTGCATTATAATCAGTTTTTTAGCGTCTGCATTATAAGCAATTTTTTAGCATCTGCATTATAATCAGTTTTTTAGCGTCTGCATTATAAGACTAAGAATAACACTAAATCCTAATACTAAACTGCTAACCGTAATCCTGTTTCCAGCATTTTGTTCTCTTATTGTAGGGTAAGGGTTAGGCTTGTACATACAATTGTTTCTTGTCAGAATAAATTATAAAACATTTTATAAGTACAGGAGCTGCGGTAGCACAGTGGTTAGTGCACTGGTTTCCTAGATCGGGGTCCATGGTTCGATCCCCAGTTGAGGCGGGATTTTTTAGACTGCAAATGGCTCCGGGGTCGACCCAGCCTCACGAATTGTGGTACCAGAGCAAGTCTGGGAAGGTTAAGGCAGCCGGCGTGATGCTGACCACATCACCCGTAGTGTGCCGATGGTCATAAAAATATGGGCCTAACACCATATTCCCAATATGCCTTAATGGACGTGTAACGGGATCCTTGACCGCTATAAGGACAGACATGCCCAGTGAAGGACTCAGGAGTCTCTGATGAGACAAGGAATAAGACAACTGCTTTCTCAAGGCAACTAATGTGGGGGTTGTTGATGGTCCTGGCAACTAATGTGGGGGTTGTTGATGGTCCTGGCAACTAATAGTGGGGTTGTTGATGGTCCTGGCAAACTAATGTGGGGATTGTTGATGGTCCTGGCAACAAATGTGGGGTTGTTGATGGTCTTGGCAACTAATGTGGGGATTGTTGATGGTCCTAGCAGCTAATGTGGGGGTTGTTGATGGTCCTGGCAACTAATGTGGGGGTTGTTGATGGTCCTGGCAACTAATGTGGGGGTTGTTGATGGTCCTGGCAATTAATGTGGGGTTGTTGATGGTCCTGGCAACTAATGTTGGGGTTGTTGATGGTCCTTGCAACTAATGTGGGGGTTGTTGATGGTCCTTGCAACTAATGTGGGGGTTGTTGATGGTCCTGGCAACTAATATGGGGGTTGTTGATGGTCCTTGCAACTAATGTGGGGGTTGTTGATGGTCCTTGCAACTAATGTGGGGGTTGTTGATGGTCCTGGCAACTAATATGGGGGTTGTTGATGGTTCTGGCAACTAAAGAGGGGGGTGTTGTTGAGGGTCCTGGCAATTAGTGGGGGGGTTGTTGATGGTCCTGGCAACTAATGTGGTGGTTGTTGATGGTCTGGCAACTAATGTGGGGGTTGTTGATGGTTCTGGCAACTAATGTTGGGGTTGTTGATGGTCCTTGCAACTAATGTGGGGGTTGTTGATGGTCCTTGGAACTAATGTGGGGGTTGTTGATGGTTCTGGCAACTAATGTGGGGGTTGTTGATGGTTCTGGCAACTAATGTGGGGGTTGTTGATGGTCCTGGCAATTAATGTGGGGGTTGTTGATGGTCCTGGCAACTAATGTGGTGGTTGTTGATGGTCCTGGCAACTAATGTGGGGGTTGTTGATGGTCCTGGCAACTAATGTGGGGGTTGTTGATGGTCCTGGCAACTAATGTGGGGGTTGTTGATGGTCCTGGCAATTAATGTGGGGGTTGTTGATGGTCCTGGCAAACTAATGTGGGGATTGTTGATGGTCCTGGCAACAAATGTGGGGGTTGTTGATGGTCTTGGCTACTAATGTGGGGATTGTTGATGGTCCTAGCAGCTAATGTGGGGGTTGTTGATGGTCCTGGCAACTAATGTGGGGGTTGTTGATGGTCCTGGCAACTAATGTGGGGGTTGTTGATGGTCCTGGCAACTAATGTGGGGGTTGTTGATGGTCCTGGCAACTAATGTGGGGGTTGTTGATGGTCCTGGCAACTAATGTTGGGGTTGTTGATGGTCCTTGCAACTAATGTGGGGGTTGTTGATGGTCCTGGCAACTAATATGGGGGTTGTTGATGGTCCTGGCAACTAATGTGGGGGTTGTTGATGGTCCTGGCAATTAATGTGGGGGTTGTTGATGGTCCTGGCAACTAATGTGGGGGTTGTTGATGGTCCTTGCAACTAATGTGGGGGTTGTTGATGGTCCTTGCAACTAATGTGGGGGTTGTTGATGGTCCTGGCAACTAATGTGGGGGTTGTTGATGGTCCTGGCAACTAATGTGGGGGTTGTTGATGGTCCTGGCAATTATTGTGGGGGTTGTTGATGGTCCTGGCAACTAATGTGGTGGTTGTTGATGGTCTG
This sequence comes from Oreohelix idahoensis, assembly GCA_024509875.1. NCBI lineage: Eukaryota > Metazoa > Mollusca > Gastropoda > Stylommatophora > Oreohelicidae > Oreohelix > Oreohelix idahoensis. The sequence goes on from JAMPIV010022855.1 coordinate 192,605, forward strand.
GCAACTAATGTGGGGGTTGTTGATGGTCCTGGCAATTAATGTGGGGGTTGTTGATGGTCCTGGCAACTAATGTGGTGGTTGTTGATGGTCCTGGCAACTAATGTGGGGGTTGTTGATGGTCCTGGCAACTAATGTGGGGGTTGTTGATGGTCCTGGCAACTAATGTGGGGGTTGTTGATGGTCCTGGCAACTAATGTGGGGGTTGTTGATGGTCCTGGCAAACTAATGTGGGGATTGTTGATGGTCCTGGCAACAAATGTGGGGGTTGTTGATGGTCTTGGCAACTAATGTGGGGATTGTTGATGGTCCTAGCAACTAATGTGGGGGTTGTTGATGGTCCTGGCAACTAATGTGGGAGTTGTTGATGGTCCTGGCAACTAATGTGGGGGTTGTTGATGGTCCTGGCAACTAATGTGGGGGTTGTTGATGGTCCTGGCAACTAATGTGGGGGTTGTTGATGGTCCTGGCAAACTAATGTGGGGGTTGTTGATGGTCCAGGCAACTAATGTGGGGGTTGTTGATGGTCCTGGCAACTAATGTGGGGGTTGTTGATGGTCCTGGCAACTAATGTAGGGGTTGTTGATGGTCTGGCAACTAATGTGGGGGTTGTTGATGGTCCTGGCAACTAATGTGGGGGTAGTTGATGGTCCTGGCAACTAATGTGGTGCTTGTTGATGGTCCTGGCAAACTCATCATGTCATACAAGGCAACTAATGTAGGGGTTGTTCATGGTCCTGGCAAACTCATCATGTCATACAAGGCAACTAATGTGGGGGTTGTTGATGGTCCTGGCAAACTCATCATGTCAAACAAGGCAACTGTAGTGGGTTTGATGGTGATGTTACTAAATGTAATGTATGAGGCCAGCTGTGAAGGCTCCTGAGATAAAATGTAGTTGTGAATTGTCAGAAGGCCTTTCTTGCTACCACTACGACCTCACACTTAATTTTTTTCTTAATGAATGTGGCTACGTAAAGTGTCTAGGGTAATGATATGTAGTGTGGTGTGATAGTTTATAAATACACCCACAGATATTTAAGAAGACTAATAATATTAACAAATGTTAAAATACACTGAACTAACTCACGTGTGTAAAATTTTTGATAGAATTATATTACATTTATTTTGTTCTGGATCAAGTTTTATGTTGACCAGAACTTTTTTTAAAAAAAGATTTAAAAAAATTATGAAAGAAGTGCATGGAATGTTACATAATAAATGCAAGAGTGTACATATATAAGTACTAGACTAGTTAGTTTTATTAAAATGTTCTAGTATTCATCTACTTGGGAGGATAGTTAATGCTTGTGCTGTTGGGGTGGCCTCATCACACCTGTCTATATTGACTACACAGTGTCCAGTAAATTGCAGGAATTTTATGGGGTATTAGTAACTAAAAGGCGTTGGTGAACTTCCAGCAGACCAGAGGCTCACTCATCTTGAAGAAGTAGCTCTGGTGCTGAAATCTGGTGGTCCCACCTCTCCGTGCTGGCGGGCAATAATAGTGGTCTCTGTCACAACGTACTGCACAGATACACTCGAGTAAAATCACCAACTGGATAGACACCGCCTTGTTGACAGCTGAAACTCACAGCTCTGCAATCAAAGTATTGGCTATGTGTCAAAATTCTATTCTCTACCCACGTCTGGACACAACACTGACACAACAACCACATCATACAGACAGGTCAGATCTCTCTGACCAAACAGCACATTTACCATGGTGGTTTTACATCAGATAGGTCCTCCCAGACTATAGATTCTGAAAAATATTTATTAGTTTCCTTCCCTAAAAGTGGATAGGTAATATGTTTCATTATTCTCAACACTTGATCTGTCTTTCCTAACCCTTGTTGGAGTTTATGTATATTGTTGGTCCCTAGACCCTGACTTGGGCGGGGGGTCTAGAGCAAATCCCTACTTGTTTGTAAGGCTAGATTTCGATATGGCAGTATCAAATCACTCGAACATTAAACAGTATTCAAAATATACAAAGAAATAATTTCAATCTTACCAGATTATGAATAAAGAACACAGAAATGCTAGCAAAACTCAACTGAGCTGCTGGCTATAGTATGGCGTCCCTGAACTTATTTCACTTTCTTTCATTTGGAAATCACCACACTTTAAAATACTGTGTCTATCATCGAACAACTATTGAGGAATGGCCCCACTTGCGCGTCTGAGCGCCGATAAAATGATTGTCTGTGGCCAATCACTGCCTAGGTTTATTTGAAATTCAAATTTCCTACCCTAAAGTCATTTCAGTCATGCTTCAGTCAAGTATGGATGTTTATCTGTTAGTCTGTCCGTCTCTACTTGTTTTTTTTACAAAAATGTACTTGATTTTTGAACCAACCTTTCTCTCCCCTCCAAAATTTTGTCGTTAAAAGTTATATTTAGACACAGCTCCCACCAATGTCCCTTCGCTTCCCTACTAAGTTGATTTGAACACCTGCTTCTCAAGGTCGTGTTTTTTTTGTGTGCAAATAGCGACACTTTTTATTCCATACAGTCTGTCGTTGATGTGAACAACACTGTCTTTTGTCATTATCTTCAATATTATCTATCCGTCTGTAAAATTAAGAACATATTAGTTCACTGCTCAGAATGGGCCATCCGGCCAGCTAATTTTTATATTCCTAACATTAATATTATGAAAAAGTTACTTTTTAAATTTTGTAATATTTCAACATCTGCGTTTAGCCGCTGAATTCAAATCAAGGGCTTGGTATCGCAAAAGCGTCCATTTCCGTACCTCGTGTCAATTTGGGGACGTGAATTTTTACTTTCCTCCATCCCCCCCCCAATTGCGTCTCCTTAGCCTTTCTAGTCTCACGCAATCTTTCCAGTCATATTTTTTCCTTTTTATCCGCCGTTCCCCTCCTGTCTAGCAAGTCAATTTTTATGGAGGGTGATGACCCGCGGTCTGGGCGATCATGTACTATCAGCAGCCTACGCATTATGTTTTTATCCTTACATGTTATCTTTGGAGGTATTTTACCGTTGTATCTCTGTCAATTTCACTACACATCTCCCCACTTGAAAACATGCCTATGGCAAGTTCCAAAACCAGCGATACACATAGGTAAAATTACTCCTCACGTCTGCCACTACTCTAATTTTGATCACAGGGGTGCCGACTGAGGAAATCTGCACCGACATTCAATTTGCCTGGGATATATTGGATACTGAACTGATAAGGTTGAAGCAATAAAGACCACCTCAGCAATCTTGCGTTTTCATGCTTAGCCTGAGATAAGAATACGAGAGGCTGATGATCCGTCTCCACCACAAAAGTCCTACCATACAGATAGATTTGAAACTTCTTTATTGCCCAGATTAACGCTAAACATTCTTTTTCGCTTGTGGAGTATCCTTGTTCCGCCTTATTCAATTTGCGGCTTGCATAAGCGACTGGTTTCAGTTCCCCATCAGGTGAAGATGATCTTTGCAACAAAGCCCCTCCGAGTCCTACATTACTTGCATCGGTTCTTAAGACAAAGTCCTGTGTCAAATCAGGCAGTTTGAGAATAGGCTTGCTAGTGAGTTTTTCCTTTAACTCTTGGAACGCTAGTTCACATTGTGCAGTCCAAATAATTTTATCTGGAAGTCCCTTGCGAGTCAGATCAGTCAGAGGAGCACAAATAGCGTTAAAATTCTTGATGTATTTCTGATAAAATCCGCATAACGACACAAATGATCGCACATCCTTTTTTGTTTGCGGCCTAGGTGCTCTCTGCAGTTTTTCCAAGTTCTTAGGATCAGGGGTCATATTACCCTGATATACAGTGTGTCCCAAGAATTCCAACTCTTTGCATCCAATACAACATTTTGTGGGCCTAGCAGTTAAGTTCGCCTCCCGAAGTCTATCAAACAACATCTCCAGAGCTTCAATGTGTTCTTCAAATGTCTCTGTGGCGACGAGAATATCATCCATGAAATTCGTGATACATGGGTTATTCAGGGGATCCAACAATTTGCGCATCATCCTTGAAAACACACTCGGAGCATTTTTCAGTCCGAATGGTAGCATATTGAATTCATAATGTCCATCCGAAGTGCTAAAAGCCAAATAAGGTCTCACTTCAGGCTTCACTGGGATCTGGTAATAGCCTTTACTAAGATCCACCTTTGAAAAGTATTTTGCCTTGTTCAGTCTGGCAAATAACTGTTTTGTGTCTGGTAATGGATCCACTTGTCCTTCTGTGACAGCATTCAGTTTCCTGTAATCTATGCACAGTCTGTGTTCCCCAGACGGTTTTCTCAACAAAACGACACTAGAACTAAAAGATGATTCACTGTGCGAAATAATCCCCTCCTTCAACAAATACTCTATTTCTTCCTTCAATGCCTTCTCCTTCGCGAACGGAATAGAATAGGCTCTCATACAGATTGGGTTTGAGTCTACCAGTTTCATGTCATACTGTAGCAAATTTGTATGGCCTGGTTTATCTGTTAATACATCTGTATGTTCCTCCAGAACTTGTTGAACTCTCTCCCTCTGGTTTTTAGTCAGGTGCTTACTGACTTTTACCTGTGCTGCGGTTTCACAAGGATGTAATGGGTATTCATGTGAGGTGAGTGGTTTTTTTTTTGCATCTGGGTTGCAATAGCCAAGGTCAATAAGGGGGTGCTTTCCTGGAGTGGTCTGTCCAGATACTTCTTTAACAGGTTTACATGATAAACTTTTTCCTTCCCCTTTTTGTCAATTTTATAGTTTGTTCTAGACACCTTCTCTAGAACCGTATATGGACCTTGCCAACCAATTTGTAATTTATTCTGGCTTCCGGGTAGTAGAAGCAGCACCTTCTCTCCGACTGCCAGTTCCCTGTCCTTTGCCTTCCTATTAAAATATGCTGCATGTTTCTTCCTGGCTTGCTTCAAATTATCATTTGCCAGTTTCCATCCAGCTTTCAAACGAGTGGTCAGTTCGTTCACGTATTGATACGATGAGGTAACAGTCTCTTCCGCCTTCTCATCTGTCCAGGTCCTTAATAAAGTTACATCTGGATCTTTAATTTATCATACTTATTTTTCATGGAACCCATCGGGTCCCGTCCATTAGAAGCTCTATAATGAGGACTTTTCTTCCTAGAATCATCACTCACAAATCGACCACTACCAATTTTTCTCTGGGGTTTGTCTCCCCACTTAAGATTGTTTATGAGAGATCTTCGCTCTCTTGTCTGTTCTTCCAGTTTATATAAGTCTGACCGAGGGATTGTCATCTTATCCTGGGTAAAATTTCTTCTTTGTACTCTTCGCATAGTGGCCATGTTAATCCATTCAAGTGAAGACTGGGTGTGAAAAGGGGGCTCCCATTCCACTTTGTCTACCCGAGTATAATTAGTTTTCCTTTCAGGCCTAAAGTTGCCCCGTGGCGTTTCTAGGTCCTGCACATATTTTCCCTTTGTGGGTGTTCCCTCATGAAATACGCCACATGCTTCTACAAAGTTTTCAACATCGACATTTACGTCGGGCCAATAGTATTTTCGAGCAATCTTTTGGCAGATGGTACCGACTTTCTCATGGTCACCATCTTTTCCAACATGTAAGCTCCTTATTAAGTTTGCCCTATATATCTTGGGAAGAACTAACTGTCCGTGACCAGGGGATCTAGTTCCTGTCTTCCTATATAATAATCTGTTCTTCACAAAGTACTCTCCCTTGCTCGGAGGTGTGTGGCATTTGGGCAATTTTTTAAAACAGGGCTTGAGTGTCCTATCCTCAGCCTGCGCCTTCCTCATCTCCTCTGGATGAGCATTTATAGGTTCACCTTCTTCCTCCTTCTTCTGTGACCTGGTCTGCACTGTCGCCATGATCACAGGTTTCTCGGGATTCCCCAAGAAGACGTATCTACACCCCAATATCAGAGGGTAGATTGGTTCATCTATCACTGCTGCTCTGATTTCTCCCTCCACATAGCGAGTTTTCACCGTTATCCTTGCGATGGGAAGTGTCATGAGTGGTATGTCCTTAGTCGCCCCTTGTATTTCCACTGTTTCTGTGGTATACTGACTTGGGTCCACTAGGCTAGACTTCACAACTGAATCATAATCCAAACCTGTATCATAAAGGCACCTTATGGTGACCCCATTACAAATAACATCCTCACAAACTGGGGGGTGATAAGGTTCCTGTTGTCCATTAGGATTAACCTTTAATCTTCGCGTCCCCGACTTCATTGCAGCAATGTTTGAAGGTTTCCTTCTACAAAATTCGGTGTTATGGTTATCCTTCTTGCACCATTTACACCATCTTTTTCCTTGGTTCAACGGTTTTCTTTCATTGAACTTTTGGTCATTGAACTGTGAGTTTCTGTCGCGATAGTCATTTCTTGGCCGCTCAAAGTTTGTCCTACCTTTATTTCCCTGCTCTCTATTATCAAATTTATTAAATTGCTGTGGAGCTTTAAAATTGTCTATGTGCTTCTTTTTAGCACCACTTACCTCTGCCTGAGCTGCCTGATACCTCTCAGCAACATTTAAAATTTCCCCCAACTTCTCTGCACCTTGTTCCATGAGAAATTTTCTCATGTCTGGAGCCATGGACTCTCTCAATTACTCAATCATGATCATTTCTTTAAGATCTTGGGTCTTCCCCAGAGCCGTCCATTTCTCCAAATAGGTTTCTAGTCTAGCAGAGAATTGGTGGTATGTCTCCCCAGACAACAGTTTGGCATTTCTAAATTTCTTACGATAAAATTCACCATTCTTCTCGTACCTTAATAACAAAGCCTGCTTTAACATGTCATAATTGTCTTGGTCTTCCCTGTTCATTTTGGCAAATACTTCATAAGAAGTACCTCTCAATCCCTGTGATAGCTTTAAACTCCACCTCTCTCTCTCTAACCCATATGTAGTAGCTAATAACTCAAAACGTCCTAGGTACCCCTCTATGTCATCGTCTTTTTCAACAAAATGGTCTAAATGAAACCCCATAGCTGAGTTTGAGGCTCCCAGACTGGGCGTAGCATCTGAGGCAAAAGGGCTGGCACCATTTTCAGGAGCCGGGCCTTGTAATTCCAGCTCCCTTAGTCGTAATTCGTGCTCCCTCTGCAACCTTCTATCTTCTGCCTCCCTTTCGGCCTTTTTATCTTCTGCCTCCCTTTGCTGTCGTTTTTCTTCTGCCTCCCTTTGCTGTCGTTTTTCTTCTGCCTCAATCTGCAGCCTCTTAATCTCAGCCTCAATTTGTAACCTCTTTTCTTCAGCTAACTTTCTATCTTCCCTTTCAATATATTTATCACATTCAGCCGTTACATATTGAATTAAAATTTGACCATCCATTCCCATCTCCTTTGCGGTCAGCACAGCAGCTGATCGGAATTTTGCTAGCTCCGCCATACTTTTTAGACAATATAATAATATACAAGCTAAATCTCTAACCAGTAAATACACTAAGTACTTCTTATGACTATAGTCTAACTAATTCTAACTAACCAGTTAACTAATTAGTTATCACTGGCTGTGAAGATTCACCAACTTTTATCTGCAGGGACACTTTTAATTTTAAAGGGAATTTCACAATTTTTTTTCCTAATTTTATTTCTCCAACCAGGAGATCCTAATATTACTGTTGGGCTAATTATCCCTGGACAAGACCCCAATGTATGTAGTGGGTTTGATGGTATTGTATGATGGTGATGTTACTAAATGTAATGTATGAGGCCAGCTGTGAAGGCTCCTGAGATAAAATGTAGTTGTGAATTGTCAGAAGGCCTTTCTTGCTACCACTACGACCTCACACTTAATTTTTTTTCTTAATGAATGTGGCTACGTAAAGTGTCTAGGGTAATGATATGTAGTGTGGTGTGATAGTTTATAAATACACCCACAGATATTTAAGAAGACTAATAATATTAACAAATGTTAAAATACACTGAACTAACTCACGTGTGTAAAATTTTTGATAGAATTATATTACATTTATTTTGTTCTGGATCAAGTTTTATGTTGACCAGAACTTTTTTTAAAAAAAAGATTTAAAAAAATTATGAAAGAAGTGCATGGAATGTTACATAATAAATGCAAGAGTGTACATATATAAGTACTAGACTAGTTAGTTTTATTAAAATGTTCTAGTATTCATCTACTTGGGAGGATAGTTAATGCTTGTGCTGTTGGGGTGGCCTCATCACACCTGTCTATATTGACTACACAGTGTCCAGTAAATTGCAGGAATTTTATGGGGTATTAGTAACTAAAAGGCGTTGGTGAACTTCCAGCAGACCAGAGGCTCACTCATCTTGAAGAAGTAGCTCTGGTGCTGAAATCTGGTGGTCCCACCTCTCCGTGCTGGCGGGCAATAATAGTGGTCTCTGTCACAACGTACTGCACAGATACACTCGAGTAAAATCACCAACTGGATAGACACCGCCTTGTTGACAGCTGAAACTCACAGCTCTGCAATCAAAGTATTGGCTATGTGTCAAAATTCTATTCTCTACCCACGTCTGGACACAACACTGACACAACAACCACATCATACAGACAGGTCAGATCTCTCTGACCAAACAGCACATTTACCATGGTGGTTTTACATCAGATAGGTCCTCCCAGACTATAGATTCTGAAAAATATTTATTAGTTTCCTTCCCTAAAAGTGGATAGGTAATATGTTTCATTATTCTCAACACTTGATCTGTCTTTCCTAACCCTTGTTGGAGTTTATGTATATTGTTGGTCCCTAGACCCTGACTTGGGCGGGGGGTCTAGAGCAAATCCCTACTTGTTTGTAAGGCTAGATTTCGATATGGCAGTATCAAATCACTCGAACATTAAACAATATTCAAAATATACAAAGAAATAATTTCAATCTTACCAGATTATGAATAAAGAACACAGAAATGCTAGCAAAACTCAGCTGAGCTGCTGGCTATAGTATGGCGTCCCTGAACTTATTTCACTTTCTTTCATTTGGAAATCACCACACTTTAAAATACTGTGTCTATCATCGAACAACTATTGAGGAATGCCCCCACTTGCGCGTCTGAGCGCCGATAAAATGATTGTCTGTGGCCAATCACTGCCTAGGTTTATTTGAAATTCAAATTTCCTACCCTAAAGTCATTTCAGTCATGCTTCAGTCAAGTATGGATGTTTATCTGTTAGTCTGTCCGTCTCTACTTGTTTTTTTTTTACAAAAATGTACTTGATTTTTGAACCAACCTTTCTCTCCCCTCCAAAATTTTGTCGTTAAAAGTTATATTTAGACACAGCTCCCACCAATGTCCCTTCGCTTCCCTACTAAGTTGATTTGAACACCTGCTTCTCAAGGTCGTGTTTTTTTTTTGTGCAAATAGCGACACTTTTTATTCCATACAGTCTGTCGTTGATGTGAACAACACTGTCTTTTGTCATTATCTTCAATATTATCTATCCGTCTGTAAAATTAAGAACATATTAGTTCACTGCTCAGAATGGGCCATCCGGCCAGCTAATTTTTATATTCCTAACATTAATATTATGAAAAAGTTACTTTTTAAATTTTGTAATATTTCAACATCTGCGTTTAGCCGCTGAATTCAAATCAAGGGCTTGGTATCGTAAAAGCGTCCATTTCCGTACCTCGTGTCAATTTGGGGACGTGAATTTTTACTTTCCTCCATCCCCCCCAATTGCGTCTCCTTAGCCTTTCTAGTCTCACGCAATCTTTCCAGTCATATTTTTTCCTTTTTATCCGCCGTTCCCCTCCTGTCTAGCAAGTCAATTTTTATGGAGGGTGATGACCCGCGGTCTGGGCGATCATGTACCATCAGCAGCCTACGCATTATGTTTTTATCCTTACATGTTATCTTTGGAGGTATTTTACCGTTGTATCTCTGTCAATTTCACTACAGCAACTAATGTGGGGGTTGTTGATGGTCCTGGCAAACTCATCATGTCATACAAGGCAACTAATGTGGGGGTTGTTCATGGTCCTGGCAAACTCATCATGTCAAACAAGGCAACTAATGTGGGGGTTGTTGATGGTCCTGGCAAACTCATCATGTCAAACAAGGCAACTAATGTGGGGGTTGTTGATGGTCCTGGCAAACTCATCATGTCATACAAGGCAACTAATGTAGGGGTTGTTCATGGTCCTGGCAAACTCATCATGTCAAACAAGGCAACTAATGTGGGGGTTGTTGATGGTCCTGGCAAACTCATCATGTCATACAAGGCAACTAATGTGGGGGTTGTTCATGGTCCTGGCAAACTCATCATGTCAAACAACTCAACTAATGTGGGGGTTGTTCATGGTCCTGGCAAACTCATCATGTCAAACAAGGCAACTAATGTGGGGGTTGTTCATGGTCCTGGCAAACTCATCATGTCATACAAGGCATCTAATGTGGGGGTTTTTCATGGTCCTGGCAAACTCATCATGTCAAACAAATTACTACAGAAACCACTGCTGCAGGAGCATGTGCTGTGATGGAAGCCAGCTGCAGTCATGACTACAAGCTATGGAAGGAGATGAATAAAAGTATACATATTAGAAAAAATACAAAAAAGAATGAATGGATCATTTACCACAGTGTGAGACAAATGCAGCGGTTCTTTATGGTCAGTTCCCTTGTACAGTCATGGTTGAATGATGTCATTTAGTGTCCAATAAATCAAACAGACATTTAGAGCTTCGTGTGTTTTCTTCCTAATGCAATGCAGAAATCCTAATCCTAGAGTATCAGGAAGGCCATATCCCTGAGGGTGCAATGTTCTTACATTGATGATTGTGCAGATCAGTCAACAGATCTGCCTCCAAAGATTCCTCCAACAAAAACATTTTGTAAAATTATTTGAATCATTGGGTGATAAACAATGAAAGCCCATGTTTATATGTTTATGAAAACCATCCACAGTTCCAATTTTCTCTGCCCCAGATAGTAATACCAGCTCACAGGTGGAAATTTAGTATATAAGGACAAAAAACATAACACATATGAAAATTGTAGTATATAAAATTGGTACTTAAAAGAAATATAAGTATGGGGGTTTATGGGGGGGGGGGGGGGGGGGGGGGGGGTTGTTTATTGTATAGTTTTAGGGATGTTAAATAGGAATTAGAATGGGGAATTTGTTGGTTTGGGTTGTGTTAAATAAAATATAATAAAAAAA
>JAMPIV010022856.1:0-256957 GCA_024509875.1 Oreohelix idahoensis
TCTCACGTCTTTCTTGGTTTGTGGTCTCGGGGCTTTCTTTAGTTTCTCTAAATTCTTGGGGTCAGGGGTCATGTTTCCCTGATGAACTGTGTGTCCCAAGAATTCTAATTCTTTACATCCAACGCAACATTTGGTTGGTCGGGCTGTTAAATTCGCTTCTCTAAGTCGATTAAACAGCATATTCCAAATAGTACACTGACACCTATCGTATTGACTAGAAGGAAATAATGCTGGAATTGCAGAGGCGTAGTAACCATTAAGGAGGAGAATACTGGTGTAAATTGTTTCAGATGAAGCTAGCAGTTGGCCTACTGCTCTGAACTCAGTGTTTGTTATGTATTGTGTTCAGTGTGGAAACAGATTATAAATTAGTTCTGAAGTAGGAGGTACAACCTTCTTGTTTCAGGGACCGTGGTCCTAACTTATTGAAGCAGCACCTGGTCTGAGTTTTGCTGAATCCAGAGGCTGATAGCATACCCCTTGGTCCAGATAGCGACCAGTGAGGTGTCTCAAGAACACGGTGAAGCAAGCGAGCAGAGGAGTCTGTTTCCTGCCGCCCTCACAGAAGATAAGATTCTGTGGCCAGAGCAGCTCAATTTTATGTGCCCCCTCTAAAATTGACAATATAGTAAATAAAGAGGGACAATAAATTGTTTCAAATGACAGGAACTGTGAACTTTTCCCAACACTATTTCCACCATAAGCAAACACTTGAAGTCATGATGACAAACAAAAACCTAGCTTGAAAAAGCCAGTATTACCTCATAGTACCACTTCACAACTTACACACATAGGATAATAATAATAAAATATGTCAACACAAAGATCATTTCTATAAATTGTGTACATACAACTTGTAATTACATTTGATTGTGATTCCTGGTTCACTGTGTAGTTGAATCAGGATATCTATTATTGAAAGGAATTAATACATATATTTTTAAAACTTTAACACTTGACTCATTTAAGATAGTCTTATAGAGTGTCATATGTGTGTGAGTGTCACAGTGTAGTAAAGTGTTGTGGAATAAATTAAATTGTTTATCTGTCTGTTGTTGTTGTGACTTACACTTCATCATTTTCATAACCCTAGACATTCAACGTAGTCATCACAATATTCCAGAATAATTCTGACTGAGGTATAAATGTGGTAGCAAGTAAGGTCATCTGTAATACACAACACTTATTAGATACAGATACCTTCACAGCTGATCTCAGTCATTACACTAAGTCCCCTATAAATGTTTATATCATCCCACTTTACCACAGATGTGAACCTTCTTTTGCCATTCTGTTAGCCTCTTCATTGCCGATAATGTTACAATGAGATGGGATCCATTGGATCACAACACTTTTGAATCGTTGACAAAGTTTGTGGAGCACTACTCTGAGATCATGCAGGTCTGTATTATTTTGGCTTTTCAACGTTGCAATTTCAACATGCCTAAGAAAAATTCTCCGAATCTTTTGGCCGAATATCATCACCAACCAAGATCTGCTTACTCGGAGCAAGCAAGAGGACATGCACACCATCATAGCTGGCAGACGCTGGAGCTGGGTTGGCCATGTTCTCAGAAGAGACCCCGATGCCATCACAAGAACAGCTATGCTATGAACCCCTGAAGGAAAACGAAAGAGAGGCCGACCAAAAACAACTCGGCGGAGGACTGTGGAGGCTGAGATGCAAAGAATGAACCAGAGTTGGGGCACTGTACGAAGGATGGCCGCCGACCGAGCAAAGTGGAATCAATTTGTTGTTGCCCTACAAGACGCCACCAGGCGTAATGGCCACTGACTGCTTTGGCGGTCGGCGGCTAAGGATCAAAGAAGAACGTTGCAATTACTGACTGTGCATCAGTAAAGAAAGCAACTTGTCTCTCTGCGCTTTCTTCTGTCAATATAACCTCTGCTGCAGTTTTCAAAGCCTCTGCTTCTGCTCTGAAGTAGCTGGAGAATCGTCCTGTCGCCACTGACAGCCTTTTTTTCTGCACCAGTGCTTAAGGTTAGAAAGACACCCCCACCTCCATTTTCTGTTGCATTTGTTGCTGATCCATCTGTGTATGCATGGGTCCAGGTGTTGCGTGGATAATGTTTCTCTATGTATTTTGTCGCTATGGATTTTCTATCTGTTGCAGTTTGGCTCTTTTTACTTTCAATTCCAGGAATGTTTTCTATCATTTTAGGGAAACGATTTTGTTTCCAAACTGGAAGCTTGTGTGCAGTGTAGATGGGTTTAACAGTGGATATTTCATCTATGGATACTGCTCTCATTTGTGGTTTGGTTGATTCTACAAAATTACTTCGTTTGAGTCTTTGCCTCAAAGTCAGGTGACCAGTTCGCTTCCTCGCTGCCTTTTCCTGCCCTAACTCAAACAGCAGAGTCAAGTTCCCATTTACAGTTGGGTATACTAGAGCGCGTCGGTACCTTTGCCGCGAGAGACCAGTGCTCTAACCACTCTTGTCAATCGGACGCTCGGGGGTGAGACAAAGAATAATACGACTATTTCTTCAAGAATGTCGTATGTTGTAAGCGGCGACTAACCTGAGCTTGTATACGGGACTAGCAACCTCACTGTGTACAATAACTTACTACAGAGACAACTGCTGCTACAGCACAAGTATTCTTTGGTGCAGGCTTCCTGTAAGGGGACCAGCTGCAGGTGTAGTTTTATTTCCATAAGGAGCAACGAGGAACATGATGATGATGATGATGATAATGATGCATAAAACAATTGCAAAAAAGGTTACATCATTCGAAATGAAATGCTAGAGAGGGATGTTGAGAATACCCTGGACAGAAGAAAAGACCAACAGAGAAGTACTGCACTCACTAAACGAACAGGAACATTGGCTCCTAAATACCATCGCAATAAGGAAGCTGAAATTTTTCGGTCATATAAAAAGACATAATAGTCTGGAAAAGTTAGTGATGGAAGGAATGATCCCTGGAAAAGCGGGAAGGGGTCGACCTAGACGACGGTGGACCCAGGACATCACAGAGAGTCTGAACTTGTCTTTGGTTGATGCAGTTCGACTTTCCCAGAATCGTGATGCGTTCAGAGCAGCTGTAATGCAGACAACGTTCTGGATAGAATACGTCACATGATGATGATGCATAAATTACGTAGAACGTTGAGAGCTGTTGGGTGATGATAATGATATGGGAATGCACCCCTGAGGTCATAGCCCTCAGCTGCTTATTTGACTAGTGTTCCTTTCGGCGCATTCTTTTCTCTTCTCTTTGTTGTGAGAGCTCTGTTTCTCGCCCAGTCTGTGGTGGCGCCGTAGCGATCATCGTCACTTGGTGCGATCGACATCTTCATCCTCCCAGGTTGCTGGATTTATGCCCAGTGCCTTCATGTATCTCTTGTACACATCTTTGAACGTCACCCACGGTTGCCCGACTGTCCTTGTGCCATCTGCCAGTTGCCCGCAAAAAATAGCTTTGTTGATGCGACCATCTTCCATGCGGCGGACATGGCCAAGCCAGTGTCGTCTGCGCTGTCTAACGAGTGTATACATGCTTTGAAGGCCAGCACGTGACAGCACCTTCATATTTGCCACTTTGTCCTTCCACGAAATACCAAAGGTGTCGCGTAGACACAGTAGATGAAAGATATAGAGCCTTCATTCTTGCTTAGCATAGGTTGTCCATGTCTCGCTGATATGTAGAAGTGTGCTGGTGACGCACGCATTACATACTGCAGCTTTGGTCTTCATTGTGAGTTTGGAGCTTCCCCAAACACGCGTTGTGAGGCGGGCAAAGATGGCTACAGCTTTGCCAATTCGGCTGTCAATGTCTGTGTCCAGAGAGAGTTTGTCGTTCATGATAGACCCCAGGTATGCGAAGTGGTGCACCACTGCCAATTCATAATTATCGATCATTCCTTAAGGATAAGCTGAACGAAAATAGTTACGTCTTACTAGGTCACAGAACAAAGAATTGGTCTACATTTTAAACAAATAAAGAGGGGAAACCCGAGGCCTGTAAACAGTAAATAGATAAATATTACACACATAAAGGGATGTTTCAGGTATTCGTGAGAAATAAAGAAGTAGAAAAATAGACAACAGAAAAACAACCGAAGTGAGTGGCTCGCCGGAGAATCGAACCCAGGACCATCCGAACGGTAACACTGCCTAGCTACGGAAGCGAATCACAATTTGTCTACATCTGTAAATCTAAATCTGGTCGGCAAGTCCAGCAACTTTAGGGATCTACTTTATTAACATTGAGCCCGCTAAACATATACTATGTAGATAAATGTGTGAGTGTGATTGCGCGTGCGCGAGCGTGCGTGCGTGTGTGTGTGTGTAATCTTAAGGTTGGGGAGGGGATGAGGAACTTAAGGAAGAAAAGATCACGTTCCTGTCTCATGCAGTTCACGAGTATATTTAGCAGCCAAAATATATGAGATCTACCATCGGGATCTACCGATAGATCGGAACGACTTGTTGCAGACCCCTGGTCTACATTACAACCAAAAGGTCTTCCTTTGGGGGGGGGGGGGGGGGGGACCTAACTAAAACGGCTGAGAAAAGAAAGTAAGATCGAATATAAATGCATAAAAACAAATAATGAAAAGAGGATACGAATCAAAACTGATGTCCGTATTCACGGGGTTTTCAAGGAACCTAATCCCCTTTTCCCCCCATAGGATCAATGGTTCCGTATTCGCGGATTTCCGTATTCATGGGGTTTTCAAGGTACCTAACCAACCCCTTCCTCCCCACGAATAGCGAGGATTGACTGTATCATTACCATCATTTTTCTTTCGCACTCCTTAGAGAGCTTGGCACCACGACTGCAGTTCGTCCCGTTGCAGAGCGTTGTCACTAAGCGGTCATTTGTTCACACAGCGGTGGTTTCTGTGACTCTTTTCTATTTTACATGCCGGCCACATGCACAACTCCTATTAGTCGCCCGGTACGACATGCCTGAGTTTTTTTGCAGTAGCCATATTCTTTCCTTGTCTTTTGAGAGATTCCCCTGGACCTAGACGGGGCAAACTGCAGGTAAGTACCAACGTAATCAGCTTCTTCAAATGCTGTAAACTATGCAGTTAAGTGCTAAAGTAATCTGTCTCTACAAAGTTAGAAACTATGCAGGTACGTATCAAAGTAATCTGTCTCTACAATGTTAGAACCTATACAGGTAAGTATCAAAGTAATATGTCTCTACAATGTTAGAAACTATACAGGTACGTATCAAAGTAATCTGTCTCTACAATGTTAGAAACTCTACAGGTAAGTGCCAAAGTAATGCCTCTACAATGTTAGAAAATATACAGGAAAGTATCAAAGTAATCTGTCTAAAATGTTATAAACTATACATGTAAGTGCCAATTAATCTGTCTCTACAATGTTAGAACCTATACAGGTAAGTATCAAAGTAATATGTCTCTACAATGTTAGAAACTATACAGGTACGTATCAAAGTAATCTGTCTCTACAATGTTAGAAACTATACAGGTAAGTATCAAAGTAATTTGTCTATACAATGTTAGAAACTATACAGGAAAGTAACAAAGTAATCTGTCTCTTCAATGTTAGAAACTCTACAGGTAAGTGCCAAAGTAATGCCTCTACAATGTTAGAAAATATACAGGAAAGTATCAAAGTAATCTGTCTAAAATGTTATAAACTATACATGTAAGTGCCAATTAATCTGTCTCTACAATGTTAGAAACTATGCAGGTAAGTGCCAAAGTAATATGTCTCTACAATGCTGGAAACTATACAGGTAAGTATCAAATTAATCTGTCTCTACAATGTTAGAAACTATACAGGTAAGTATCAAAGTAGTCTGTCTCTACAATGTTAGAAACTATACAGATATGTACCAAGTAATCTGTCTCTACAATGTTAGGAGCTATACAAGTAAGTTCCAAAGTAATCTGTCTCTACAATGTTAGAAACTATACAGGTAAGCATCAAAGTAATCTGTCTCTACAATGTTAGAAACTATACAGGTAAGTATAAAGGTAATCTGTCTCTACAGTGTTAAAAGCTCTACAGGTAAGTGCCAAACTAATGTCTCTACAATGTTAGAAACTATACAGGAAAGTATCAAAGTAATCTGTTTCTACAATGTTAGAAACTATATAGGTTAAGTACCAATTTAATCTGTCTCTACAGTGTTAGAAACTATATAGGTACGTACAAACTTAATCTGTCTTTCAACATATTTAAACTATACAAACAAGTACCAACTTAATCCGTCTCTCCAAACGCTATAAAATATACAAGTAAGCACCAACGTAACCTTTCTTGATAAGTGTTTAAACTATACAGGTAAGTACCAATGTAATATTTCTTAACAGAAATATTTAAGCTATACAGGTAAGAATCCCCTTAATCTTTCTCTTCAAATGTTAGAAACTAAGCTGATAAGTACCAACGTAATTTTTCTCTCCAAATGTTTAGACCATTCAGGTAAGCTTTAAAGCCAATAAGTTAGACTAGTAATGTTTGGGATCTATGGAGCGTGACTAAAGAGTCCCCAATTGTGCAGCGTACTAATAAACTTTTCATTATGGGTGGTGACATATTGTTTCGCACGTCGCAGATTTTCCTGAGGCCTGTTAAGACCTTTTTAAGTGAGCGAAACTTAACAGTTCTAAATGCCAAAGTCTAACTTGGTTATATGCGCTATTTGTACGCATCTGTGTAAGTAATATGAGTGATTAATTACGTACCAATTTTTGCACTTTATAGCACTACTTGGTGCGATCGTTTTGATTGTGCTAAAGTACGCTTACGCGTCAGAGAGAGATAAAAAGCCGGTTGAAGAAGACAGATGTCTTCCAACAGAATTCGTTGAAAGTCTTTGCCCAATGTCGTGAGAAGAATTTATCATTATTATTGGAGATGCTACCTTCTTGTGAGGAGGATTAGCCTTAGTCTAGTCTGGCTCGTTTTGTTGTATCACGATTTGATACTAATATAAATACCTCAGCACGATCTTGTCAGGACTTTGGTACGTCTTTGTATGACCTGCCGCTGGTGGGTAACAGATCCTCTACTAGGATAGTTTTCGAATTACTACTAAACTGTGAAAATCTCCAGTGCATATATCCGGCATTATGAATTACTTGAGGAATTGAATATGAAATGTACGAGAAAAATAAGTAATACTCCCGCCGTCCATTGGACTTCGGCAGTCGTTGAGGTCAATCAAGTTGACCAGTAATGTGTATAAATGATGCTCAATATTCAACATGATTAAGATGCTCGTCTGTCACTCGTCAGTGAATAAATGTACTGTTATCGATGTCATCATGAGTCCTGCATACATTATGTTCCAGTTTGGTTAATATTAAGACCACACCATTAGCACGGTGTTTGCTGTTTAATCTTTGGTCTATCTTTATGACCCACAAGTTGTCGGCCACCTGTAAGCCCGACCAAAGCTGATCGTATTCATCAGCAATTGTATTGACTTTGTCTAACCGTGCCATCCTTACCCACGCAAGAATAAATAACGCACTAACAAGGCCTTTATGTTCACTTTCTGTCAGTATTTATCCACATTAGCGATCTTGTCAGTCTTAATTACCTAGCACTTTCATAAAGTATAGACTTTCATAAATGGGAGCTTGTGTAGAATAGAATGCTTGAAATAATACTACAAGGTCACTTATGTGGAACTGATAACAAGAACCAGATAGGTGCCTGTGGAACAAGAGATGAGAAACAAACGCTGGTGATGTTTGAGACGCACATTGAAGAAAAATGTTCATAGCATTACAAGGTAATTCTTCGGTTCGTCTATGAAGAACAGTGTGACGTGTTGTTCGAGGTCAGTTAAATCAGGGGTTCTCAACCCTTTTTTGGCTCATGGCCCCCTTCTGAGCCTTATCTACCTCTGTGCCCCCTTCCACCCGCATAGTCGCTGTTAGCTGGGAAAAGGGTACTTTGTTATTGTTATTGTTAATCAGAATCGATGTCATTGCACACCGGGCAAACCCATCCCTGCTGGTCTTACGTTTGATGCCGAATTCCAGCAATCTTAGCCTTGATGATTCATCGACTGCAGTGTCATTTTCTAATAGACGAACATAAATCGCCCTCAGTATTTCTTCCTTATCCATGGCCAATGCACCTTTTATGGGTGCTCTTGAAGCTAGTCTGTCAGCTCTTTTATTGCCAAGTACCCCGGCATGACCAGGACAGTAGATCCATATCTGTTCTTGAAGATTCGATGCTTCTATGGAGGTTTTCCATTCATGTCGAAGCCAACCATTTTGGACCTTTCGAAGCATGGATTGTGAGTATGATACAATAACTGCCTTTGTTAATAAAGTCTCAGACAGCCATATTAAGGCAGCCTCTACCTCCATTCTCATGCTGGAGGTTGTTATCATGTAAGCCCCGCTTTGTACAGCGATGGTTCTGCCCTTTACTCTAGCAGAGAAGTCCCACCATGATTTATTACTACCGATAACAGACCCATCAGTGTACACAATGGCATCATCATCCCCAGCATTATCATTTATAAGCTGATCAACTTCCAGCTTTGCTCTCCCATTGACCCAAGTTCTGCATTCTCTACCAAGGCTGATGATGACTAGCTGGTAGTTCATCCAGCTCTCATCTGACTTACTCCACTCTTCTCCCTTGAATATACTTTCAACTGGAGTCACCTGTCTAATAGTCTCCTCCGCCTGCACCATCCATTACATCCTCCTCTTTATTCTCGCTCCTTTGATGTCAGCTATGTTCCCATGCAGGGGATGCCTTTTGTCTGTGGTTACACGCATATACGCTTTTACCTGGGCCATCGTATATCTGGATCTAATTGACAGCAATCCAAGCATGTGCCGCATCATCACAATAAGGGTATCTCGCGTGCAGCCCAAGACTATACGCATCCCTTCGTTTGGAATGCGTTCCAGTCGTTCACACTGTGATATTGACAGCGTGAATATTCCTATGCCAAACTCGATTAAAGACAAGACCAGCTGATGATACAGGAGAAACAGTAGTCTTTGCTCCAGGTGTGCTGCAGCCATTGTTTTTAGGGCTGCCAGACCTCTCTTGCACTTCTGTGTGATGTGATCAACATGGTGCTTATATGATAGCTCACGATCGAATGTTAATCCAAGGTATTTCAACTTGTTCTGCCTTTCAATTTTGTGTCCACTGAGAGTAATGTCTGGAAGATCTGCTTTCAATATGGAGTTATTCAAGGAGCACCAAAGCACACAGGCTTTGTTAGGATTGACATTGGAGTTGGTTTCGTCGCAGCATTTAGAAACTGCTTGAAGTGTCTCATGTATGATTTTAACCATTTCATTTCTATCTCAACCAGTCCTGTAAATGAGGAAGTCATCGGCAAAAGTTAATGTTCGTCCCAAACCTGCTGGTTGCATTGCAGCTATTTTTGCCGTATAGATGTTAAACAGCACCGGTGATAATGGAGAACCCTGGGGAAATCCTGGGCAAATGTGTATTGGTTCTGATGTCCATGTTCCCAAGCGAAATGCAACTGCTCTCTCAGTTAAGGCAGCTGCTATCCACCTTGCTAGTCATGGATTTACACCCCATTCCTTTATATAGTCAATCAAATTTGCAAAGTCAACACGGTTGTAAGCATCCTCTAGGTTATTTGCCACAGCCACTGTTTCTTGTTTACCCTGAAAACCCTCATTTACATCGTACGCAAATGTTCCAGCGTTACCCCATGATATTTTTATTGGTCTATAACTGCCCAGGGTATCAGGGAGGATGTGTGCATTTTCAAGGTGGTTCATTAATTGTCTCGCCACTATCTTCTCAAGTAATTTGACGTAGACATTCCGCAATGTGATGATTCGATAGCTGCAAAGTAGTACTTTACCATCTTACTGTAGCCTGTAACAAACTCGATGCATTTTTCGTCCTGAGAAAAACCCCGCTCGCGGTTCAGTCGCTGGACACCTGATTAAGATCCAAGATATTTATAGGGCAGTAGAAGGGGGTCAGTTTACGCTCAGTGAATGCAATGACTTTTTGGTAAGCGATGCACGAACCCACCATGATAATTCTTTCTGAGACCTGCAGATGTTCTAATTAAAAGTAATATCTTATTAACTTGGAGGAAATCGTAAATCTTACACTCTTTACTAGAATGATGGAAGCTCTGATTCAGTCTCACGAAATGCAAAACTCTTAACAGATGGCAACTTAATTACTAGCGAAATTCTTTGTCGACAAACTCTTTATATTGGGAGACAAAACTATCATTCTTCACTATTGCTTTGCCAAGTCTTGGGTCTAATTGAAAGTATAGGCAAAAGTAACAGAGAGCCTGCCATTAGAAAGAATCCTTGATGATTCGAACCAGGAAAGACAAGATCTCCATTTATCCTGTGGTTAAAGGGAAGACCCGGGAAAACCCTGAGCCTGATCTTGATTCCTGAACCAGCGGGCAACCTCAATTGACTTTTGCACGTGGAGCATAGTCCCAGTGACCTGATCTAACATCACCAAGATACCACCCTACACCATATGCAGATTCGACGCTGGACATTGCAGCTAAGTTGATATCTGCACTGGAACTCACCACTCTCCTACACATAATTATGATGAAACAGTAGTGACATAAAAGCTCTGTTAAAATTAAAAACTGACACTAGCAGTTGTAATAGATACTCGAACACATCACTTGTTTATTCACTCAAAAGTTTTGACTTCATTCAGTCAGTCATTCAGTCAGTCATTCAGTCATTCCTTCATTCAGTCATTCAGTCAGTCATTCATTCATAACGTTTCTCTGTAATTTTCACTGCACCTTTCGTCTTCATTGATTGTTGTTATTGGTTGACGTATGTGTGTGATTGTTTGTTTCGTATTATTTTATGGGGGCTTACTTTATTAAATTATTTACAACACGTATTAGAAGAATCAAGGTGGCCAGCAGACCAAATCCACTCTTGAAATTATCACCGTTTCACTCTTAGGCACGATGAATTTAAGTTGTTGTATTTTCTTCCCTATCTTTCTTTTTTTTTTTTCTTTTTTTGAAACTCATTATTAGGGAAACCTTCGCCCAATATTACGAGCCATATTCAGTGAGTCATTCAGGGAAAGATGTGATACGTTCTTTAAAACATTCTGTTTCTACTGTCATTCTATTCCTTTAAACGGCCAGCCACATAGCCCCCTAGAAATATGGCATGACCCCCTAGGAGGCCATATGGTCCATGTTGAGAACCATTCATCTAAATAAGTAGCCCACGTCGTTCAGGTTAGGATTAGGGTTGTTGGGAGTTAGAAAATGCAGTTAGTTTGAATGCCCATAACACCGCTTCGCTACCAGATCATCTAGACACTCCATGTCACGTGATGAGACTGGCAGGGAAAGGATTGCTAATAAAGCGTGTGCAAAAAGAGAGAGTTTTAGCAGCGAAGAAGGTGAGAAAAAGGTGGCATTCAGCGACCAGCGGTTTGGCTGTGGAGATGTGTAAATGGGTGTGTATGTATGGCCCATAAGATATATTCATGTATACAATAGGCAGTAGATTGAAGTATACAACTGTATTTCATATTTAACTATTGAAAGGATTGTTTCATACAAATGAGTGACTATTATTATTATTAATCTTGAGTGTGTTCTAATTGCCTGACCAATTCAATGGGTCTATTGTGAAGTTCGTCATGTTTATTAAAGTTATAAACCGTCACTCAGCAGTTATTACTTTCGTTGGAGAAAGAGATGTGTGCACAAAAGTAAACTAATACTTGTTTGCCAGGCACGTAAAGAAAGAACCCTGGACATTAAATTTATATGAATATTGGATACTTATAAAACAATCGTGCAAAAGCTACAAGCAAAAATAAGCACGAAACAAATCCTCAACAAGGGTTAAGGGTTAGGGTTTAGGTTTAAGTTTAGTATTCCTAAACCTAACCCCAACCAATTGTCTCTTCTAATCGCGCCACTGAATTTTTTTATTTTATTTGAAATCCGTATCGAATTATTTTTTTGAAATCCGTATCGAATCCATATCGTCCACTGTTTTTGTTTTCAACCTAATTCTTGTTCTAGAATTCCCAGACAAAGAGAGGTAAGGGGGGGGGGGGGGGGGGGGGACAAACCCCCCCCCCCCCCAAAAAAAAAAACAGATGGAGAAGAGAAATGGAGACATAAAGGAAAGGGATGAGAACGACAAGGAAAGACTTGGAACTGACGGAACGGAACAGGATGAACTGGATTTCAAGTTTTTTGAAGGCCTATGCTCCTTCGAGAGCCACGGGGTAATGGTAATCATTATAATGATGATGACTATGATTATGATAAGTACATAGCAAAAAGTCAAAAAGTTACAACATTTACAACAAGACCATCATTAACGGGACGAGCGGCAGCACATTTTAAAAATGACCATCGGGAGTAGTCTATTTTCTAACAAACTATATTCTAATAAACTATATTCTCCTGAATCTAGATCAGCGTGGTTCAAATGTGGCCCGCGTAAAAAAGGTTTTTGTGGCCCGCGCTCATTCAAACAATACTTTTTTAAATTATGTGGTATAATTAATACTTCTGAGACTAGACTCAAAACGTCCGGTGGAAATTAATGTTATAGTGCCCGTAGTCAGCATCTGAAGCCGTTCGATTGATACTGATATGGAGACGGTGGTTACAGAAAATCCGCACACCTCAAACTTCCCATTAGGACGTAAGAATAAAACTAAAAATATTTCCATAGAAATTCAATGCTTATTGTAACTTTTAACTGTTTTTTTTTTCTTTCATTCGCACTTTTTTCACTGAGCTTTTTATTTACAATATTTTTTTTTTATCATGAGTGGCCCGCGAACTTTAAACTTTTGGTTTATGTGGCCCTCGGAGTTGAATAAGTTGGACCGCCCTGATCTAGATATGTCAAAATAATTTCTCAGAACACAATCTAAGTAGGTGCATTCTGATATTGCACCTTGTATTTTCTTACGAAAATATGTTTTGCCTATGAAGAAAACTTTGGTGTTCCCAGAAGCCTATTTTACGGTACTAATTTTCTTATAACTTACTTATTTCTTAGTCAATCAATATGAAATTTTGGCACAAATACTTCCCGTTGGATAATAACACTTTTGTCAGATCGATTTTTGATATCTTATCAAAATTTTGATTTATTGCAAATAATGTTGTAACACTGTTAAAAAAAATTGGTACTATTTTTAGACACAAATTTCAGTGTCTCACTCTACTAAAGTTATGTAAAATCTAATCTGACAAAAGTATGAAAATATAATGGTGAGCTTTCTTTTCAACTTTCGTGCTCATAACTGAACAAATCAAAAAGCTTTCTCGAATTCAAATACAGTATAGGATTAAAATCCAATATGCCCGCCATTTCCATGGCAACCAATAGCATCATAACATTAAATTATCTCGTATACATAGCTATTACTTTTGTAAGTCAACCCTGTACATTGGTATCGAAATTCTGCTACTACAGTATTTATAAAAATAGTTGTAGCAGGTCCACTCCTTTACGATAACTGCTCAGAATATATCACCAACTGAAAGAACACATGTACGCTAACTTAAAAAAAAAATATATAGCTACAACAAAAAACACACACACACAAGAAGAGAAAATTATGAGTACACCTGCAAGATCAATAATGGATAATTACAGAATGACAGCCACTATTGTAAACCCACAGTTAGCACACTTCACTTACCTTGACATGTGAAGGTACATCTCACGCCATAAAACCTATTGCGAACTTTAACCAATTAATTCTATTTTAGTAGTTTTTTTAACGGTGTCTCGATTCCGGGCAGTCTGTATCACGTTCGCTTCACAACAATCTATAAATGGTGCAACACGTTTACTGTACAATCTATGAATAACGCAACCTTGCACAGTGGTATTTCTAAACGGCGCAATATTTTACTTTTAATCATTAATTTTTAACTATTCCTAATTTTGTTGCCAGCATTGCATTTGGTTTTTAAACAAAGTAGCTTAATATCTAATCTAAATAGATAACCATACATACAGAATTAGTATTGTGCATTAATAACGCAAAGTTAATACTCAAAGGACGTGAAGTAGAAGTAGCTAGAAGAACACACGGAAAAGAGAATTTGCGACAGAAATAATTGGAACGAAGAAGACATGGAATGACCTTGAGCTGACGGCACGCGACAGGAAGACCTGGTAAACGTTTGTTGAAGGCCTGTGCTCTTTGGGAAGCCGAAAGCTGATGGTGATGGCCACACAGTTACAAGATATCAGTAAAACTACACATAATGTGTACAACCACATGTGGATATATCATAGGTGCAGTGAACTGCAATATTAACGCAACACATTCTCTATCTATATATTATTTTTGATACAATAGTGACGCTTTGAAAATAAGGGATCCCGTTACACGCCTATTGAGGCATATTGGAAATACGGTGTTAGGCCCGTATTTTCTTGACCATCGGCACACTAGGGGTGATGTGGTCAGCATCACGCCGGCCGCCTTAACATTCCCAGAGTTGTTCTGGTACCCAATTCATGAGGCTTGGTCGACCCCGGAGCCGTTTGCGGTCTAAAAAATCCCACCTCAACTGGGGATCGAACCACGGACCACCGAGTTAGGAAGCCAGTGCACTAACCGCTGCGCTACCGCGGCTCCCCTTTGAAAATAAAAGCCTCAGCCTCAATAGTCAAAAGGCAGAAGTAATAGTCATCTCTAGGGAAATGACTCATCTAGAATCCATTATTAAAGTAAATGGAACAGTTTTAAAGTCAATATTTCCAAATATTTATGCACATTAATAACCTCGGATGAAAGATGCATCTTAGAAGTGAAGCGTAGAATTATCCCAGGCGAAAGCAGTGTTCCACAAAATTAAAAAGTATTTTACGCAGCAAATCTTTCTAGTAAAGTAAGAAACAGTTTCTCAGTTTAGTATTGAGCTAATCTTAACTTATGGAAGTGTGTCATGGACAATTAGTAAAGCACTAGAGGCCATATAAATGTTGTCTTACAGAAGAAGGATAAGATTACTAAGGACAGCTAAAAGAGTGAAGGGAATATCCTGAAAGAGGTAAGTACACAAAGAAAGAATATTACTAATAATAGAAGGAAGCAGCCCACTTTCTATGGGCATGTTATGAGAATAAAGAAGCGGGGGTACATCGTGACAACAAGAAAGATAGAAGGAAAAAGAGATAGAAGAAGACAAAGAGAGATGATACGGGACAATTTAACATCTTGTCATGAAAAGAACTTATAAACACGACTAGGGACCTGAGGTTATGGAAACACATGATCACCTATGCCATCACGCATAATACTTGAAGAAGAACTATTCTTGAATATGTCATTTAAAATTAAATTATTTTACTAACACTATATGTTGTATACCCTACGATCCTTGAATACGGCATCTCTGTTTTATACAACAAGTAACAATTATATTGTTTTAGATATCAGTAGGCTACACACGAGAAATCGTTAACGTATATCACACTAGTAAAGCCTAGCACAATTTTAATAATTAGCAACACTAACGGTACTGTAAATCACCATTAAAAAGTCACACAAATAAACGCTAAGCTAATCTTATATTTGTTTCACCTTACTTTATATTTTCCACAAAAGTCGTTATGTTTCCCGGCAACAGTATATCCCTCAGTTATCGCACTGTTCAAATTGTCATTACACTGGGTGGGATGGAATGCTTAGCTAACAGAAGTGACAATTTGCGCAATTAGCCCAGAAAGGCGAGGGACCTGGTCTCTAGGCTTGGTCTATTGCGTGCTGCGAACAACTCACCGTGACAAAAACATAATTAACGTGATGATCGAGACCGGGGTTGTGTGACCAACGTTAAAATAACGAAAACAGTGGGGGCAGTGTGTAAAGAGAGTTCTGTACAACACACACACACACACAAACTCACGCACATATAGATACATCTTCATCATTAAGACCATACACCACTTTCCTTTTCGCTGTCCATAGAGCATAGAACCAACGCTGCAGCTTGTCTCCTTTTCGGAGGTCTGCACCAAGCATTTACGTTTTTGCAGTTGTCGTTTCTGTAGCAATGTACTTTACATAATGAGTTTACCAGCGCCATGCATAACTTCATATTAGTCGTCTTGTAGAATGTCCTTGAATAATCATATTCTATATATTTATATATTTAGTTTTATTATTTCTTTTGACGTTCCTTATGGAGCAAGGCAAGCAAGCACCAGTGAAGCAGACCTCTTACTAGAAGCCTGTCCAAAGTATTCACATGCTCTTGTAGCAGTGGCTGCTGTAGAGATTCGTTTCACACACTGAGCTTGACAGCCTCATTTAAAAAAAAAAAATAATGTCTCGTTTTGGCGAGGTGCATTATATTTCGGTTATATTAGGGCGCATATTCAATATAAAAAACAGTATATCTGCGTCAATAAAGTTTATTATTATTTTTGTTGTTGCCAGCCTCATGCACCAACTGATATTAGTTGCCTTTGTCGTGAAAAATTCTAATCCACATATATAAATGAGAAAATAAATGTAAAGCCTAACGAAGTAATTCAATAGAAAGAAAGAAGAATGGTGAAAGACCAGTGCTTTCCTTAAATAGCGTACACCTGCGTTGTAGAACGCCATAATGGCTGAACCCGAGATCCCCTTTTTCTACTTCGTCTGCATAACTGTAACGCTTCCACGTTTGATAGTAAAAGCCTACTGCATAAACTACACGCGTTTCTAAAAATAAAACTGGTACTGTATTTCTTATACGACCTTGATAGACACACTGCTTAATGACCTAGATATAATATTACATTAATGTCATTATATACACTACGTTAACCTAGAAGACAGACGGGCTTAGAAGCGAGAGAGAGAGAGAGATGCACGGAGGAACGCATGTAATGCTACCACGTCGTCTCGCGATTAAAAATTAATGCCACCCCACGCGAAAGGCATGCAGGCTTGATTTTTTTTCAAATAAACAGTAATAAAAAACACTACCGATACGAGGTTAGGTTTTGAAAACAGGTTAAAAATCTTATTAGGAAACATGACACAATACTGTTTTATGTCTAAGCTCCTGACATTAGCCTGACAGTACAGAAGACATCCCATCGTATAGAAGTGAACGGGTGGTAGAAGAAAATACATATTTTGAACGAAGCCACTTAGCCCCATTAAACTTATATATTTGGGTGCCTTAGGACTTGCTGACAAAGAATATGTTATGTGTTACGCAAATAGTCTAGTAATTAACAAATTATAGCAAAAATACTATAGTGCGGTTGTCTGACAGCACAAGATCATATTTGCTCATAATGGCATGTAGAAAAACACTGCTTTAGGGGAAATGAGGCCAACAAGTTAGATACGATTTGATTGGCGGTAGTCATATGTAAGACGAAACCTGATTAGTCGGACTGCAAATGCAAATATGGTTGTTATGGCAACGTGTAGAATGGGTAACATTTTTTCAAAGGCTCTTGTAAACATGGTCTCATTGGTTAGAGCGTTCGATATAGTCAAATAGAAGCGTCAGTTCAGGGCCAGTTTTGAAAATAAACTTTATGAGAAGCCAGTGCGTTGAGAGCAAGCTAATATTTTTCTAAATAAAAGCCTGGGATAAGGCAGATCAAAATTGTGCCAGAATTCATCGCCAGTCAACGTACTAGTGTATATTTCCTTGAATTGTGGTAAGCTAGACATGTTTCCTATATATCTATATATATATTATATGAAAATTGAATATGAATTGATAAATTATGTCTGTATGTGTGTGGTTCAGTAGCAAACAGAAGACAAAGCCTAGATATTGCTCCATGTAAAAGCTTGTCAGAGAGGAGTAGAACTGCATTGGCATATATGGGATTGCCATTTAGTAACATGACACCTATCTTATTGTATAGAAGGAATTACAGCTGGATTTGCAGAGGCGTTGTAACCATTAGGGAGAGGAATACTGGTATATTGTCACATGAGAAGCTAGTAGTTGGCTACTGCGCTGAACTCTGTGTTTGTAATGTCCTGTACTTCAGTGTGGAAATAGATTATATATTAGTTCTGAAGAAGGAGGTACAACCTTCTTATTTCAGGGACCGTGGTACTGAAGTATTAGAGCAGCACCTGGTCTGAGTTTTGCTGGATCCAGAGGGCTGGCAGCAGACTCCTTGTCCAAGATATCGACCATTGGTGTATTTCAAGATAACTGAGAAGCAAGCGAGCAGAGGAGACAGTTTTCCTGCCGCCGACTCATAAGTTAAGAATTCGTCAGCCAGAGTAGCTCATCCTTGTATAACCCACCTTTAACAATTGACTGTAATACTAAAGCAAGAGGGACAGTTACTGTTTTACAAATAAAAAGAACTGTGAACCCTTCAAGATTATTTCCACCGTTAACAAACACATGAAGTCGTGATGACAAACAACAACATAGCTTCAAAAGCCAGTATTACCTCTTAATACCAGAGCATAACACTACACACATATTATAATAATATTCTATGTCAGGACAAGGATCCTTTGTATAATTTTTGTACATAGACATTGTGTTTGCATTTGATTGTGATTCCTGATTCACTCTGTATTTGGATCAGGATATCTATTCTTGAAAGAAACGAATACATAATTTAAAAGTTAACACTTGACTTACTTAAGCTAGTCTTCTAGAGTGTTATATGTATGTGCTTGTCATAGTGGTGTAAAGTGGTGTGAATCTTAAATAAAGTGTTTATCTGTCTGTTGTTGTTGTTGTGAACTTACACTTCATCAATATCATACCCTAGACATTCAACGTAGTCATTACAATATTCCAGAATAAGTCTGATTGAGGTCTAAATGTGGTAGCAAAGTAAGGTCATCTGTAACACACCACACATATTATATACAGATACCTTCACAGCTGATCTCAGTCAGTACCCTAAGTCCCCTATAAATATTTATATAATCCCAACTTACCACATATATTGGGGTCTCGCGTCCGGGATATTGAACCTTCCCCTAGCATATATATTGGGAGTAATTCACTTCTGGAAATTATAAAAATTAAAAAGGTATTCTTGGGTGGAAAAATAAGGTTGAGCTCTCAGTGCTTGTGGTTGTCCTTAGTTAATTAGTCATAGATAAAATTGTTTAGTTAAATATTGTATACATTTGCCTGTTAGAAAATGGCGGACCTGGCAAAATTTCGATCTGCTGCTATGCAGGCTGCTAAAGAGTTAGGAATGGACGGGCAAGTTATGATTGCTTATGTCACTACTGAATGTGACAAATTTATTGAACGCGAAGAAAAAAGATTAGAAAAAGAGGCTGAAAGAAAATTAGAATCTGATAGATTGGCCGAAGATAAGAGAATAGAGGCTGAAAAGGAAATTAAGAGGTTGCAGATTGAGGCTGACAAAGAGGCTAGGGCATTAGAGGCTGAGGCTAAGAAGTTACAATTAGAGGCTGAGGCTAAGAAGTTACAATTGGAGGCAGAAAGAGAAGAAAGAAGGCAGGCTGCAGAGAGGGAAGCAGAAGATAAGAGATTACAGAGGGAGCACGAATTACGACTAAGGGAGTTTGAGTTTCAAAGCCATGCTCCTGAAAATGGTGCCAGTCCCTTTACCTCTGATGCCACTGCTAGTCAGGGAGCCTCAACCTCAGCTATGAGTTTTCATTTAGATCATTTTGTTGAGAAAGACGATGATATCGAGAGCTATCTAAATAGATATGAACTATTAGTTACCACGTATGGGTTAGAGAGAGAAAGGTGGAGCTTAAAGTTATCACAAGGGCTTCGTGGTACAGCTTATGATGTTTTTGCCAAAATGAGCAGAGATGATCAAGACAATTATGACATGTTAAAGCAGGCTCTTTTGTTAAGATATGAAAAGAATGGAGAATTTTATAGAAAAAAGTTCAGGAATGCTAAACTACTGTCAGGTGAAACATATCACCAGTTCTCTGCACGGTTAGAGACATACTTGGAGAAATGGACGGCTCTGGGGAAAACCCAAGATCTTAAGGAAATGATCCTCATAGAACAACTAAGAGAGTCCATGGCTCCAGACCTGAGAAAGTTTCTCATGGAACAAGGTGCAGAGAGGCTGGGTGAGTTACTAAATGTTGCTGAGAGATATCAGGCAGCTCAGGCAGAGGTAACTAGTAATAAAAAGAAACAGGTAGACTATTTTAAGGCACCACAAAACTTTGATACGTTTGATCATAGAGATCAGAACAAAGGTAAGCACCAGTTTGATAGGCCACGGTATGAAAATAAAAATAAAACCCCACAATTCGATGAAAGGAAATTTGATGAAAGAAAATCTTTCACCCAAAAAAGGAGGTGGTGTAAGAATTGACGGATGGACAATCATGATACTGACCGTTGTAGAAGGAAACCTGTGTATATGGCCACCCTTTAGGTCAGGTCGACCTCAAGAAAGGAGGAGGATATTATGATAAATACCACTCCAGAAGAGATGAGGAAGGCACAGGCTGGGGATAAGACCCTCAAGCCTTGTTTTAGGAAATTGTCCAATTACCACACACCTCCAGGAAAAGGAGACTTCTATATGAAGAACAAACTGATATACCGGAAGACTGGAACTAGATCCAAAGGTCAGGGACAGCTGGTACTTCCTAAAAGGTATAGGACAGACTTAATAAGGAGCTTACATGTGAGAAAAGATGGGGACCATGAGAAGATAGGTACCATCATCCAAAAGGTAGCTCAAAATTATTATTGGCCCAAGGCAAGGTGGGGCATTGTGAATTTTGTAGAAAGGTGTAGCATAGCACATGAGGGAACACCCACAAGTGGGAACATTGATCAGGACCTGGACACGCCACGGGGCAAACTTAGGCCTGACTATAGAAAGAATAATAAAGTGGACAAAGTGGAATAATAATAATAATAAATTCTTTAAGCACCAAACACGGCGCATAAGGCAGAAACCAGTGCTCTCCAGGTTGTTCGTTGTGACGCCACTCCTCTTAGCTCTTGCACATTATTTAGGCCCAACGTTCTTCCTTCTCTTATTATTGTTCTTCTGAGTGTTTCTTTTGGTCTTCCTTTTTTTTCTCTTACCCTCAGGAACCCAAGTGAGCGCCTGTAGTGGTATTCTGTTGTTTTGCATTCGTAGGACATGACCGATATATGACCATCGTCTTTTCCTTATATAGTCGGAGACATATTTCTGCCTAGAGTCTTCTCTTATTTGTCGATTAGTCTTGAATTCTTTCCAACTGATGTTCATGAGTTTTCTAAGACATTTGTTCTCGAATGTATTCAGCTTGTTCTCCAATGATTTTGTTATTTTCCAACTCTCACAGCCGTATGTTAACACTGAGATAACATTTGAATTAAACAGACGAAGCTTGGTATGTATATTCAATGATCGTAATTTCCAAATGTTAGATAATCTATTGAAGGCGCTAGCTGCCAAAGCAATTCTAGTATGGATTTCTCTTGTTGTGTCACCATCCTGAGTCATTTTACTGCCTAAATAATTGAAACTTTCAACTTTCTGTAGTTTTTCCCCGTTCAAGATGATATCAAAGGTCTCGTTAGAAAAGTTCATAGCTTTAGTTTTAGAGGCATTTATTTGGAGACCTATTTTAACCGAGAGATGACACAAATTATTTATTGCTTCTTGGGATTGTCTTGGTGTTGAACTTAAGAATGCTACATCATCTGCGAAATCCAGGTCCCCCAGGAATTTTCCATTTGTCCATTTTATACCCAATTGTTCATTGTGGGTATAGTTTCTCAAGTGGAATGGGAAGCCCCTTTTCACGGACAATCTTCAATTGGATGTTTTACTATGGCCACTATGCAGCGAGTGCAAAAAGATGTCTTACCCCAGAATAAGCCGAAAATCCCTTAATCGGACTTATGTAAACTGGAGGAAGAAGATGTAGAGAGGAAATCTCCCATCAAGAATTCTAAGTGGGGAGAAAGCCCCAAGAAAAAAATTGGTAGCGATCGTTTTGTGCATGATGATTCTAGGAAGAAAAGTCATCACAACAGAGCTTCGAGTGCAAAGGACCTGACATGTGCCAGGAAAAATAAGTTTCCGAATTTAAAAGTCCATATGTAACTCTGTTAAGAACGTGGACTGATGAAAAGGCAGAGGAAAATATTACATCATCATACCAATATGTGAATGAGCTGACCATTCGTTTAAAAACTGGCTGGAAACTTGCCAATGAAAATTTGAGACAAGCCAGGAAAAAACATGCTGCCTATTACAACAAGAAAGCTAAAGACATAGAATTGGCTGTGGGAGAGAAGGTACTGCTTCTTCTACCCGGTAGCCAGAATAAGTTGCAAATTGGATGGCAAGGTCCATATACAGTTCTAGAGAAGGTATCTAGAACAAATTATAAGATAGATAGGAAGGGGAAAGAAAAAATCTATCATGTGAATCTCCTGAAGAAATATTTGGAAAGAGAACATCAGGAAGAGACACACTTGTTGACCTTGTCCATCGCCATGGAGATGAAAAAGGAACCACTTTCATCATATGAATATCCATTACACCCGTGTGAGACAGCTGCACAGGTGAAAATCAGTACACACTTAACGAAAGATCAGAAGGAGAAAGTGCAACAGGTTTTAGATGATCATACAGAGGTGTTAACGGACCGTCCGGGGCATACAAACTTATTGGAATATGATATGAAACTTATAGACCCAACACCTGTATGTATGAAAGCATATTCGATTCCTTTCGCTAAGGAGAAAGCCTTGAAGGAAGAGATAGACTATTTGTTGAAGGAAGGAATCATTTCACACAGTGAATCTTCGTATAGTTCCAGTGTGGTGCTCTTAAAAAACCCTCTGGAGAACATAGACTCTGTATAGATTACAGGAGACTGAATGCTATCACAGAAGGTCAGGTGGATCCATTGCCGGATACAAATCAGTTGTTTGCCAGGCTGAATAAAGCTAAATATTTCTCAAAAGTGGATCTGAGCAAAGGCTACTATCAGATTTCAGTAAAGCCTGAGATCAGACCAATTGTTGGCTGGGAACATTTCGGAGGAGCAGAGTGTCTCCCTTGTTGCCTTTTTGAATTGAGGATAGTCCGAGTGTTTATTAAGGCTGATGAGAAAATTATTGGATCCACTACACCACTCCGATATCACCATATAGATCAACTCCTCATAACGTACAATTTGAGGAACATCTAATATTCTCGGGACATGTCGTTGAGCAGACTCAGAGAAGAGAAATGGTGAATATTGATTGCTAAGCAGTAGTAAGACAAGCAGTAACACTTGCCGCTGTTCAGTAACATAACTGAAATGGATTCTTGGATTGCAGAGGTCTGGGGCAGATTTCTTGAGTCGTGCCTACTTTGAATTGACCCACCTGCATTAATCCATGATAAAAATAAAATTAGCGAAACGTTGATGCGGATTTCTAAGCCGCCATCCGTGCGATGAGAATCACAGTGATCACCAGAAATAATATTAAATTTCTCTATGTGTATATAGAATTATGGACTGACATATGATGTCTGTTTTAAGTGGGGAGAATTTGTCGTGAAAAATTCTAATCCACATATATAAATGAGAAAATAAATGTAAAGCCTAACGAAGTAATTCAATAGAAAGAAAGAAGAATGGTGAAAGACCAGTGCTTTCCTTAAATAGCGTACACCTGCGTTGTAGAACGCCATAATGGCTGAACCCGAGATCCCCTTCTTCTACTTCGTCTGCATAACTGTAACGCTTCCACGTTTGATAGTAAAAGCCTACTGCATAAACTACACGCGTTTCTAAAAATAAAACTGGTACTGTATTTCTTATACGACCTTGATAGACACACTGCTTAATGACCTAGATATAATATTACATTAATGTCATTATATACACTACGTTAACCTAGAAGACAGACGGGCTTAGAAGCGAGAGAAAGAGAGAGAGAGAGATGCACGGAGGAACGCATGTAATGCTACCACGTCGTCTCGCGATTAAAAATTAATGCCACCCCACGCGAAAGGCATGCAGGCTTGATTTTTTTTCTTCAAATAAACAGTAATAAAAAACACTACCGATACGAGGTTAGGTTTTGAAAACAGGTTTAAAATCTTATTAGGAAACATGACACAATACTGTTTTATGTCTAAGCTCCTGACATTAGCCTGACAGTACAGAAGACATCCCATCGTATAGAAGTGAACGGGTGGTAGAAGAAAATACATATTTTGAACGAAGCCACTTAGCCCCATTACACTTATATATTTGGGTGCCTTAGGACTTGCTGACAAAGAATATGTTATGTGTTACGCAAATAGTCTAGTAATCAACAAATTATAGCAAAAATACTATAGTGAGGTTGTCTGACAGCACAAGATCATATTTGCTCATAATGGCATGTAGAAAAACACTGCTTTAGGGGAAATGAGGCCAACAAGTTAGATACGATTTGATTGGCGGTAGTCATGTGTAAGACGAAACCTGATTAGTCGGACTGCAAATGCAAATATGGTTGTTATGGCAACGTGTAGAATGGGTAACATTTTTTCAAAGGCTCTTGTAAACATGGTCTCATTGGTTAGAGCGTTCGATATAGTCAAATAGAAGCGTCAGTTCAGGGCCAGTTTTGAAAATAAACTTTATGAGAAGCCAATGCGTTGAGAGCAAGCTAATATTTTTCTAAATAAAAGCCTGGGATAAGGCAGATCAAAATTGTGCCAGAATGCATCGCCAGTCAACGTACTAGTGTATATTTCCTTGAATTGTGGTAAGCTAGACATGTTTCCTATATATCTATATATATATTATATGAAAATTGAATATGAATTGATAAATTGTGTCTGTATGTGTGTGGTTCAGTAGCAAACAGAAGACAAAGCCTAGATATTGCTCCATGTAAAAGCTTGTCAGAGAGGAGTAGAACTGCATTGGCATATATGGGATTGCCATTTAGTAACATGACACCTATCTTATTGTATAGAAGGAATTACAGCTGGATTTGCAGAGGCGTTGTAACCATTAGGGAGAGGAATACTGGTATATTGTCACATGAGAAGCTAGTAGTTGGCTACAGCGCTGAACTCTGTGTTTGTAATGTCCTGTACTTCAGTGTGGAAATAGATTATATATTAGTTCTGAAGAAGGAGGTACAACCTTCTTATTTCAGGGACCGTGGTACTGAAGTATTAGAGCAGCACCTGGTCTGAGTTTTGCTGGATCCAGAGGGCTGGCAGCAGACTCCTTGTCCAAGATATCGACCATTGGTGTATTTCAAGATAACTGAGAAGCAAGCGAGCAGAGGAGACAGTTTTCCTGCCGCCGACTCATAAGTTAAGAATTCGTCAGCCAGAGTAGCTCATCCTTGTATAACCCACCTTTAACAATTGACTGTAATACTAAAGCAAGAGGGACAGTTACTGTTTTACAAATAAAAAGAACTGTGAGCCCTTCAAGATTATTTCCACCGTTAACAAACACATGAAGTCGTGATGACAAACAACAACATAGCTTCAAAAGCCAGTATTACCTCTTAATACCAGAGCATAACACTACACACATATTGTAATAATATTCTATGTCAGGACAAAGATCCTTTGTATAATTTTTGTACATAGACATTGTGTTTGCATTTGATTGTGATTCCTGATTCACACTGTATTTGGATCAGGATATCTATTCTTGAAAGAAACGAATACATAATTTAAAAGTTAACACTTGACTTACTTAAGCTAGTCTTCTAGAGTGTTATATGTATGTGCTTGTCATAGTGGTGTAAAGTGGTGTGAATCTTAAATAAAGTGTTTATCTGTCTGTTGTTGTTGTTGTGAACTTACACTTCATCAATATCATAACCTAGACATTCAACGTAGTCATTACAATATTCCAGAATAAGTCTGATTGAGGTCTAAATGTGGTAGCAAAGTAAGGTCATCTGTAACACATCACACATATTATATACAGATACCTTCACAGCTGATCTCAGTCAGTACCCTAAGTCCCCTATAAATATTTATATAATCCCAACTTACCACAGCCTTGTACGGTGTATCTGAGGAAATAGTGGTCCTTATTCTATTTGTCTGTCCAGTGATACCCATATATACGTATATAGATAGTCACTACTAGCAACCAGCATCATGACAAGCACAGGTCTTCAAAGAATTTGTTGCCACGCTTTCTCTTGTTGTTGTTGTTGTTCTTGTTGTTGTTGTTGTTGTTGTTCTTGTTGTTGTTGGTTCGAGGTCTTGTCATGTCTTCTTTATCTGTCATGTTTTTCTTCAGTTCTTTTCTTCGTGTTTGGTTTGTTTTTTTTGTTTGTTTTTTTTTTTTTGGGGGGGGGGGGGGGGGGGAAAGGGGGGGGGAGTCTCCCTCTACTTTTGTCCCACCCTGAGGATTTGAGAATAATGAATGCATTGAGAATGATAGGAAACTCTATACAGAGCCCTAAATCATGGGGTAATCTGGTCATCAGAAGTGTTCCAACCACTCCCCCGGGCGATCAAATGTTTCGGTCCTTTAATCTCCGAACCACTCTAACAGAACGGGAGGGGGGGGGAGCCCAATTTGGGTCATGACTCACAAGTGTCAGCTTCCTGTTGTGTTTTCAAGCCTGTGCTGGGAATTGAACCCAGTTCATCTTGGTTGCGACTTTTAACTTCACTCCTGGTTCTATCCATGCTGTCATCTTTAGGCAATTATGTAAGTAACCATTACGTTGTACATAAATTACTGTCCTGAATTCCATAGCCCGTTGTGGTTGCTCCACAGCCAAGATGATGTCCTTTCCACTGTTTCACCGAGCCTTGAGTAATATTATCAACAGGTTTTCTCAGTGTGTCATATCCCACACCAGCTTCGTTATCTAACCTGTTGATTCCACTGGCACATTTCAGGGTTTTTTTAATTCATAATTTGCTTATACCATTTCAGTCCTTTGTAAACACACACTTATTCACACACATTCACAAAGACATTCACAGATATACACACACAAGCATATATATCCATGTATATATGAACGTGAAGTGGTAGGGGGCTAGAGGGCTTGCTTTATGAAGCAGAACTGATGAGTTCGAAACCTGGAATTGTCACGCTCCAGCCTAACCAGTGTTATTGGGTACCTGGTTCTGCTCTTCAGTTAAGGAAGGCAAAAGGCAGCGAGGAAGGAAACCGGTCACCTCACCTCATAAAGATGAGACTTGGTATAGTGAAAAGCTCTAACACTTCTCTTCCCTACGGCAATATCTTCTACTGGATTATATATATATATATGTGTGTGTGTGTGTGACGTATAATGGAAATATAACCTGAAAGTTTTTCGTGACCTCGCAGCGTCTATGATTCGCTAGCAAAGCCATGCAACTTACAGCCTGCGTTTACTCATTTTTAATCCACGCCTCTTTTCCCTGAAACGTAAACAAACCAAGTTGTTTACCATCTTCCGCGACCTGCCAGTCATAACGGGGAGCAAACCACGTTTGTTTACCTGAGTTTCTCACGCGAACTGATCTATCAATCATCAAGATATCAGACAGACGCACGTGGAAACACCGGACCTCTTTGAAGTGAGGACGCTCGGGCAGAAATATTTTCCCGAGGGACCCTTTGATGTTCGTACATACAGAGGGAGATAACGCTTTGATCGCCAGAAACGGGGAAAATCTCGGAAGAATCCCATTACACGGTTTAAGTCTCTTTGTCTATTAGCAACGCCGACCGAGAGACCGTGGAAAACCTTTTATCGGGAGAAACGTAGTCTCCTGGTTTCTGCTATGCGCTATAGTGTGAAAAGTAACGTCATCTATAGATCAGAGAGACAATAATGTATATAAACTGTGGCTTTCCAAAACCGTTATCAGTTGTCGCTCAGAATTTTTCGGATAGTCTAAACACGTAGTCTAGAACCATTGTGGAAGGTGTATTAATAGCCTTCGTGGGGATTTCATTCGGATTTTCTGGTAATAGAAATTTGTGCTTAAGTTTTAAAATGTGTTAAGTTTTACCATTATAATTCACTGTGATTTCCTAGCGTTAAAACTAGTGAAATAAAATAACGCGTAGATATTTCTTGCCATTTGTTCAGTTTAATGTAATTTCCATCACCCGCTTTCTCACACAGAAGATACGGTTTAGCTGACTGTGGAAGATTATGATAATTGATTTCATATATCTATTTCTTTATCTTCATTTGTCTTTTAGCTAGCTCGCATCTACGCCTGTTTTTAACATAACCCCTATACATTCTGAGATCTGTCCCTTTTTCTCATTAGCATACATATTTTATTGCGGTTCGCTATTTCTTTGATGTTGTTCACGAGCAGACTATTAGCTACGTTGATCGGTAATTATTCTTAACACCAGCGATTTAAACTCGTTGGATAAGATCAGATAGCGATCAGAGCAGACCAAGGTGAGCGCAATTTCTATTACCTCCCCTGAAACCCGCTCACTAGAGCAGGTAATTAAACACGGCGTATTGCCAGATCAAAGACGGGCTCGCTATATTTCGTTTTATGACCACATCTGCAGATGGCAAATAGTGTGATTTTTCGATAGAAGAAATCTCAAACGGTCTGGTCAATCATTGTTACGCAGGATCTAAGAGAGACTGTTCGCTCGGTGCTCGGGTCTGCAGCGGTAACAATATGTAGATTTATTTCATGTCTAGAAGTTGAGCAGAGATTTTTCCCGTAGGTGCCAACATCTTACAGATAGCCTGGCAGAGTCTGGTTTTAGGTAATAATGTAATCTATTCCCTTTCATCTTTAATATATATATACCAGAGCATTCTAACTCTAGTTATCCCGTACCTCACAGATTTCTCTAAACAGCTAGCTTCGATTCTAGAATAACTTGTATTAAGTGAATTTCTTAGTTTTCGTTGGAGAAAAGTATTAGTAGTTCGGTGCTGAGGTAAATACTATACTAGTAGTTTGAGTGATTATACTAGTTTAATCGTCAATTATATTTTACTAGTTATTCCTGTGCTGAGTGATTTACTAGTTAGGTCCGACAAATATATTTCTCTAAAGTTTTATTGTGTTACAGTGGAGATCAGAACTAATAAATATTTTTAGCTTAACTCTTCCAGCTATAACATAAATTCTATTAACTGCTAATAACCAGTCAGAGAATCCTTTAACCAACTAAGTAAACGCACTGATTCATCATGAGTATTGACGAAATATGTATTTATTTCTAATTCATGATGACTAATTTTTTTTTAAATGACTAGAATTTATTTCACGGAAGTTTTAAACGATGAGACAAGCTCTAAGCTTATAGTTTCTAATTTAAGTTAAATAACCGAAGTGGAGGATATTCTATGTTACACGGGGTAAGGATAGGATTGTGAATAATACTATATTATGTTAATGCATTTTTTCTCCCTATACAGTATTTGGGTCATACCCTAAAACTTACCAGCGGCTTCAATGTATATCTGAGAATAACAAAAGAAAGAACATTTTGTACTTAAATACGTGGGTCTTTAAGCTAAACCTGTCTGGCATTTGTGTTTGCATCCAGAAAGAGACAGAGTACCAACCTAAAGGACATTAAGACTAAATGCGGTAACTGGGCCTATCGAGCCAGATTATATTTTCTTTCCAAAATCTCATTTACATGCAGCCCATGTGGCGGGAAAATTACAAACATTAACATTTCCGACGGTTTATCATTTGTGGTGTGACCAAGAATTTTATACTGAGAGAAGTTGCCGATCTGACCTTTCCTAAGTACTGGAAACCTCAAGATTCTGACACTGTGAGCACTGTGACATATATTACCGGAACTGATTTGAAGTGACATAAACAGTAATCCAGAAAAAATATAGTCGTAAAGAGAACGCTCCCCGGAAACATTGGATTTAACCTGTCTCTGTAGAGCTGGGGTTCTCTTTGCCAAAAGAACACTGGATGTGCCATATGTGTATGTCCGAAAGATTGTTCCAGAAGGTGAAAATCAAGTTGTAGGTAAGAACAAATGTCAGTGGCCACTGTTGTATGGATATAAAGAAAGCAGGAATGAGTGGTTCTTTGATCGTATAAATTTAGATACCCACGTTGTAATATTTTGATGATGCAAAGTTTTGCTCATACTCTTTCCTTTTTTCAGAATAGATTAACGTATAACTATGTTCTTTACTATAGAGGGGAATTCTAATCCATAGCGTAAACACCTTTGACTCTTTTGGGGGTTAATAACTTTCTTCATAACGGGATCTTGTCTCAACAGAAGGAGGGAGGATTACACCTATGAGTCTAAATCTTGAATTAATTCATTAACCTATGTTTATTTGTATTTGATTTGATATTCAAAGTAGTGCTGTTGTATAGTTTCTTTATTATAAATAAAACTTACATAAACTTTAATTACGTGTGTCGGTCAGCTTGTCCCCAAAGATCCCCAATCCATTGATGTAGTTTTCACGTCTGTGTGTCTAACTGTCGTCTCTTATGTGCGTGTATGTGAGTGGTGATATATATGTTAATATATATTCTAGTAGACTGTCTGACTAACTTAGTTCTGTTGTAGAGATAGGCTGAAGGAGAGAAGTTTCTCGATTTCAGGGACAGACTCTAACTAGTTTCAACCATCTCACTCGTGAAAATCTATTTTCTTTACATTACCTCTCACTGGGCTATCAACTGTTCTACTCTATTCAGAAGGGACCAATCTATGTCTTAATTTCCCTATCAAAAATCTACGACACTGACTGAAGTAATATGATAGACGCGACTGGTAATGGACCATAGAATTCACATTATATTTCATTTTGTGTAATTATATGTGACTAGTGTTTAATATCATGCGACTAAACAAACAGACGCCGACAATCTAATAGCTATTAATGACAGGCGATATTTTTTAAGTGCGCGTATGGATAATTAAATAATAATAGACATTGTACGCTGATCGTTAACGCGCGCGCAAAGGAGCGGGAAGGGCACATACCTTCACCCGAACTAGAGACGCCGCGATAGCGAAAGCTGACCGGATAGGAATAGGCTAAAGAGACCGTGTGCCTTTTAACTTTGATCAGGACTGACGGAGAAGATGAGAGATCGTCTTGTCCCCTTCCGTGTATATATATGTAGAGATATAATAATAGCATTTTTTTCATAATGTTTCTCTTTTCTAGCAGACCTTATCAAACGGCGACCAGCGGTCTATTTTGGTCCTTTTTCTTCATTTACTGATTAGATTATTGTGGTCTTCTTCTTGGCTTACACGTCCCCAAGTTCATTTGTGAACAGGATTGGCCAAAGAGACACATAAACATTTAAATAGTAAATTTAACTGGACTTACAAAAACCCAGATATTCATTCAATTTTATAAGACCACTGTGGCGTAACCAAATAATCATCATTATCTGACTTTTGACAGTCGTATCAGCGGATTTATCTAGCAAGTTACGCTGTTTCAAAATCGGCACTCACCCCAGAGTCAGTCGATAGAATTTACCATCATCACCATAATTAACAGTTTTTTGCAACCAGATGTTTCCCTCTACTGGAAGTATTGTCTGCTGTTTACTGTGAATACGAGATTGCGGTTTTGCTACATTTAACTATTCGAAGTGACATTTGTCTACCCAGGAATCAACTTAGGCTTTCCCCTTATAAAATTTAATTAT
Organism: Oreohelix idahoensis; assembly: GCA_024509875.1. Lineage (NCBI taxonomy): Eukaryota > Metazoa > Mollusca > Gastropoda > Stylommatophora > Oreohelicidae > Oreohelix > Oreohelix idahoensis. The sequence continues at coordinate 31,575 of JAMPIV010022856.1, forward strand.
TGAAAGGAATGACGGGGGCCAATTTGGAAGATAAAAACACTGGAAAATATATATATATATATATATATATATATATATATATATATATATATATATATATATATATATATATATATATATATATATATATATATATATATATATATATATATATATATATATATATATATATATATATATATATTCAGACCTTGTATGTCCAAGAGATTTCTTCACAAAGAATAGGGTAAGCGTGATTGAGTGGCCACGTATGTCAGAGAGAGTGAATATTTTCTTTGTTACAGGAAAACTGTATTATCTGGATTCTGTTTTTGTCATAAAATTAACCATGATACAACGTTAAAATATCTCCAATGATACAACGTAGGGATAAAAACTAATGCGTAAGCTACTAGAATACATGATCGCCCACGCCGCGGGTCATATTCCGCCATGGAAATTAAATTGGTAAACATGAAGGCAAAACGTTACCCTTGGAACGGGATGAGAACGAAGATCAAAAGGAAAAATTCTGACTGAACGCGTGCTTGAAACTAGCAAGGCTAAAAGACGAAATTGGTGGGGCAAGGAAAAAAAAATTCACGTCCCCAAGTTGACACAAGGTAGAGAAATCGACAAAAGGGACCTTAGCTATTATACGCCACAGTCATTTCTTGGACGCTTTTGCGATAACTTAGTCCGTTTATATGAATGCAGTGATGAACGCATTATAGAAGATTCTAGAAAATATTTGAAAAGTAACTTTTTCTTAATAATAATGTTAGGAATATAAAACCTAGCTGGCCGGATGGCCCATCTTGAGCAGTGAAATAATATGCTTTCAATTATACAGACGGATAGATAATAAGAAAGATATTGACAAAAGACTGTGTTGTTCATATCAGCGAGCGTCTGCATTGAAACAAAAATGTCCCTAATTTTCAAAAACTGCAGACTTGAGACTCAAAGCGCTAAAATCTAGTTGGTATGAAAGAGAGGGGATGGGCTGGAGAATTGTGGCTAAAAATAACTTTAAAGGCAAAATTGTGTAGGGGAAGGCAGAGTTGGTTCAAAAAACAAGTGTGTTTTTTTGGGAAACGCAAGTAGAGACGGACGGACCAACAGACAATAAGGCATACTTGAATGAGGTATGACTGAAATGACTTTTTAGTAGGAGGTTTGAATTTGAAAAGAAAAAGGCGGTGATTGGCCATAGATGAATACATTATCGGCGCTCAGGCGCGCAATTTTGCCATTCGTTATAAGTTGTCCTTGTAGACACAGTAAATAATATAGTGGTGTATTCCCAGAAGCAAATTGATATCTTTAGAGGGACGCCATACTAAAGCCAGCAGCTCAGCTGAGTTTTGCTAGCAATTAACTGTGTTCTATATTCATAATTCTGGTAAGACTGAAAGTATTTCTTTGTATATTTTAATATGTGTTTAATGTTTCGAGTGATTTGATACTGCCCTATCAAAATCTATCCCTTACAACAAGTAAGGATTCGCTCTAGACCCCCCGCCCCAGTTCAGGGTCTAGAGACAAATAAAATACATAAACTCCAGCAAGGATTATGAAGGACAGATTAAGTGTTGAGATCAGTGGAACATATCACCTATCCTATTCTATGGCAGAAAGCTAATGAACATATTTCAGAATATGTAGTCTGGGAGAACTTATCCTATGTGAAACCTACTTGGTAAGATGTGTTGTATGGTCAAAAAGATCTGACCCGTCTATGTGGTGTTGTTGTTGTGTGTAGTGTTGTGTCCAGAAATGGGTTAGAGGATGGAATTCTGACACATGACCAATACTTTATTGCAGAGCTGTGAGTTTTTATTTGGCACCAATGTGGTGTCAAATGATGAGTTAACTAATACAAGAGGGGACCCGTGCAGTTTATATTTTGGCAGAGCAGCCTGATATTGCCCCCAAGCACGGAGAGGTGGGGCCACCAGATCTCAGCACCAGAGCTACACCTTCAAGCTACGTGAGCGTCTGGTCTGCTGAGAATTCACCAACTCAACTTATTTTCTAACACACCCATAAAATTTCCATCAAATAACTGGACAATGTGTAGTCGCCATAGACAGGGAGTGATGAGGCCACCCCAACAGCACATCCATTAAGTGTTCTCCCAAATAGATTACAACTATAAACAGTAGTAATATTAACTAGTCTAGTAACATACATATGTACACACCTTTCATTTATTATGTCATATTCACGCATTTCTTTCATAATTGCAAAACCTTTCATATGTTCTGACCAAAATAAAACCTTGGTTCAGAACAAATAAATTTAAAGAAAATTACTATCCAAATTTTACACATCTCGAGTTAGTTCAGTGTGTTTTAACATTTTATTACTATTATTAGACTTGTTAAATATCTGTGTGTGTGCATGTAGACCACCACAACACATTACATATCAATACCCTAGAATTTTAACGTAGCCACATTCATTAGAAAAAAAAAGATAGGTGTGAGGTCGTAGTGGTAGCAAGAAGGGCCTTCTGACAATTCACAGCTACACTTATCTCAGGAGCCTTCACAGCTGACCTCATGCATCACATTAAGTAATATCTCAATCAGACAATACCATCAATCCACTACAGTTTTAAATCTTGTTTATTTTACTGGATAGTTTTTATTAGGAACTATGTTCTTTTCTTTACTGTCTATGCTGTAACATAGGGCTAACCTTTGACCTTTGGGGTTATTAACTTGTTGGGTTCTTTCCTTCTCAATGAGGGGAGGGCACATGTACTCTGATATTTTCTATGTATGAATTCTGATTTTATTTGATCTTTCTTTAGATATATAACCAAAAGAACGCATGGGATGGAATCAGTTAACTTAAACCGGACTTATGTGAAATTAAAGGTAATAATTGAAAAAAGGGACATTAATAGAACTATTAAAACTTTGAGAACTCCCCCTAGGCCGGTCCCAAGCCCGGCTGAAAAAAGGAGGAGGGCGGCCTGCAAAGGCACAACAGACCAATCACCTGTTTACCTCAAAACACGATTACAAGAAATGCAAGAGAAAACCGGACTGATTCTAAAGGCGACGAACTGGAACGGACTACGACTTATGGAACACTTAATGTAAGGAGTATAAATGGGAAGGAAAAGAAGCTGGTGGAAGAAGTGAGGAAAGCAAAACTAGAAATCCTGGCTTTAACGCAAACGAAGAAAAAGGGACAAGCGACACGCTGCTCTACAGTGGTGTACCCACATCTGAAAGAGCTAAAGGGGGCGTGATTGGTTTTGTGGCAAAAAACCAACAGGATAGTATTAAGGCATGGAACTTTGTCTCGGAGCGCATTATGGTCCTAAAACTAAAAGAAGGAGAAACCATTGTCAACCTGGTCATTGTGTATGGGCCAAATGAAGATGAGCGAGCAGAGGTCAAGGAGGAATTCTTCGAGCTGTCAAAGGAAAGTGGATGACTGCATAGATGAAATTATCATGCTCGGAGATTTCAATGCTAGAGTTGGAAATGACCATGCTAGTTGGGGTGAGTTATCGGAAGGTATGGAGAAGATACTCTTAATGACAATGGAAAGCGACTCCTTAGATTCTGCACTGAACAAATTCTGATCATTATAAACACAAAGTTCCCCCATAAGTGCATACATGCATACATTAGATGTGAACCAACACAGAATGAGAAATCAGTGATCGACTATGATATAGTTAGGAAGAGCTCATTCAAGTATTCTGGGATGCTAGAGTCTGGAGGGGGCCAGAGATTGGAATTGCTAACAATTAAAAGAACAACTGAAAGAGTTGCTTGACCTAGGAATTGCCTAACATCCCACAAGAAGCTAAGTGAACGAACAGGAGAAATGAGCATGAAGACCTACAAGCTGAGAGAGCCAGAAGTTAAGACTTCTATCAGGGGCTTATTGCTACAGCAGTGAGAAATACAGTAGAACAACCTGATGACCTGAAAACTCTCTGGCTTAACTGCAGCAGAAACATGTGGTGAAGTCCGACTTAGAAAGGATAGAAAGAGGCTACCTTGGTGGATACAGGAAGTTAGAGAGAAAATAACAGAGAAGAAAAAGGCATGGAAACAATACTTAGGAGCTAAAAACACAGCAGGAAAAACAGAGAAATATAGAGAATATGTGATAGTCAGAACAGAAGCACAGAACAATGTGCTAGCAGCAAAACGAAAGTACTGGGAAGAATTTGGAGAAAAGCTAGAAAAAGGTGTTGAAGAAAAACAAATTGTTCTACAAGACCCAAAAGAACTTGAGGAAGGAAAAACAGTCCCCTCTTAAATTTATAAAGTACAAGCAAGGCAAATTGTTTACTACCCCAAAGGAAGTAATGGAAAGATGGAAAGAATATTTCTCAGAACTCCATGATGGTGAGCAAAGTCAAGCATCAGAAATGATAACCACTAGCACAGAAGAGGAAACCAATGGTGGTGAAGATGGCATAAAGATGGAAGAACTGAAGGCAGCACTGGAGAAAATCAAGATGGGCAAAGCAGCAGGGCATGATGTTATAAAACCAGAAATGGTTAAGCACATGGGAGCATCAGGCGACCTATTACTCTTAAGGGTCCTACAGACAGCTTGGTGCAACAAGACCATACCAAAGGATTGGGAGATTGCCATCATAAAACCGATTTTCAAAAAGGGTGACAACCGATAATGTGGAAACCCTAGAGGCATATTCCTTCTCAGTGTCCCTGGTAAAATCTACTCTAGAATCCTGGAGCAGAGACTCAGACGCCTAGCTGAGCCACAAATGGATGAGATCCAGTGTGGCTTCTGAGCAAACCGTAGTACTCAAGACCTAATCTTCACACTCAGACAGATGAGAATAAAGGCTCTTTAGACTAAGAGTGAGATGCATCTTTATTTCTTAGGTCTGAAAAAGGCATTTGACAAGGTCCTCTGAAGTAAACTTTGGGACTGTTTGGCAAAGAATAACATTCTAGCACCTCTGATTTATGCTATACAGAGCTTCTATGAGTCTTGCAGAAATTATGTGAGGAAGGGAAACCATAAGTCAGAAGAGTTCAGGACCACCACTGGTGTAAGACAAGGTGATATCCTGTCACTTTATCTTTTCATACTCCTCATGGACGATGTCATCAAGGCATGTTGGGAGAGGACAAGAAAGTATTCAGTGGGGTACTGGAAGATGAGACAGGTTTGTATTTCAGATCTTGCATTTGCTGATGATGTTACCCTGATTGCTAAATCAGAGGCACATCTTCCATCCGACCTGCAAGTCTGGAAGGAAGAACGGGAGAAGAGAGGAATGGTCATCAGCAGCTCTAAAATAAAAACCATGGTGATATCACGAGAGGAAACAAGGCATCAGATTAAGATGGGAGAACAGGTCCTGGAGCAGGTCAACCACTTTAAATACCTCGGAGCTGCCATAGACCGGAAGAGAGGCATCAAAGAAGAGTTGGCTACTGTTACGTGCAGTCTTTGATATCTTACAATATTATACATAGGTAATTTTTTAGTGCTTAAGGGAAAGTCATTATTGAGTTACTTCCCTTGAACTCCGCGGATAAATACATTTTACTGCGATTTATTCGTTGTTTGGGTAATAATAGATTGTTCTTGCTTCAGAATATCTATGGCCTGAATTTATGTGTATTGTTTGTCTGAGTAGGACAAGTCTGTCTTATATCTGTATATCTTTACATATCTAAGTCGAACTATATGTTCTGTTGTCTCTAGAGAGGTCAAAGGCTATTCGGCGGATGTGTCGCTTGAGTGGTGTGATTTGGCTTCGTCCTGATAGGGACTGTACGTGTTTTGCTATGTCGGCTTGATGCCTTGAAAAAGTGATCTCAGTGGTTTTGGGGAAAGTGATAGTCGTCTAGACCTATCGTGTATGCTTTACCCCAGTGTTTATTCATCTTGCCAAGGAATGGCAGTTTCATATTCCCTCTACCAAGGTAATCAAAGATACTCTTATGAACTCTCGATCGAAGCCACCATTGTCGATAATTACGATTTGAATGTTTAAGAGAATATATTTGACTCGATGAAAAACGACTTCGATTCCTAGCAGCACTATATTCTGTAGAATGCAGTCTATTGTTCATGACCAAATCTACAGAGCAACGAAATGTTGTATGAATGACTAACTTTAGAACAGATTCATTATCTGTATTCAAACGTGAGTGACAGTTCACGAGTGGAGCCATCTTGGAACCAAAACATGTAGGACTTTCAAGAAGAGAAAAGGGATGCCCGTATTATCGCTTGATCAGTCCAGAGATCACTGCTACACATGAGAACCCATTGTTAGCGGTTCAATATTATTATATGGAAAAATATGTGCTGAACATTATGTTGAAGAATCGTTGCTAAACGAGATTAGGTTTAGAAGTCATCTGAAATATTGTTTACAAGCTGACGTGCTCAGTCAGTGACGTCAGATGATATATGTATGGGCGATACTGAGTGCTTGGCTATTGACAGTCCATTATACCATTATTCTACATGAGTGCCCATGTAACATTGCAAGACCATTTGTCCACTGTACTATGATGTATTATGGCAACCTGTGATTTGTCACTATCTGTGCTGTCGAGTGTGTACGTCCAATTAAACTTTAGAAAAGGTACACAGTCGTTGGTGTCGATGACTTCCGGTCATACATGAGTGTGAGAAGAGAACATTTGTCAACAACACGAACCCTTATCATCATTCGCACATTATACACTCCATCCATGTCTACACAACACTGCGTAGGTCAAGTTGACATTCCATACACTACAGTGGGGCAGGCAACACCATAGGGATCTTGTCAACTGATGATGATAGACGCCTGTCTTCCCGCCTAGGAGTGTTCTGGTGTACTTTATCAACATATATTATATCCAACTAAATATCAACTTTATCAACTGGTGGACCAGCTTTCTGGGTTTGACCTCGCAGAAATTCAGAAGTCAACAGATTACCGATACCAGACCGTTTCCTGTGGCTGATACGACACACTTGCAGTATTGGTTTGCTCTTTGTCAACGCTTCGTCACGTGACCTGTCAAGTGAATGCAGTATGTAGGTCAGCGTTGTTGACATTTTTTACATTAGACATTATAGAGTTTCACAGAACAGTTGGATCAATTCTTGTCAGTGTTAACAGAAAGACAGTATTTGTGAACTAAGAAGTCCTGGTTTCATCGATGGATCTTCTTGTTTGCCATATATGAACTTTAATATTTAAGGCCAGAATGTTTAATTGAATAAAGTGGCAGTTTGTTTGTTTTCATGAAAAATAACTTTGCCATTACTGTAAGACTGAGCCTATTTTGCAACACATACTATCATACACATAATTTATATATATTTATGTTTACATGTTATTTGTTTGTATAGTATGTTAGTTTCTATGTCAGCGGGTTGTGTTTAAGGTTGGGCGGCGTCCTCACAACAGAGTATCCCACGTCATAGAGGGTCCGTTGTGGGCGTTTTCTATAGGTGCAATTTTCTTGATTGAAAATTTGCTGCGACAACTGTTGCTTTTGTGTTAGCTGTGAAGTCTGTAATTATTGTTATTTTTGTAATATTTCTTTGTTCTTTAGTTTTGTTTTGATTTGTTTGTAATTTGTTGGTCTAACCTTTTCTATCTTTCAGTTCTATTCATAATTTATATTCATATATTGTGACGTCATTTGTGTTGTTATTCTTTGCAGATTCAGTGATTATCTTCATTGATTTCCCTATTTGATTTATTTTGATTTCTGCAAACGTTCTTGTATTGTCAGTCCTATTTGTACTTTATGTATTCTGTTGGTTGACATATGTTTTATATGGGTATATTTCATAAGACACAATTGCCTGTGCACTGCACTTGGATTATGGTATAGACCAGTACCTGATTATTATTACTATTATACAAGACCTTATTAAAGGCTTGTGACCCACAGATATTGGGATAGTATACTGATTAATCAGGTCATTGAGAACTTGGGGTATTATTATTGATTCAGGTGATTAGTATTATTGTTAGGCATCATGTCTACTCTAGATTATTTCATTACACAAGGGAAAGCTCTTGATAAGACTGGTCAACAATTAGAACAATGGGCAGTTGCTCAATATGACAAAGCATTAGCTGCAGAAGAGAAAAGATTAGCTGCAGAAGAAAGAAAAGCTATGGCGGAAGAGAAAAGATTAGAAAAAGAAGCTGAGGCTGCTGCTGAACAAAAGAAATTGCAGATGCAGGTAGAGGAAAGGAGATTTGAAGCTGAACAAAAAAAATTGGAAAGAGAAGCTGCGGCTGAACAAAAAAGATTAGACAGTGAAGCTGAACAAAAAAGATTAGACAGTGAAGCTGAACAAAAAAGATTAGATGCTGAAGAGAAAAAAGCAATAAGAGAACATGAATTTGAGTTGGAGAAATTGAGATTGACAAGTATGAGTAATGTTAATCAGGCATCTAGTGGTAATGGTTAACCTTCTACTTACAAGGTTAAGGTTCCACCGTTCAATCAGTCCAGTGACGATATTACATTCTGGCTGGATAGATTTGAACGTTCTTGTCGTACACATAATGTGGATAAATCACAATACGCTAATCAATTATCAGAAAACCTGAAAGGTGAATCTTTGACTAGATTATGCCTTGTAGGAGAAGCAGATAAGGATAATTATGATGTCATTAGGGCGGCTTTGATAAAAAAATATCAGCTAAGTGAGGAAGGCTATCGCCTTTTATTTAAGACGATGGTACCTGAGACGGGGGTAGAATTCTCAGAATTCACTGCAAAGGCACGTCTCACAGTTGATCGTTGGATTGAGCTTTCCAAAACAGAAAAAACGTATGAAGGACTTATGGATTTGTTGCTCAGAGATAAGATTATGTCATGTGTGAACAAACCTTTCCTTGAATTTATACATGAGCGTAAACCTAAATCTCTAAAAGAAATGGAAGAATATTGTTCCCAATATGTCACTGCACACCCCGACGTGACTTTTGGCAACACTAAGATTAAGGAGAGTATGCCAGTTGCTTCAGCAACACCATACAATCCCAATTATTCACACAGATTTCAGGGACCTCAAAACAGATTTGATAAAAAAGGTAACCATAATAGTTATCAAAACCAAGGTAACCAATCATTTCAGGGTTCTTCTTCAAAGAACTGGAGACGACCTGATAGCTCTCGACACAGGGGTGGTCATAATTATAGGAATTTCCGTAGAGGAAGTAATTATAGAAACTATCAGGGTTATCCGTCTTGGAGTCAACAAGATCATAATTACAGAGATACTCATTATAATGAATATGATAATGGTAACCAAGGGTACTATGACTCAAACCCAAATAGGGGTTACAATAGAGGTAACAATAACTACAGAGGTGATAATAACCGAGGTAGATCTCAATACAAAAGACATAAACCACATTTTCAGGCAAACTCTGCACAACAAGAGTCCCATGAAGCCTATAAACAGAGTAAAGATAATAATGATGCTAGTAATATGGCATGTGCCGCTTTTGATTTTGGGAGAGCATCTCAGTGCCCCCAATGCAAAACGTTATTTGAGCCAACCACAGTGACTACTTTAAGCTGTGGCCATCCTCTTCCTGCTCTTCCAGCATCAGTCGCGCATGATGGAAGAGGGTCTCTTGTCTTACATAAGGGTTTAGTGAATAACAATCCAGTCTCTGTGCTATTTGATTCTGGATGCACCACAATTGGTGTTAGGCAGTCACTCGTAGATCCTTCCCGTGCCACTGGACAAGTAGTCAAATGTGTAACATTTGGCGGCACATTAGAGAAATACTCTACCGCTATCATTAGGATTGCTACTCCTTTCTTTACAGGAGATGTACACGCATGTCTTCTTCCGAATCCGATCGCTGACCTCATCATCGGTCGCATTCATGGAGTCAAGGAATGCACTCCGCAACAAATTTCCACGTGGGAAAGGCAAAACATGCAGATTGCTAACGCTGTAGTCACTAGAGCTCAGGCTCTTAATGTGCCTCAAACTTCATCTACTGAAGATAATGAAGTGCATAACCAAGATAATCCCTTGGTAATTTCTCGTGACTCGTTTATAAAACAGCAAGAAGATGATCCCACTCTGAAGAAATTCTTCATTCTTGCAACTAAAGGTGATCCGAATAAGGACACAAGTCGTAAATCGTGGATTACAAAGAAGAATGGCGTACTTGTACGTATGGTTCAAGACTCCATTACGTCAAGTCATTCTCAAATCCTGGTTCCCAAGAATTTGAGAGTTAAAATTTTGCAGCACGCTCACGACTCTCAGTGTGCTGGACACATGGGTTTTTCCCGTACTAAGTCAAGAGTCCTTGCGGCTTTCTTTTGGCCATTGGTAAACAAGGACATACGGATTTATTGTCGATCTTGTAAAGTATGTCAGGAAGTTAAATCCAAAGGTCCACGGCATGCTGCACCCATTCAGGCGGCGGACATTCCTATTCGGCCGTTTCAAAAAATGGCCATAGACATTATTGGTCCATTTAAGATCAAGTCTGCCAGAGGACATCAGTTTATCTTGACGTGTGTTGATATGTGCACACGTTGGCCAGAGGCTATTCCTCTGAAGAGCATTACTACTGCTGATATTGCAGATGCTCTTTGGCTTATATTTTCTCGTCTGGGGTTCCCCGGAGAGATATTGTCAGACCATGGCACCCAACTAATATCAGATACCATGTCTCAAGTAATGTCTACCCTGCAGATAGATAGATCTTTAAGTAGTATCTACCATCCAATGTCTAATGGTATGGTCGAACGCCTTAATAGAACACTTAAAAACTTACTGGGGAAGATAACTGAGGATCATCCTCAAGACTGGGACAGAGTTTTACCTGCGGCCCTCTTCGCTTACAGAGAGGTACCCAATGAACATACGGGATTTTCTCCCTTTGAACTCGTCTTTGGCGCGCGTCCGCGTGGCCCTATGTCGTTGCTTCACGATCTCATAACATCTGACAATATTGACGATGACACAAAGTCATCCTACGAATATGTCATCGCGTTGAGACAAAAGATTATCGAAGCATGCAAATTAGCAACTTCTTCTTCTGAATTTGCGAAACAGAAGGCAAGGCAATTTGCCAATAAGAAGAGATGCTTACGACAACTTTGTCCTGGTGACAAAGCATTTGTATTACTACCTTGTAGGGAAAACAGATTACTTATTTCTTGGAAAGGTCCGTACGATATAATATCGAAAATTTCCGATGTCGACTATATTGTCGATATTGATGGGAAGCATAAAACCTTCCACATCAATATGCTTACTGAATTCCATGAACGTCCGGATTATTTGCAACCCATTTTCCAAGCAACGGACAATTCTCCAGTACCACATGGTCATTACTCATCACTGTCCGTGATACAGGATGAGGAAACAAGTTTTTCAGATGTAAATCTTCCTCTTCCAATGATCCCACTTCATTCCAGTGAATCATGGAAGAACGTTACTGTCTCTCCTGATTTGTCTCTAGGAGAACAGCGACAAGTTTCAACTATGTTGCAAACATTTCAGGATGTACTCACTGACATCCCTGGACAAACTAATGTCATTCAACATGACATTGTGCTAACTGACCATACTCCTATTAGGGTTAGACCTTATCCTATACCTATACATTTTCAAGCACAGGTCGAGAAAGAGTTGGATGAGATGATAGATTTGAAAATAATCGAACCATCCACCTCTGCGTATTCTTCGCCGATGGTTATTGTGCGTAAAAAAGACAATAACATACGTCTTTGCGTTGACTATCGAAAATTGAATCAAGTAACGAAGTTCGATGCCGAACCTATGCCTTTACTGGAAGAGCTACTTACTCGACTCTCCAAATCTCATTTTTTCACTAAACTTGATTTGTCTAAGGATATTGGCAAGTTCCTTTATCTGAACGCGCCAAACCTCTCACGGCTTTTTCAACACCTAGAGGTTTGTTCCAATGGAATTTTATGCCTTTCGGTCTTATGAACGCACCAGCTACGTTCGTACGCATGATGCGCCGAATCCTATCTTATCGGTCAGATGTCATTGCATATCTAGACGACATCTGTCTTTTCAGCGATACTTGGGAAGATCACTATTCAGGGTTAGATGAATTGCTGTCTACTTTGCGTGAGCACAACCTGACAGCGAAACCCTCTAAAGCCTATATTGGTTTTAGCGAAATTTCTTTCCTAGGCCACCGAGTTGGTCATGGTTTCCTAAAGACAGAGGACCATAATACTAGTAAGATACTTAACATCTCAATCCCTAAGACTAAAAAACAGGTGAGAAGTCTGTTAGGTCTTATTCAATTTTATGGCAGATTCATTCAGAATCTATCCTCTATCATGGCACCTCTCTCAACACTTCTAAAGAAAGGTTCGCCTAATGTGGTCCACTGGTCTCAGGAATGCCAATGCTCTCTGGATAAGATTAAAACACTGTTTTCAACACCACCTATTTTAGTGCTACCCACTAAAGATAAGACATTCGTTCTTCGTAGTGACGCTTCATCCACTGGGATTGGAGCGGCACTAATGCAAGAGTACTCTGGAACTCTGCATCCTGTAATGTATATTTCCAGAAAACTTAATGCGGCAGAAAGGAATTATTCGGTTTTAGACCGTGAGCTATTAGCTATGGTTTGGTCGATCCTCAAACTACAGAGATTCCTTCTAGGCGCACATTTCATAGTAGAAACCGACCAAAAAGCTCTTACTGCTATACAGAGTAAGAATTTGAAGAGCTCGAGGTCTACTCGATATGCAATTGCTCTTCAACCTTTTCATTTCTCTGTGCGAGCTATTCGGGGATCAGATAATGTGATGGCAGACATTCTGTCAAGATGCCCACATGATTCCACATAACTATTAGGGCTTAGACTTCTTGATATGTCTAGTTCTATAGTAGTTCCTTTTCTATATCATGATAGATACACATTTGTAATTTAATAATATAATGATTGTATCACTACATAGCGGTTCATGTATGTTTATTCACCGCTGTGCTTTGATGATTTTTACTTCATAAATCATAAATTTAAGATATCTAATACGTAGTGATGATATGAATTTTTTAGGCATTGTGTAATTGCCAGAATTGTATTATACTTTGATGACACCTTCCTGGAAAAATATACTTGTAGAGAAATAATTTCTCTCAGTTTATGAGACACATTCTCACCAGTCGCTCCATAAGTCGACTTAGCCTCATATTAGGCGTTATAGGTATTCCTGATATTTTCATCTGCGCATTATTCATGCGTTGTGAGCCTATTGTACGTTGCTCCTAGATGTATTTCAAAAAAAAAAAAGTTCCATTTTTTTTTTCCCGGGAGGTGTGGTAAGACTGTTACGTGCAGTCTTTGATATCTTACAATATTATACATAGGTAATTTTTTTAGTGCTTAAGGGAAAGTCATTATTGAGTTACTTCCCTTGAACTCCGCGGATAAATACATTTTACTGCGATTTATTCGTTGTTTGGGTAATAATAGATTGTTCTTGCTTCAGAATATCTATGGCCTGAATTTATGTGTATTGTTTGTCTGAGTAGGACAAGTCTGTCTTATATCTGTATATCTTTACATATCTAAGTCGAACTATATGTTCTGTTGTCTCTAGAGAGGTCAAAGGCTATTCGGCGGATGTGTCGCTTGAGTGGTGTGATTTGGCTTCGTCCTGATAGGGACTGTGTGTTTTTGCTATGTCGGCTTGATGCCTTGAAAAAGTGATCTCAGTGGTTTTGGGGAAAGTGATAGTCGTCTAGACCTATCGTGTATGCTTTACCCCAGTGTTTATTCATCTTGCCAAGGAATGGCAGTTTCATATTCCCTCTACCAAGGTAATCAAAGATACTCTTATGAACTCTCGATCGAAGCCACCATTGTCGATAATTACGATTTGAATGTTTAAGAGAATATATTTGACTCGATGAAAAACGACTTCGATTCCTAGCAGCACTATATTCTGTAGAATGCAGTCTATTGTTCATGACCAAATCTACAGAGCAACGAAATGTTGTATGAATGACTAACTTTAGAACAGATTCATTATCTGTATTCAAACGTGAGTGACAGTTCACGAGTGGAGCCATCTTGGAACCAAAACATGTAGGACTTTCAAGAAGAGAAAAGGGATGCCCGTATTATCGCTTGATCAGTCCAGAGATCACTGCTACACATGAGAACCCATTGTTAGCGGTTCAATATTATTATATGGAAAAATATGTGCTGAACATTATGTTGAAGAATCGTTGCTAAACGAGATTAGGTTTAGAAGTCATCTGAAATATTGTTTACAAGCTGACGTGCTCAGTCAGTGACGTCAGATGATATATGTATGGGCGATACTGAGTGCTTGGCTATTGACAGTCCATTATACCATTATTCTACATGAGTGCCCATGTAACATTGCAAGACCATTTGTCCACTGTACTATGATGTATTATGGCAACCTGTGATTTGTCACTATCTGTGCTGTCGAGTGTGTACGTCCAATTAAACTTTAGAAAAGGTACACAGTCGTTGGTGTCGATGACTTCCGGTCATACATGAGTGTGAGAAGAGAACATTTGTCAACAACACGAACCCTTATCATCATTCGCACATTATACACTCCATCCATGTCTACACAACACTGCGTAGGTCAAGTTGACATTCCATACACTACAGTGGGGCAGGCAACACCATAGGGATCTTGTCAACTGATGATGATAGACGCCTGTCTTCCCGCCTAGGAGTGTTCTGGTGTACTTTATCAACATATATTATATCCAACTAAATATCAACTTTATCAGCTACCCGAAAAGCAGCAGCTGGTAGACTTTTTCAGGCCATAAATCGAGGATTCCTTAACAAAATAGAAGTTAGCAAGAAGACGAAGATGGCTGTATACCGCTTCACCTATGTCCCAGTCTTGAGCAATGACTACAAACCACAAAAGCCAGATCCAAACCTCAGACCTGAGGTTTCTGAGGAAAGTGATTGAAGTAACAAGAAGAGACATGGTCCGCAACAATACGATACGTCAAGGCCTAAAATCCCACCCCCTGCAGACCCAAGTAGAACAGTCCCATCTAAGATGGTTTGGCCATGTCTGCAGAATGGGAGAAGATCGGCTACCACAATAAGCATGGGAAACTAAAAGCCAGGGATCCAGAACTCCAGGACGACCCAGAGTCCTCTTGGAGGACAACATTAGACAATCTTTGAAGGACCGAGGACTAGAATGGAACCAGGCCAGGAAGAAGACAGCCGATAAGATAACGTGACGCTCTCTCTCTTCCAATCCTCTGCACCTCACGGTAGAAGAGGAACGACTAAGTAAGTAGTATTAAAATTCTGAGTCGTTGAAAAAGTTTAGGAAAAAATGAGAAAGAAAATATTCATCATGAATTATGATGACGGTGATGATGTTCATTATAATATGAAAGATGTTAAACGCTACGACGACGACGAAATAGAGGATTGATCCTAATTTGCACAATTGTCATACAATATAGGTCTAAATTTCATAACGCACAATTTTCCTACTTTATACGTCCAAATTTCATATTCAGCAATTGTCAAAGATTATAGGTTTAAATTTCATGCTGCACAGTTTTCATAAATTAGAAGTCTAAATTTCATTTCGCGGAATGTTCATAAATTAGAAGTCTAAATTTCATGATGTACAATTTTCACACAATTTTTTTAAAAAAAACTTTGCCTCGTTTTGGCGAGGCGCGTCCCGTTCAACATAATGGGTTGTATTAGGGCGCATGTCCAAATATAAAATGCATTTAGGTCTGACATTTGAATAAATTTTCACACATTACAGCTTCAAATTCAATATTGCACACTTGAGAAAAGTTACAGGACTAAAATTCATGTTGCAGAATTTGTAACGCATGACATAAATTACATTTTTCCCGTATCCACAAATCCACCTTTACTAATTGAAATAAATAAATATTCTATAAATCCACTTGTTATGTCACACACTAAACCACACACCAAAAAATACAGTATCGCACGGTTCTTCCAATCGACCAACAATTAAAAAACAACCGTTATAAATATTTATTCAGCGACAAAGCTCGAATTTCCTAACACACACGTGCACAATTCATATAAATATAACGAGATACCAAACGCTTAAGAAGATTCAAACTATTGGTTATTTTACAAAAAAAAACCAAACCAAATTATTATATGTATAATGTAAACGATATTAACTGGAATATTTTAATACTAACTTTATAGCATACATCCATGTAAATACATCAGCAACAACAGGCAGACATAACAGAACTACATATGATAAACGCAGAACTATATGCTACCACCAGCCCGCTGGATTCAGTCACACAACAGACTCACGCTCACGCCAGGTCGAACTAAGCACGCGATATGCCGGTCCGCGCAAAACAAATAATGATTATAACAAATATGGCAGCACCGTGATGTGACCACATCTGGAGACGTAATTTTGTTTTATTATTTGATCGCAAGCAATGGACTCTTTATGGCTGAAAATAATATAATTTATCACTGCTGATCTCTTATTTGATATGCATATACGGGTTGTAGAGAGAAAGAAAGACAGGGAGGGGGTCATGGAATGGAAACAGAGCCGACCGAAATGATATTTTAAAGTCGTGCAAGGTCTGGTTTTGGCGCCCCCGCCTCCCCTGTTGTACTGTACTGTTCTCTTATGAGGTTCTTCTTCTTTTTCTTCGTACACTCTCAGACCTCTACTTGAATATTTTCAAAGACATCAGTTGTCAGCTTCAGGCTATTTGCATCTTCATAAAGTTTTCTTTTCCGAGAATGGCTCTGGTGACCGCCATATGCGCTTTCTTTGTTCCTCATATGTTAGGCATATTTGAAGCAGATGTTCAGCAGTCGTTTTATCAGCGCCACAGTTACACTAATCGGTAGTTCCTATCTTTAATTTGTTGAATAGATGATATCCCAATCTGCTGTGACCTGAGAGGAGTCTGAAGATCATCACATGTTCTCTTCTGCTGAGCTGGTAATATGCATCATTATGAGGTTCAGTTTCATTCCACTGTGTTGGTTCACACTATAATTTTCGTAATTCGGTTTTTTTTTTTCTTTTCTCTTCCATTTCGGCGCCTACGTAAACAACAGCGCTCGGTGCGGCCGTACCGCCCAAGAGCTGGTCGGGATTGGAGAATTTGATTTTAAAAAAAAAACGTTAAAGAATATAGATTTTTTTGTTTGTTTGGATACATTTCAGCACCGGAATTTTCAGGGTAAAAGAACGAACGAACGAAAGAACGAATTAACCTTATTTTCAAAAGGTTAAGAATTGGGCACGCAGGCCGTCTAACATTAACATTCTCTCTCTCTCTCTCTCTCTCTCTCTCTCTCTCTCTCTCTCTCTCTCTCTCTCTCTCTCTCTCTCTCTCTCTCTCTCTCTCTCTCATCTTGCAGACTGTATCCTTTCATTCCCACATGTTACTTTACGCATTAATTTAAAGGTATGCAGCATTATAAAGGTAAAAGTTAAAAAAAAATCATACATTTATAGTATCCAATCATAATCAAAATTAAGTATGTATAAAAATGCACACAAAAAAGTAATGACAGAAAACAAACAAATAAATAAATCCAGCCCTTTATACAGTGCATTAGACAATGATTTAAAAGATAATCAGATTTGGGTAGAGAGGTTGAGGAAGACGGAAGAACACGTGGAGAAGAGAACTGGAAACAGACATGAAAATAAGACATAAGGCATGGGAAGACCTTGAGCTGATTGCACAGGACAGGAAATCTTGGCATGACGTTTATTGACGGGCTATATGAATGAATGAACATTTGAGCATCATTATCATCATTCCCTTTTTTTTGCTGACTATGGCGCTTGGAACGACCCCACTGCAGCTAGCTCGCTTGCAGAAGGCCTGCACCTAAGCATACATGCAGCAATAGTTTCTGAGGTACTCTGTTGTGCATGATGAGATTGCGAGCCCCCATACGCTACCTCGTTTTAGGCGCATCATGCGACGGAGATGAAGAGTTTGATCAAACAGATGTGTTCAAGAATATACTTTTTTTTAAAATTTGCACACATATTTTAGCATCATCATCATTATCATCATCATCAACAACAACATCATTTCCCTGTGGAATATGGCAGTCACCACTGGGAGGTGGGAGCAAAAAACATCATTCCAGTACCGGGATTTCTTCAGAGAGCCTTCAATGCTGTCTACTTTCCTTTATCCATTCATTCCCCCCCCCCCTTTTTTTTTATTTATTTGCTCCCTGTGAAGTAAGGAACCACCAATACAGATGACCTCTTTGAAAAAACCTACGCCAAAACACAAACTCTTTCAGAAGTGGCTTCTGTAGCATTACTACATTGCCAGCCCCCCCCCCCTCCCCCACCACCCACATGCTGCACAACTTTATATTAATAGCCTTCTATGAATTTCTTGAGAAAGCAATAGGTCTAATCTTTATGTCTTCTTCACACACCTATGAATTATCTTGTATTAAAGATACAAGCGTTATGGAATCATTGATGTTTACCGTTTTTGGACGCTGTGGCGCCCTCTAACAGCATTAACTAGGATCTTATATTATGAATTATTTTATTTCTCACTATCCTTCAGTAGTTTTTCTTTTACACATGTTTATTTTGTTTACATTTAGCGTTATCCCCACTTATTGATTTCCTACATTCTCACAAGTAGTTTTTTTTTTCTCCTCGTGTTTGCTAAACTGGGTTACTAGGGCATCTGAATAATTTATGTTGTTGTCATATCGACCGTTTCACTTAGCCTACTTTGGCATTAATTTTGCACTCGTTGAAATTTGTTTTGTGTGCTTAGATGGTGACAAACACCTGTCTTCAGGTACTTGGGGGGAGGCTTATAATGAAGAGCAAGACAGTCTACTTCGAAGAACTAGGAAATATGTGAAGTAAAATCGACTTTAAGATACAATGGAGTCTCTGTTGTAAAGTCGACTTTTAGTAACTAGGAATTCAATGTTGTTAAGTCTACTTCGAGGAAGAGATAACTGTGATGTAAAGTCTACTTTGAGAAACTAGTAATTCAATGTTTTAAAGTGTACTTCAAGGAACAAGTAAGTTTGTTGCAAAGCCTACTTTGAGAAACTAGTATTTCAATGTTATAAAGTGTACTTCGAGGTACAAGGAAGTTTTTTGCAAAGCCTACTTTGAGAAACTAGTAATTCAATGTTATAAAGTGTACTTCGAGGAACAAGTAAGTTTGTTGCAAAGCCTACTTTGAGGAACAAAGATTTCAATTGTGTAAAGTCTACTTTGAAGAACACAGGTATCCATGGTGTAAAGTTTACTTTGAGGAACAAAGGTATCCATGGTGTAAAGTTTACTTTGAGGAACAAAGGTGTCCTTGGTGTAAAGTTTACTTTGAGGAACAAAGGTATTCATGGTGTAAAGTTTACTTTGAAGAACACAGGTATCCACGTGTGACGGAATTATTGGGTCGA
This sequence comes from Oreohelix idahoensis, assembly GCA_024509875.1. Taxonomy (NCBI): domain Eukaryota; kingdom Metazoa; phylum Mollusca; class Gastropoda; order Stylommatophora; family Oreohelicidae; genus Oreohelix; species Oreohelix idahoensis. The sequence goes on from JAMPIV010022856.1 coordinate 51,040, forward strand.
TCTCTTCTACTCTCCGACAGTAGTCAGTTACATTTGTTGTGAGTACTGATTACGTGTGCTGTCCGTGGTCGGCACATTTCTTTCTCTGCTATCAAGCAGATATTTTTATCTTCATATCATCGTACACTCCCTTCCATAATAATTCGTCATGTTTGCTTTAAGCTTATCGGCTTTGCTAAAATTAGGCACAGGTAAAAAACCCAGATGGGCCGGTCAGTTGTGTTTACTTAAGGGGTGCTGGGCGATATATCATCCGCTTGCGAATAGATTACAGACACGCACTTGACAGTCGGAATGTTGTAATAAGCTTCCAGCAAAATTATTATGAAGATATTACTTGAGATAAAAGTTAGAAGTTATTTGAAATCACTGACGAGAATAGTACGTAAACCTCATTTCCATATTTGGAAGACATGACCTTTGCATTAACGCACAGAAATTTCTTAGTGGAAATATTTTGAATAACCCCACCAAAACACAGAGATTTTGAAACTATCGGCCGGCATTCGAGATTTAAGAATAACCACATTTCTGATTGGGGCCTGGTCTAATAGTAAACAACACGAGCCAGGAACGAAAGAGGGAATGTAACCTGACACTTTAGTTAGTTTAGAACACTGTGAAATTCACCTCGCGCCAAGAACACAACCAGAAATTGCCAGAGTTAAGAATAGCAGCAGATTTCATTTACCAGACCGGACTTGTTTGAACTTCTTGAGGACTTAAAAGCCCAGGAAAACTCTACCATTATTAGCAAGGAAAACCGGAATCTGAGGAAACTGTAACGTCAAAGTCAAAGTGGGAACTTATTGCTAAAATAACAACACTCCAGACCACGTGTAAGAGGCATCGTCAAGCTGCCTTAAACTATTTCTCTGAGCCAGCAGTCTGTGAGCCTAAAGATTGGCTTACGTTGTACATTTTAAATTCTATATTTTGCATTATTAACATATGAACTAATATGTATATATTGACATGTGAATATTAAAATGTGAAAATTGCTAGTGGATGTCCAAGTCATTTCAGGCTGGAAACTGTCACGAAGTGGATTTAAGTTTATAGAGTATGCCTGAGTGTAGGCAAGACCCTAGTATGAGAAAGTCTGAGAAAATAGAACTTAGATGAAAATGACAGTGACTGTGGACAGAGGCTCAAGAGTGAGAACCTGGATTGACTCTCCCTTGCCACTTGTGACTAAAACTTGCTATAGCCTCACCCTCTCTGACTACCTTTAAACACAAGGAGATAAGGATTAACTAAGACCACAGACACCACTATACAGACAACATATAAGTACAGTATAGTATAGAAGCTGATCCAGTGTACAATATATATATATATATATATATATATATATATATATATATATATATATATATATATATTTTTTTTTTTTTTTTTATTTACACAAATAAAACATTAAATTTCATCACGCAGCAAATAAATAAATATCGTGCTCTGTGGCACAGACCTGAAAAAAACCAAGAACCACATAAATTGATAGACACTAGGAAAACTAAATCTCATTCACTCTTTCAGTCACCCTGCTGGGGAAAAATAGAAAGATTAGTGATTTAAACAAGATCTAATTGGTGGGGCATCAGTTTAGCCTCCACTCTCTACTACAAATAAGATTTCTACTGTCACGGTCCTGTTGACTCTGCCTAAACGAATGTTTACACAGCTTCCAACTCGTTAGGCGATATGCGCCGCTAACTAACACAATGGACTGCTACACTAGTAGATTTTTATAACATCAGTTAATCGAAGGCTATACTCTGATGATATCATCAGACCCTACTGGTCCAGGCTATCTCCTCTCCCTCTCTATCTCTTTGCTTCAGTGTCTCTCTGACACTCTCGACATCTGCTGAGGTGGCGTCTCCGTTACGCCTTCTCTCGTTGACTTTATCAAAACCAGGAATGATCACCCTGTCTCCCGGTTTCTGTCACCTGAAATGATGACTTGATTTTCAAGCACAAGGTACTTGACAAAAATAGAGAAGCTCCTCTTCTGCTGAATAACTTCTCTGACTTGCCCCGTTAACCCGCTCAAGGTTTTTTTGAGGACCACATCCGTTATTTCTGGCTCTATAAGCTAGACCAATCTCCCGGACACGTGCCGTTGTTGGAGTGGTATAAAGAGCGATGAGTTCTGGATTTTTATGATAGATAACCCCGTTCCCGCTGAAGCATGGGGCTTCACTGCAAGAGACCGTAGGTTATTTCAACTTTGCCGTTAGTAATTAGTGTGTGCCAAACTACACTCTGCTACTGTACCGTAACCCGCTGTGGACACAAAGATACAACTTATGTACACCAGCTTCAACATAACTTATCACTAACACATATCTCCCATAAATAAATACAACTCCCCTCACTCAATACATCACCCCTTCACCCGCTATGCACAACGATACATAAAATATTTTTATCCACGGGTCACCCTCTCTCACCCTTCTACTCCCCCCTTCCCTTGCAATTAAAAATCTTTCTGGTATGCAGCCAAACCCCAGACACTGTCTGACTTTAATCTGTTGTTACGTTAATCTCGCCACGTGTCCAACAATCAAACCTGGGAAATCCCTTTACGAAATACCTTTCCACTTTTAGACCTTGCCTTGTGAGGTTTACTCGCTTAACCCAAACTTCAATTAAACCTTTCGCTGGGAATAATTTACTCCTCTAAACAGGATAATTCACTTATAAATTACATCTGTACCCTCCGACTGCGTTACCCACATTAACGCACAATAAAATCCCGTACACACAATAAAATTGTCCATAATATTACACTTGTACATATTCAGAATAAAATGGTGGTTTCACACAACACTCTACATACTACCGAGCGCCCATGTCTTTAATAGCTAAATCTACACCCAGTGATATCTCACTTTCCACACTCCTATATATACTGCCCATTTATCCTAGAAAGAATTAGGCACACTTTACCTTTACATCTTTTGTACAAAGATAGTAATGGATGGCACTACGTTTATAACTATTAGTTAACCTCCGGAAGAAAACTTAACTTAATCAGGCTATGTCTCTATATTTAAAAAAACCCACTAATATTACGGCTCTAATAAAAATATTCACATACCAATTCATTGCGTTTCTTCCGCATAGAGCCGACAATGAATGCTGGATTCACGGTAGTAAATTTCATTAGGCATAGGGGTCCGGTAACGGACCGAGCGGGTATATACACAAGAAAATCCCCGCTCAACTTCTGCCTACGTCAAAGCTACCGCTTTCAACTAAACCAATGGAATTACTGGAAAAATTATAACGGGGTCTAACGCCAATAGATTTGAAAGCACGTCAAGACATTCCAACTGGCGTCATATTGACTAACGGCTCCTCACGCGCTGATAAACAAAGAAATGACCGCGATAATTCTTTAACAAAGAAACTGGGACTACGTGATTGCGAGTATTATAACAAAGAAACCCCTCGTGATCGCAATTAACTAATAGAAAGGAAGATTGGTGCAAGTCTTAGAATTTAACCCTACAGTCATCCCTCTTATAAAACGCAATAAAATACCTACAGAAAAAAACCAGACACATAATAATTAAGAAAGAGAAGAAGACCGGGCCTGTTGAAAAGACAGAATTACAGTACAGCATCACAGAAACCTCAGAATATAGAATGATGATTTCATGAACCACTACTGCAGAGCTAAGGGGAGGCAACCCGTGATACCATGGTGAAAAATCTTCTTTGAGGAACAAATGTATGATGGTGTAAAGTCTACTTTGAAACACACAGATATCCATGGTGTAAAGTTTACTTTGAAGAACACGGGTATCCATGGCGTAAAGTCTACTGTGAGGAACAAACATATCCATGGTTTAAAGTCTCCTTTGAGGAACATTCATGGTGTAAAGTCTACTTTGATAAACAAAGATATCCACGGTGTAAATTCTACTTTAAGGAACAAAAATATCCATGGTGTAAAGTTTACTTTGAAGAACACAGGTATCCATGGCGTAAAATCTACTTTGAGGAACAAAGATATCCATGGTGTAAAGTCTACTTTGATAAACAAAGATATCCATGGTGTAAAGCCTACTTTGATAAACAAAGATATTGTTACCAACAGATTACTGGTGGCAATGTATGTAGTTATTATAATATTTATTTGTCTGAGGGAAAGTATTTATTTTGAAAATCAGGATGATTTCCTGGCCAAAGATATATCACTAATGATTGATTGATACTTTTGTTATATGGGTTATCTCCCCTGAATATCGAACTTGGCGTATGAATCCAGATTTTGTTGGTCTGTTCCTTGTTGGGCCAGAAACAGATTGTTCTTGCTTAGGTTTATGCAGGAATGTTCACGGTCCGAGTCTATGTTTACTCCTTGTCTATTTAAGACGATTCGGTCTTATATCGTGATATCTTTGTATGTCTAAGTGGGACTATTTTTTCTTGTACTGAACTTTGGGGCCAGGCAGTTTCTGCGCATGCGGATACGAAAAAGGGTCTTCCGTGATGATGGAGCCTGGTGAATGCCATGTCGTAGACCAGTCCAAAGTTTGTTGATCTCTGTAATCTATTATGGGGAAGAAGATAGTTTCTGATATGATTATTCAGTCTATGAGTTCCCCAGTGTTTATTCTGTAACGCCAGGAGAGGGCGTATGTGTTCTGCTAGTGTATTTCCCATCCCCAGGTAAAAGAACTTTTTGCTGAACTTTTTCCTTGCTAGGCTTAGATGGGCAGACGTCTACATGATGATTATCTATATCAATATGTCGGGATGACATGTTACCTAGTAGCACTGAATATGATTGTATGCAGCAGTTATGCTGAAAGAATATGCTGATTCTTGCAGAAACATTTGTGTTCATGAACAAAGCCTTTATTGAAGCTGTACTATGCATCTGTATAGTGAGTAATGCTCACTGGAACAGGAAGCCATTTTGGATCCTATTTTTTCTTCGGAGTGACGCTTCATCCACTGGGATTGGAGCGGCACTAATGCAAGAGTACTCTGGAACTCTGCATCCTGTAATGTATATCTCCAGAAAACTTAATGCTGCAGAAAGGAATTACTCGGTTTTAGACCGTGAACTTTTGGCGATGGTTTGGTCTATTCTCAAACTTCAAAGATTCCTTCTAGGTGCACATTTCATAGTAGAAACCGACCAAAAAGCTCTTACTGCTATACAGAGTAAGAATTTGAAGAGCTCGAGGTCTACTCGATAAGCAATTGCTCTTCAACCTTTTCATTTCTCTGTGCGAGCTATTCGTGGATCAGATAATGTGATGGCAGACATTCTGTCAAGATGCCCACATGATTCCACATAACTATTAGGGCTTAGACTTCTTAACACGTCTAAGTCTATAATAGTTCCTTTCTATATCATGATAGATACACATTGTAACTTGTAATATAGTGATTGTATCACTACTATCACTACGTTCACTGATATACATATTCACCGCTGTTCTTTGATGATTTTTCTTCTTTGTCAATCATGTACTTATAGAGCTTAAATATGAAATTGTTATAGGAAATTATTATATGCATTGTGTCATTGCCAGCATTGTAGTATACGTTGGTGGCACCTCCCTGGAAATATTTATACTTAAGAGAAATGCTTTCTCTGAGATGTGAGATATATTCTCACAAGTCGATCTATGCTTCGACTTTACCTTAATTTGACATTATAAATTGCTGTTATTTGTCATCTGCGCATTATTCGTGCGTTGTGAGCCTATTGTATGTTGCTCTCTATGAAAAAAAAAATTTCATTTTTTTCCCCCGGGGGTTGCGGTAGTCTGTTACCAACAGAGTACTGGTGGCAATGTATGTAATTATTATAATATTTATTTGTCTGAGGGAAAGTATTTGTTTTGAAAATCAGGATGCTTTCCTGGCCAAAGATATATCACCCATGATTGATTGATACTTTTGTTATATGGGTTATCTCCCCTGAATATCGAACTTGGCGTATGAATCCAGATTTTGTTGGTCTGTTCCTTGTTGGGCCAGAAACAGATTGTTCTTGCTTAGGTTTATGCAGGAATGTTTACGGTCCGAGTCTATGTTTACTCCTTGTCTATTTAAGACGATTCGGTCTTATATCGTGATATCTTTGTATGTCTAAGTGGGACTATTTTTCCTTGTACTGAACTTTGGGGTCAGGCAGTTTCTGCGCATGCGGATACGAAAAAGGGTCTTCCGTGATGATGGAGCCTGGTGAATGCCATGTCGGAGACCAGTCCGAAGTTTGTTGATCTCTGTGATCTATTATGGGGAAGAAGATAGTTTCTGATATGATTATTCAGTCTATGAGTTCCCCAGTGTTTATTCTGTAACGCCAGGAGAAGGCGTATGTGTTCTGCTAGTGTATTTCCCATGCCCAGGTAAAAGAACTTTTTGCTGAACTTTTTCCTTGCTAGGCTTAGATGGGCAGACGTCTACATGATGATTATCTATATCAATATGTCGGGATGACATGTTACCTAGCAGCACTGAATATGATTGTATGCAGCAGTTATGCTGAAAGAATATGCTGATTCGTGCAGAAACATTTGTGTTCATGAACAAAGCCTTTATTGAAGCTGTACTATGCATCTGTATAGTGAGTAATGCTCACTGGAACCAGAAGCCATTTTGGATCCTATTTTTTGTCGATCATCGATCAGAGAACAGGGATGCCCCTTATTATCAGGTGAATTAAGAGATCACAGTTATAAAGAAAACCCAATACTGGTGGGTTAACATTGTCTCCAGAAATATTTGCTGAACTTTACCTAAAGGAATCTTCGCTAGAAAAGAGGTTCTGTCTAGGAGTCATGCTTGAACATTATTTATTAACTGACATGATCGGTCAGTAAGGCCTGATGATTATATTTATAAACAGTGGAAATCTAAGTGCTTGTCTACGGACGTTCCATTGTAATTTTCTTCAACATGAATGCCAACTTAAGATTGTAGACCATTGATCAACAGTATGATGATATATGTCGACCTGTTTTCCTGTAACTATACCCGTACTGTCCAAGTGTGTGTGTCCAATTAAACAGTATGAAACGACCACAGTAGTCTGCATCATTAACTTCTAGCTACGTGTGAGTGAGTGTTTGATCTTCTAGTCAACTCTTCAGAACAATCCATGCATTCGCGTATTGACACTAACATCAACACTCATAGTCAACATTACATCCTTGTCGGGGCCTCTTTACGTTTTGGACAAGGTGACCTGTATGCCCAACACTGTGTCGGTTTTGAGTTGACCATCTACACCAATACCAGCTTTATCAACGTGGTGACCAAAAAAAAAAGACCTTATCAGATATCCATGGTGTAAAGTCTACTTTGATAAACAAAGATATCCATGGTGTAAAGTCTACTTTGAGGAACAAAGATATCCGTGGTGTAAAGTCTACTTTGATAAACAAAGATATCCATGGTGTAAAGTCTACTTCGAGAAACAAAGATATCCATGGTGTAAAGTCTACTTTGAAGAACAAAGATATCCATGGTGTGAAGTCTACTTTGAGGTAAAATATTGTCTACATTGAGAAACAAGAACAGTCCATAATGAAGAGCAAGGAATACATATACTGAGGAAAGGGAATGTGAATGTTGAAATGTTATGGCTGTAAAATCTACTTCAAGGAACAAGGATATCAATGTTGTAAAGACTAGTTTGAGGAACAATGGTATTTAGGGTGTAAAGTCTACTTTGAGGAAGAAAGGTATATATGGTGTAAAGTTTAGTTTGAAAACCAAGATAGTCTATGATGTAAAGTCTACTTTGAGGTCTAAGTAAGTCCATGTTGTAAAGCCTACTTTGAAGTGCAAGGAAATCTATGGTTATTAGCAAGAAACCCCTATGATGAGGAATAAGGAATATCTACACTGAGGATAATGAAATGCCCATTTCGCGGATCTAGGAAAGTCTCTGCTGTAAAGTCTACTTTGAGAAGCACGATAGTGTATTTTTAGGAACATGGAAAACCTATGCTGGTGGATATGGGCAATCTATGTTAAAAACCAAAGAGTGTCAACATTGAAGAGCACGAAACTATGAGGAACAGGAAATATCTACGGCGAAGAATAAGGACAGTCACCGCTGAGGAACACTGAAATGGCCACCCATTGCCCTATCGAGAAGCTAAAACCATCATCTACAACAAGTATAAAGATCAGTGGAAGGAGGAAGGTGATTGTCACGGGATTTACTCCCCTTGCTCTGCAGTGATGGTCCTTCAGTGTCCAAAATTCAGAGTACAGAATCTACTGAGTGTCTTCTAGGGTGTCTACCTTTCGCTCAAGATTACTCTTGGCAGAGATGTAAAGTGAAGAATGGTGCTTCAATTCTAGGGAACCTCATAGGAATTTGAGGAAATGAAGTACTACGGCTGATAGCATCTAGGCAGTGTAAACTTTTTATCTTTCGCTGATAGGATCCAGGCCGTGTAAACTTTTTATCGTTCCTGACCTTCTATGAGTTAGGATTTTGCTCGTTCTGATAAGCCCCCAACTGATTTAATTCAGTAAAATATTACTTAAATAGCTCTGTTATAAGTATTTGAAATGACTAAGACATTACAGGTGCAGTTCACTAAAAAAATGACTAAATCAACTGTTAAATTTGTATATTTACAGATAACAAATTTAATAATCACTTATCGTTAACAAATGTAAAATAAATAAGGGTGAGATGAATTTAGATAGTCTTTAACATTTTCTCACAGGTGATGGTCTGATCTGAAAAAGGTTCATTAGTAGAGAGTTCACTTGACAGCTTTGAATAGGTACTTAGCTGCCAGTAAGATGTCGGTTGGTTTCTGCTCCAGTCGATGCTTGTTCTTTGCAGGTTATGGACTGGTTCACTCGTCAAGTCGGGTGGCCGCAACACGTCCTTCGTAGTATCGTGGGGTAATTGCGAAAAGGTCCGGTTTTTGTTAAGACCCGTCTACTGTAGGTGTCTAGATTTGACTGCAGGCCATTTAAACCACTCACTTGTTCCACAGATAGCACCACCAATTGGTACCACCGACTAATATCATGAAATATGAGAGAAACAAATACCTTCCTGAGTATTGGGTTTCCTGGCACAAACTCAGGTACCCCCCCCCCCTCCCTTTTTTTTTCATTCCATCATCCCATCCGCCTCAGAACTTTACTTTCTCTGAGCATTAATATTAATTACAGTGAGTGGAAAACATCCATTGCATTTATATTGAACATGTTTACATTTACATATGCACTGGTTGAAAAGGTTAATAAAATAAGTATGTACATCGGTTCTGTCATCATCCACTCTCTGCTCCATATGGAACTTGGGACTACCTCTGCTTTTGGTTCTCTATGAAGAACCCGCATAAAGCAGTCACCAGCTCTTGCAGTGGTGGTTCATGAAATCATCATTCTATATGCTGAGGTTGCCAGCTTCGTATGACTTGGATATCCACTAGCAATTTTCACATGTTTATAAATGCAAAATATACAATTATAAAATGTACAACGTTCCCCAAAAATATCTTTGGAAATACAGACATCTGGCTCAGTGAAATAGTTTCGGCAACTTGATTAAGATGCCTCTTACATGTGGGCTGGGGCGTTACTTTACAATATACTCCCACTTGACTTAGTGTTCAGGTTCCTAGGGTTTCGGGCTGTCCGTATTAATAAAGGTAGAGTTGTCGTTGTGTAAATTCACAAGATGCTTAAACACGCTGTCCGGTCCTTTAAAATGGAATCCTGATCATATTCCTTATTCATGCTTGTCTAGCTGTCTTTTTGACGAGTTGAATTTTACAGTGCGGTAAACTCACAAGACGCTAAATTATAAGGCAACATTCAGCCCACCCATCCAGATTGCTATTATATGACAAGGCCCCAATCAGAAATGTTATATTTTTACATTTCAAATGCTAAACCAATAGCATGCAAGATGCGTATATTTCCCCTTCTTTCACGAAAGATCTCTGCGTAACAAACGCAGAAATAAATGTGTTGTTTACAATCACCATATATGATATGCCAGCATCCGTCTATTATCGATCATGTTTACACTCACGACTTCAAAATGTATCACAAGTAATCTCTTTCAAGATGTATAAAAAGGGGAGCCGCGCTGGAGTAGTGGTTACCAGACTGTGCTGGCGACCGGGTGACCCAGGATCAAACCCGGGCGAGGACATTTGACGATTTTTCGTCGACCGGGATTTGGACTTTATTAACTCGAGCCCTGGCGAAGACATTTGAAGGAGTGTCGTCGACCAGGAACTGTCGGCTCCTGAGCCGATCCAGCTCTAATGGATACCTCCGAAATCGGCGAGTATCTGCCTGAATGGCGAGGAACACCTGTCTCTGTACAAGAAAAAGAAGGGATACTCAAGTAAAAATCAGTCTCAGATTAGACATACTAACCGGAGATTTAGCCTCGAGTAATAGCGGGCGTACGCAAAATAAAATAAAAAATAAAATAAAAAAGATGTATAATTTTTCTTCCGAAAGTCTTGTCTGGAAACGATTATGATATTCACCCGGTCTTAGTCAACAATCAACATACTGGTCAGACAGAACTATTATCAGAGATAATCGACTGTGGTCATCCCAAGGATTTTACTCATTAATCCGGTCGCTTCCCTGCACTGTCTGGTCTGGTAGGAAAATTGTTATACATTAGTAAACCACACTTCTTTCTACCGATCCCAGGTGTCAATATGTGTTCAAACGAAAGGGATTGATTACCCTAATCAGCAAAAGATGGTCGGTGAAGTCCCAATATGACAAGACAATGAGAAAAGGTAGTGTAAACAATGAATCGAAAACACCAAATACTGTCAGAGGTGGAAAAAACTAAAGTGAAGAGCAGAGAATGAATTATAGGATGGCACAAGTAAAAGTGACGTTCGAGGTTATTCTGTCACAGACCTAATAAAGCAGCGCTTGCTTCTCGAGGCAAAGTTCCCGGGTTCGAACCCTGGTAGCGTCACGCACCAGTATCATCATCATCCTTTTCCTTGTTGCGACCAATTAAGCATGGAGCCTTCACTGTACAAGTGTCCTCTTCCAGGAAGCCTGCATAAAGCATTCACATGCTCTTACAGTGGTAGATTCTTTATCAACATATTTTACATAATGCGGTTGCCAGCCTATACACAACGTCATATTAGTTGCCTTGTACCACATGTTTGATAATAGAAGGTCAGAGGTGAAGGCAAACGTGCAAGGGGAAGACAGCGCTATAAGTGGGAAGATAACATCAAGAGATGGACAGGGAAGAGCCTATCAGAGTGCACCACCAAGACAAGAGACAGAAGACGTTGGAGATCCATTACAGCCAACCTTCGTTGTGGAGATGGTACCTGATGATGATGACCACATGCTTGAGGGAACAGTAGTCCTATTTTTTTTTTCTTTGTATTATTCATAGATCCCTGGGAACTACACACGGCACGCTCCAGTCTACCCAGCTGTAAATGGCTACCCGACTCTGCTCTTGAGTTAGGGAAGGCAGATACAGCGAGGAAGGGAACCGGCCACCCCCAACCTCATAATGCTAGACCTAGTATAACAAAGTCTGCAACACTTCCATCTCATACGGCAGTATGGGACTGACCTTAGCGCCAAGGGAGATGTCTTGCGTCATTCCACAGAATATGTTTTACACAACTCGGCACAAATCTTCCTGAATGGTGTGACACAAAATTAAGAAGTCTTGAGTATGTGCTTCGCGAGGTATTTGGAAAAATCAATAGCCGGACAAGCTGAATGAAAACAGTTTGCTCAGACATTCTTAAGAACTAAGTGAGTTAGGCTGCGCGCGTGGGGAATCGCGGGCGATCAGTGAGAAATGATGCGGGAGTTAACATTAACAGTATCATCATTATAACTTTAACAGTATCATCATTATAACTTTAACAGTATCATCATTATAACGTTAATAGCAATATCGTTATAACTTTAATAGTATCATCCTTTTAACTTTAACAGTATCATCATTATAACTTTAACAGTATCATGATTATAACTTTAACAGTATCATCATTATAACTTTAACAGTATCATCAGTATAACTTTAACAGTATCATCATTATAACTTTAACAGCATCATCGTTATAACTTATACAGCATCATCATTATAACCTTAATAGTATCATAATTTTAACTTTAACAGTATCATCATTATAACTTTAACAGTATCATCATTATAACTTTAACAGTATCATCATTATAACTTTAACAGTATCATTATTATAACTTTAACAGTATCATCGTTATAACTTTAACAGCATTATCGTTATAACTTTAATACTATCATCCTTTTAACTTTAACAGTTTCATCATTATAACTTTAACAGTATCATGATTATAACTTTAACAGTATCATCATTATAACTTTAACAGTATCATCAGTATAACTTTAACAGTATCATCACTACAACGTTAACAGTATCCTTGTTACAAGTTGAACAGTATCAACACTATAACGTTAACAGTATCATCACTATAACGTTAACAGTATCATCACTATAACTTTAACAGTATCATCACAATAACTTTAACAGTATCCTTGTTACAAGTTTAAGAGTATCATCACTATAACGTTAACAGTATCATCACTATAACTTTAACAGTATCTTTGTTACAAGTTTAACAGTATCATCACTATAACGTTAACAGTATCATCACTATAACTTTAACAGTATCCTTGTTACAAGTTTAACAGCATCATCACTATAACGTTAACAGTATCATCGTTATAACTTTAACAGTATCATCATTATAACTTTAACAGTATCATTATTATAACTTTAATAGTATCATCATTATAACTTTAACAGTATCATCGTTATAACTTTAACAGTATCATCGTTATAACTTTAATAGTATCATCATTATAACTTTAACAATATCATCATTATATCTTTAATAGTAAATCGTTATAACTTTAATAGTATCATCGTTATAACTTTAACAGGATCATCGTTATAACTTTGAGAGTATCATCGTTATAACTTTAAGAGTATCATCGTTATAACTTTAACAGTATCACTACTATAACTTTAACAGTATCCTTGTTACAACTTTAACAGTATCATCATTATTATCATTATAAGTGTCCCACAGCTCCCCAACGAGCATAGGCCTACATTAAAGTCCTGTGCCATCAGTTCCAGGTCAATCCTTGCCTTCCTCACTTCTTTTACTTCTGTGTCAAGAGTTCTCATGTCCTTGTGTCTTTAGGTCTCCAGCTGCCATTCTTAACCTGTGGATTCCAGAAAAAAAAACCAGTTGTCTTGTAATGCAATGCTATCATCAGGTTTCCTCAGTATGTGTCCAAGATGAAGCAGATAGAGTGGTTAACTACTTTAAGTGCGTTTATCCTCCCTGGCAAAACAGGAATTGAACCATTGTAATTGCGTGAAAGAAAAATTAATGAATATCAGCAAACATTTAAAGAGAAATTTTGTTTTCTTGCTGTGTATGTTCACTATTGTCCCTTGTTGGTTCTTTCAGTTACTGCATGCATCAGCATCTTTCTGCGGCTCAACATTTATGAATTGCTCGGAACAAACGTTTATTCTCCGCGGTTTAATGCCAGGTCTAGTTCAGAAAACAGAAAATGGAGTTATATAATATATCGTAACTAGAATGTCGGAAGCTATGTAGCCACATCCATTCTACACACGCTCGGGACAACAAAATAACAAGAAGGATTTTTATTTGTTCGAAATTTCTTGTTTTACTTCTAGAGCTATGTGAATGTGTATTTCTTAACTTTGTGTCGTCATGTGTGAAAATGTCTTTGTACTAAATGCACTTTCCGCGTGTAGCTCCCGGAGAGTTCTTATAAGAGCCACAGAAAAATTAAGATATTGCTCACTTAGGCATGTCGTAAGCGGTAAATAAAATGAGGTTGCGCGTAGAGCTGGGAGCCTGAAAATGTAAGGTAAATTCTACGGAAACCCTCGCTGGAACAGTACATAAATAAATAAAGGTAATTAGCTGGCACTCGTTGGACATAAAGGATGACACGAGACAACACAAAAGATAGGCTTACCGGGAATCGAGCCTAGAACCAACCAAAGCGCGTTCGTCGTGCTGTGACAGTTGGTCCTACGTTCGATCGCGGGTAAGCCTATCACTTATATTTTCTTTTCTGTTGTCTGGTGTCATCTTTTATGTCCAACGAGTACCTGTTCATTACCTTTATTTATTTATTTACTAATTTATTTACTGTTCACAGGACTCTGGTTTCCTTCATTATTTATTTATGGAACAGCACATGAAGGCTTTGGTATGGGCTCTTGCAACTTGACCAGCTGCAGTGGTGACTCCGTGCTCGAACAGGAACACACACATAAATAATAATGACGATAATAGCCATAGGTCAAGGAGCGGTGGTTTTACAGAAGCATGTTAAAAATACAACAGACAGCTAGCTGTAATGACAAACCTGAATGTTCTGGAAAAAACACAGATCAAACAGCTCTTACACACAGCAGACATAGGTTGTAAGGACAAACCTGAATGTACTGGAAAAAACAAAAAACACAGATCAAACAGTTCTTACACACAGCAGACATAGGCTGTAAGGACAAACCTGAATGTTCAGGAAAAAACACAGATCAAACAGTTCTTACACACAGCAGACATAGGCTGTAAGGACAAACCTGAATGTTCTGGAAAAAACAAAAAACACAGATCAAACAGTTCTTACACACAGCAGACATAGGCTGTAAGGACAAACCTGAATGTTCTGGAAAAAACAAAAAAGTAAGATCAAACAGTTCTTACACACAGCAGACATAGGCTGTAAGGACAAACCTGAATGTTCTGGAAACAACAAAAAACACAGATCAAACAGTTCTTACACACAGCAGACATAGGCTGTAAGGACAAACCTGAATGTTCTGGAAAAAATAAAAAACACAGATCAAACAGTTCTTACACACAGCAGACATAGGCTGTAAGGACAAACCTGAATGTTCTGGAAAAAACAAAACAGATCAAACAGTTCTTACACACAGCAGACATAGGCTGTAAGGATAAACCTGAATGTTCTAGAAAAAACAAAAAACACAGATCAAACAATTCTTACACACAGCAGACATAGGCTGTAAGGACAAACCTGAATGTTCTGGAAAAAACAAAAACAAAACAGATCAAACAGTTCTTACACACAGCAGACATAGGCTGTAAGGACAAACCTGAATGTTCTAGAAAAAACAAAAAACACAGATCAAACAGTTCTTACACACAGCAGACATAGGCTGTAAGGACAAACCTGAATGTTCTAGAAAAAACAAAAAACACAGATCAAACAGTTCTTACACACAGCAGACATAGGCTGTAAGGACAAACCTGAATGTTCTAGAAAAAACAAAAAACACAGATCAAACAGTTCTTACACACAGCACACATAGGCTGTGTCACAGAGGTTTTATGATCGTAAATTGCCTATATCTTCTTCTTTTTCTTTCACCCGTATCCTCTATTTATTATCACTCTTTTATCATTTTGTGTTTTTCGCAGTCGTTCGTTTGCGACTATATACATTACTATTTTCCCATTCTAACGTTTACCTGTTTCTTTTCTCAAAACTGAGAACGCAGTTATGTTGTAACGTGTCAGCCCTACACGAGACGCAGAGTGTTAGAATGCATTCCGTCAGACAGGGGAGCAGACAGCTGTCTACCGTTACCCCCTGGTACAGTGTTCTTTCGGCTAAGTTTCTGAGCCTGAAGTGTGAGAATTCACTCCGTCAGACATGATGAGGAGACATTTGTCTGGTAGTTTGCATCTGACATGTAGTTTCCAAGGTAGATTCTCGGTGTCAGGTGATATGACACTCACGCTGCACGGCCAGTTTTGGCGTAAGGTGCGAGAAAGCAAAGTGTCAGTTATGGTTCTCAGGATGAGTTTCTCGGGGAGGTGTGAAAAACTGCTTCTGCACTGGAGACGAGTTGTCTGAGATTCGCAACTGACACGCGCCCTCTCGGTCAGTAGGTGGCAGTTACGGCATACGTTTAGTGTTAAACGTAAGGTGGTAAGGAAAGGGGAGGCTATTGCGTAGTTTATGGAAATAGTGTACATCTTTGTCTGGTGTTTCATATATACTGGAGGTAGTTAGATTTCATTTTCACTCAGTAACTTCGCAGTCAAGACTAGAACAAACCTTCGTTCGATTCCTAAGAATCTCTGTTAATAGAGATGGCATTTAGTTTGGTCGAAGTGGTTTAAGTTCGTAGTAGTTCTGTGTTGAGTGAAAACTGGGGTTAACCCAAATTTTGCCGGCGTTTAATAGAGAGACATACCTGTGAGAAACATAAACATTTTTTATCTTTTAACCACGTGGGTTTACAAGTTAACACCTGTCTGACAGTGCGTGTGTCTTCATTAATAGACAGAGTACCACTCTCACTAACGGGTTTTATTAAAGACTAAATGTTTTATATTGGGCCTTTGAGCCAGATCAGATTTTCTGCACAAACTCTATGTACAAATTTAGCGGTTGTGGCAAGTAACATATTAACGTCAGTAACATTCCGACGGAGTTTCGACTAGTGGTGTGGTGACCAAATATAGTCCTTTCCTGAAAGTAGACACCGATCTGACATTCCTCAATTCTAGAAACCTAAGCTATTGACACTGTGCTCGTTGTTAATGTTTCGTGCCTGGACAATTTTAATGTGACCTAAGCAGACATCCGAAAAATAAGAACACCCAAGGAGTCATTCCCGGAAGCAGAGAATTCATCCTGTCTTTTTGGAACTGGGGATTTCTTGGCCAAAGACTGCCCTTGACGAGTCTGTAGGTGAATGTCCTAAAAATTGTATTACCAGAAGTGGCTATCTAAGCTGTGAGTATGAACATGTGCACGTGTGCTCGGCTGAATGAATAAAGTGAATGCAGGACGGAGTGATTTTTTTATTGTTGTAATTGGGCACCCATTTTGCTATCTTAACTTTCTGTATGCAAGTATTGCTAATCCTATTCCCCTTAAAATAGAACAGAGATATCAAGTCTGTCCATACCTTAAGAAGGGGAAATATTAGACCTAATCCTATGTATCCTTGTTTCCTTGGGGCTCTCACTTTCTTCCAACAGGACTGTGGGCGTATCTCGAGGGATAAGATCTAACTGTGGGTCTATCATGCCAGTAGCAATTCCTTGATTATTTTATGACTATTTGTTTATGTTTTGATGTAATTTCTATGTGTTGTGAAGAAATTTTAGATGATAATTAAAATTTCTCTTTAAATTAATCAGCGTGTTGGTCAGTTCGTTCTAGAATATTTATATAATCATTGTATAGTTTTTCCCACGTCTGTACGTCTAACTGTCGTCGTATGTGTGTATGTATGTGAGTGGATATATATTTTATATATATATGTGTGTAGACTGTCTGACTCAATCTAAATCTGTCGTAGAAGATAGGTGAAAGAGAGAAGATTTTTCTTGATTTCAGAGACAGCCTCTATCACATTTCTACCATCTCACTCGTGGAAATCTATTGCTATTACTACTTCTCACTGTGACTATCACTTATTCTAATCAATTCAGAAGGGACCAACCCAAGTCTTAATTCCCCTATCAAAAATCTACGACAGGCTGTAAGGACAAACCTAAATGTTCTGGAAAAAACAAAAAACACAGATCAAACAGTTCTTACACACAGCAGACATAGGCTGTAAGGACAAACCTGAATGTTCTGGAAAAAACAAAAAACACAGATCAAACAGTTCTTACACACAGCAGACATAGGCTGTAAGGACAAACCTGAATGTTCTGGAAAAAACAAACAACACAGATCAAACAGTTCTTACACACAGCAGACATAGGCTGTAAGGACAAACCTGAATGTTCTAGAAAAAAAAAACACAGATCAAACAGTGCTTATACACAGCAGACATAGGCTGTAAGGACAAACCTGAATGTTCTGGAAAAAACAAAAAACACAGATCAAACAGTTCTTACACACAGCAGATATAGGCTGTAAGGACAAACCTTAATGTTCTGGAAAAAACAAAAAACACAGATCAAACAGTTCTTACACACAGCAGACATAGGCTGTAAGGACAAACCTGAATGTTCTGGAAGAAACAAAAAAAAAAGATCAAACAGTTCCTCCACACAGCAGACATAGGTTGTAAGGACAAACCTGAATGTTCTGGAAGAAACAAAAAAAAACAGATCAAACAGTTCTTACACACAGCAGACATAGGCTGTAAGGACAAACCTGAATGTTCTGGAAAAAACAAAACAGATCAAACAGTTCTTACATACAGCAGACAAGGCTGTAAGGATAAACCTGAATGTTCTAGAAAAAACAAAAAAACACAGATCAAACAATTCTTACACACAGCAGACATAGGCTGTAAGGACAAACCTGAATGTTCTGGAAAAAACAAAAACAAAACAGATTAAACAGTTCTTACACACAGCAGACATAGGCTGTAAGGACAAACCTGAATGTTCTAGAAAAAACAAAACAGATCAAACAGTTCTTACACACAGCAGACATAGGCTGTAAGGACAAACCTGAATGTTCTAGAAAAAACAAAAAACACAGATCAAACAGTTCTTACACACAGCAGACATAGGCTGTAAGGACAAACCTGAATGTTCTAGAAAAAACAAAAAACACAGATCAAACAGTTCTTACACACAGCACACATAGGCTGTGTCACAGAGGTTTTATGATCGTAAATTGCCTATATCTTCTTCTTTTTCTTTCACCCGTATCCTCTATTTATTATCACTCTTTTATCATTTTTGTGTTTTTCGCATTCGTTCGTTTGCGACTATATACATTACTATTTTCCCATTCTAACGTTTACCTGTTTCTTTTCTCAAAACTGAGAACGCAGTTATGACGTAACGTGTCAGCCCTACACGAGACGCAGAGTGTTAGAATGCATTCCGTCAGACAGGAGAGCAGACAGCTGTCTACCGTTTCCCCTGGGACAGTGTTTCTTCGGCTAAGTTTCTGAGCCTGAAGTGTGAGAATTCACTCCGTCAGACATGATGAGGAGACATTTGTCTGGTAGTTTGCATCTGACATGTAGTTTCCAAGGTAGATTCTCGGTGTCAGGTGATATGACACTCACGCTGCACGGCCAGTTTTGGCGTAAGGTGCGAGAAAGCAAAGTGTCAGTTATGGTTCTCAGGATGAGTTTCTCGGGGAGGTGTGAAAAACTGCTTCTGCACTGGAGACGAGTTGTCTGAGATTCGCAACTGACACGCGCCCTCTCGGTCAGTAGGTGGCAGTTACGGCATGCGTTTAGGTGTTAAACGTAAGGTGTTAAGGAAAGGGGAGGCTATTGCGTAGTTTATGGAAATAGTGTACATCTTTGTCTGGTGTTTCATATATACTGGAGGTAGTTAGATTTCATTTTCACTCAGTAACTTCGCAGTCAAGACTAGAACAAGCCTTCGTTCGATTCCTAAGAATCTCTGTTAATAGAGATGGCATTTAGTTTGGCCGAAGTGGTTTAAGTTCTTAGTAGTTCTGTGTTGAGTGAAAACTGGGGTTAACCCACATTTTGCCGGCGTTTAGTACAGAGACATACCTGTGAGAAACATAAACATTTTATCTTTTAACCACGTGGGTTTACAAGTTAACACCTGTCTGACAGTGCGTGTGTCTTCATTAATAGACAGAGTACAACTCTCACTAACGGGTTTTATTAAAGACTAAATGTTTTATATTGGGCCTTTGAGCCAGATCAGATTTTCTGCACAAACTCTATGTACAAATTTAGCGGTTGTGGCAAGTAACATATTAACGTCAGTAACATTCCGACGGAGTTTCGACTAGTGGTGTGGTGACCAAATATGGTCCTTTCCTGAAAGTAGACACCGATCTGACATTCCTCAATTCTAGAAACCTAAGCTATTGACACTGTGCTCGTTGTTAATGTTTCGTGCCTGGACAATTTTAATGTGACCTAAGCAGACATCCGAAAAATAAGAACACCCAAGGAGTCGTTCCCGGAAGCAGAGAATTCATCCTGTCTTTTTGGAACTGGGGATTTCTTGGCCAAAGACTGCCCCTTGACGAGTCTGTAGGTGAATGTCCTAAAAATTGTATTACCAGAAGTGGCTATCTAAGCTGTGAGTATGAACATGTGCACGTGTGCTCGGCTGAATGAATAAAGTGAATGCAGGACGGAGTGATTTTTTTATTGTTGTAATTGGGCACCCATTTTGCTATCTTAACTTTCTGTATGCAAGTATTGCTAATCCTATTCCCCTTAAAATAGAACAGAGATATCAAGTCTGTCCATACCTTAAGAAGGGGAAATATTAGACCTAATCCTATGTATCCTTGTTTCCTTGGGGCTATCACTTTCTTCCAACAGGACTGTGGGCGTATCTCGAGGGATAAGATCTAACTGTGGGTCTATCATGCCAGTAGCAATTCCTTGATTATTTTATGACTATTTGTTTATGTTTTGATGTAATTTCTATGTGTTGTGAAGAAATTTTAGATGATAATTAAAATTTCTCTTTAAATTAATCAGCGTGTTGGTCAGCTCGTTCTAGAATATTTATATAATCATTGTCATAGTTTTTCCCACGTCTGTACGTCTAACTGTCGTCGTATGTGTGTATGTATGTGAGTGGATATATATTTTATATATATATGTGTGTAGACTGTCTGACTCAATCTAAATCTGTCGTAGAAGATAGGTGAAAGAGAGAAGATTTTTCTTGATTTCAGAGACAGCCTCTATCACATTTCTACCATCTCACTCGTGGAAATCTATTGCTATTACTACTTCTCACTGTGAATATCACTTATTCTAATCAATTCAGAAGGGACCAACCCAAGTCTTAATTCCCCTATCAAAAATCTACGACAGGCTGTAAGGACAAACCTAAATGTTCTGGAAAAAACAAAAAACACAGATCAAACAGTTCTTACACACAGCAGACATAGGCTGTAAGGACAAACCTGAATGTTCTGGAAAAAACAAAAAACACAGATCAAACAGTTCTTACACACAGCAGACATAGGCTGTAAGGACAAACCTGAATGTTCTGGAAAAAACAAACAACACAGATCAAACAGTTCTTACACACAGCAGACATAGGCTGTAAGGACAAACCTGAATGTTCTAGAAAAAAAACCACAGATCAAACAGTGCTTATACACAGCAGACATAGGCTGTAAGGACAAACCTGAATGTTCTGGAAAAAACAAAAAACACAGATCAAACAGTTCTAACGCACAGCAGATATAGGCTGTAAGGACAAACCTTAATGTTCTGGAAAAAACAAAAAACACAGATCAAACAGTTCTTACACACAGCAGACATAGGCTGTAAGGACAAACCTGAATGTTCTGGAAGAAACAAAAAAAAAAGATCAAACAGTTCCTCCACACAGCAGACATAGGTTGTAAGGACAAACCTGAATGTTCTGGAAGAAACAAAAAAAACAGATCAAACAGTTCTTACACACAGCAGACATAGGCTGTAAGGACAAACCTGAATGTTCTGGAAAAAACAAAACAGATCAAACAGTTCTTACACACAGCAGACATAGGCTGTAAGGATAAACCTGAATGTTCTAGAAAAAACAAAAAACACAGATCAAACAATTCTTACACACAGCAGACATAGGCTGTAAGGACAAACCTGAATGTTCTGGAAAAAACAAAAACAAAACAGATCAAACAGTTCTTACACACAGCAGACATAGGCTGTAAGGACAAACCTGAATGTTCTAGAAAAAACAAAAAACACAGATCAAACAGTTCTTACACACAGCAGACATAGGCTGTAAGGACAAACCTGAATGTTCTAGAAAAAACAAAAAACACAGATCAAACAGTTCTTACACACAGCAGACATAGGCTGTAAGGACAAACCTGAATGTTCTAGAAAAAACAAAAAACACAGATCAAACAGTTCTTACACACAGCACACATAGGCTGTGTCACAGAGGTTTTATGATCGTAAATTGCCTATATCTTCTTCTTTTTCTTTCACCCGTATCCTCTATTTATTATCACTCTTTTATCATTTTTGTGTTTTTCGCATTCGTTCGTTTGCGACTATATACATTACTATTTTCCCATTCTAACGTTTACCTGTTTCTTTTCTCAAAACTGAGAACGCAGTTATGACGTAACGTGTCAGCCCTACACGAGACGCAGAGTGTTAGAATGCATTCCGTCAGACAGGGGAGCAGACAGCTGTCTACCGTTTCCCCTGGGACAGTGTTTCTTCGGCTAAGTTTCTGAGCCTGAAGTGTGAGAATTCACTCCGTCAGACATGATGAGGAGACATTTGTCTGGTAGTTTGCATCTGACATGTAGTTTCCAAGGTAGATTCTCGGTGTCAGGTGATATGACACTCACGCTGCACGGCCAGTTTTGGCGTAAGGTGCGAGAAAGCAAAGTGTCAGTTATGGTTCTCAGGATGAGTTTCTCGGGGAGGTGTGAAAAACTGCTTCTGCACTGGAGACGAGTTGTCTGAGATTCGCAACTGACACGCGCCCTCTCGGTCAGTAGGTGGCAGTTACGGCATGCGTTTAGGTGTTAAACGTAAGGTGTTAAGGAAAGGGGAGGCTATTGCGTAGTTTATGGAAATAGTGTACATCTTTGTCTGGTGTTTCATATATACTGGAGGTAGTTAGATTTCATTTTCACTCAGTAACTTCGCAGTCAAGACTAGAACAAACCTTCGTTCGATTCCTAAGAATCTCTGTTAATAGA
This sequence comes from Oreohelix idahoensis, assembly GCA_024509875.1. Classification (NCBI taxonomy): domain Eukaryota; kingdom Metazoa; phylum Mollusca; class Gastropoda; order Stylommatophora; family Oreohelicidae; genus Oreohelix; species Oreohelix idahoensis. The sequence goes on from JAMPIV010022856.1 coordinate 73,757, forward strand.
GATGGCATTTAGTTTGGTCGAAGTGGTTTAAGTTCGTAGTAGTTCTGTGTTGAGTGAAAACTGGGGTTAACCCAAATTTTGCCGGCGTTTAATAGAGAGACATACCTGTGAGAAACATAAACATTTTTTATCTTTTAACCACGTGGGTTTACAAGTTAACACCTGTCTGACAGTGCGTGTGTCTTCATTAATAGACAGAGTACCACTCTCACTAACGGGTTTTATTAAAGACTAAATGTTTTATATTGGGCCTTTGAGCCAGATCAGATTTTCTGCACAAACTCTATGTACAAATTTAGCGGTTGTGGCAAGTAACATATTAACGTCAGTAACATTCCGACGGAGTTTCGACTAGTGGTGTGGTGACCAAATATAGTCCTTTCCTGAAAGTAGACACCGATCTGACATTCCTCAATTCTAGAAACCTAAGCTATTGACACTGTGCTCGTTGTTAATGTTTCGTGCCTGGACAATTTTAATGTGACCTAAGCAGACATCCGAAAAATAAGAACACCCAAGGAGTCGTTCCCGGAAGCAGAGAATTCATCCTGTCTTTTTGGAACTGGGGATTTCTTGGCCAAAGACTGCCCTTGACGAGTCTGTAGGTGAATGTCCTAAAAATTGTATTACCAGAAGTGGCTATCTAAGCTGTGAGTATGAACATGTGCACGTGTGCTCGGCTGAATGAATAAAGTGAATGCAGGACGGAGTGATTTTTTTATTGTTGTAATTGGGCACCCATTTTGCTATCTTAACTTTCTGTATGCAAGTATTGCTAATCCTATTCCCCTTAAAATAGAACAGAGATATCAAGTCTGTCCATACCTTAAGAAGGGGAAATATTAGACCTAATCCTATGTATCCTTGTTTCCTTGGGGCTATCACTTTCTTCCAACAGGACTGTGGGCGTATCTCGAGGGATAAGATCTAACTGTGGGTCTATCATGCCAGTAGCAATTCCTTGATTATTTTATGACTATTTGTTTATGTTTTGATGTAATTTCTATGTGTTGTGAAGAAATTTTAGATGATAATTAAAATTTCTCTTTAAATTAATCAGCGTGTTGGTCAGCTCGTTCTAGAATATTTATATAATCATTGTCATAGTTTTTCCCACGTCTGTACGTCTAACTGTCGTCGTATGTGTGTATGTATGTGAGTGGATATATATTTTATATATATATGTGTGTAGACTGTCTGACTCAATCTAAATCTGTCGTAGAAGATAGGTGAAAGAGAGAAGATTTTTCTTGATTTCAGAGACAGCCTCTATCACATTTCTACCATCTCACTCGTGGAAATCTATTGCTATTACTACTTCTCACTGTGACTATCACTTATTCTAATCAATTCAGAAGGGACCAACCCAAGTCTTAATTCCCCTATCAAAAATCTACGACAGGCTGTAAGGACAAACCTAAATGTTCTGGAAAAAACAAAAAACACAGATCAAACAGTTCTTACACACAGCAGACATAGGCTGTAAGGACAAACCTGAATGTTCTGGAAAAAACAAAAAACACAGATCAAACAGTTCTTACACACAGCAGACATAGGCTGTAAGGACAAACCTGAATGTTCTGGAAAAAACAAACAACACAGATCAAACAGTTCTTACACACAGCAGACATAGGCTGTAAGGACAAACCTGAATGTTCTAGAAAAAAAAACACAGATCAAACAGTGCTTATACACAGCAGACATAGGCTGTAAGGACAAACCTGAATGTTCTGGAAAAAACAAAAAACACAGATCAAACAGTTCTTACGCACAGCAGATATAGGCTGTAAGGACAAACCTTAATGTTCTGGAAAAAACAAAAAACACAGATCAAACAGTTCTTACACACAGCAGACATAGGCTGTAAGGACAAACCTGAATGTTCTGGAAGAAACAAAAAAAAAAAGATCAAACAGTTCCTCCACACAGCAGACATAGGTTGTAAGGACAAACCTGAATGTTCTGGAAGAAACAAAAAAACAGATCAAACAGTTCTTACACACAGCAGACATAGGCTGTAAGGACAAACCTGAATGTTCTGGAAGAAACAAAAAACAGATCAAACAGTTCTTACACACAGCAGACATAGGCTGTAAGGACAAACCTGAATGTTCTGAAAAAAAAACGAAAAAACAGATCAAACAGTTCTTACACACAGCAGACATAGGAAGTAAGGACAAACCTGAATGTTCTGGAAGAGACAAAAAAAAACAGATCAAACAGTTCTTACATACAGCAGACATAGGTTGTAAGGACAAACCTGGATGTTCTGGAAGAGACCAAAAAAAAAAACAGATCAAACAGTTCTTACACACAGCAGACATAGGCTGTAAGGACAAACCTGAATGTTCTGGAAGAGACCAAAAAAAATAGATCAAACAGTTCTTACACACAGCAGACATAGGTTGTAAGGACAAACCTGGATGTTCTGAAATAAAAACACAAAAGAACAGATCAAACAGTTCTTGCACACAGCAAACATATGTTGTAAGGACAAACCTGGATGTTCTGAAAAAAAAAAACGGATCAAACAGTTCTTACACATAGCAGACATAGGTTGTAAGAACAAAACTTGAATGTTCTAAAAAAAAAAAACAGATCAAACAGTTCTTACACACAGCAGACATAGGTTGTAAGGACAAACCTGGATTTTCTGGGAAAAAAACAAACATATTAAACAGTTCTTACACACAGCAGACATAGGTTGTAAGGACAAAACCTGGATGTTCTGAAAAAAAAAAACCGATCAAATAGTTCTTACACACAGCAGACATAGGTTGTAAGGACAAACCTGGATGTTCTGAAGAAAAAACAATCAAAGAATTCTTACACACAGCAGACATAGGTTGTAAGGACACACTTGGATGTTCTGAAGAAAGAAAAATCAAAGAATTCTTACACACAACAGACATTGGTTGTAAGGACAAACCTGGATGTTCTGAAGAAAAAAAAATCAAAGAATTCTTACACACAGCAGACATAGGTTGTAAGGACACACCTGGATGTTCTGAAAAAAAAATCAAAGAATTCTTACACACAGCAGACATAGGTTGTAAGGACACGCCTGGATGTTCTGGAAAAAAAATCAAAGAATTCTTACACACAGCAGACATAGGTTGTAAGGACACGCCTGGATGTTCTGAAAAAAAAAATCAAAGAATTCTTACACAGCATACACAAGTTGTAAGGACACACGTGGATGTTCTGAAAAAAAATGATCAAAAAGTTCTTACACACAGCAGACATAGGTGTCGTGAAACATTCTAATCCACATATATAAATTAGAAATTAAATGTAAAGCCTAACGAAGTAATTCAATAAAAGGAAAGAAGAATGGTAAAAGAACAGTGCGGTCACAATAGCGCTCGCCTGTATTATAGAACGTCATACTAGCTAAACAAGAAGACCCCTTTTTATGCTTCGTCTGCATAATTGTAACGCTTTCACGTTTGCTAGTAAAGCCTACTGCATCAACTACACGCGTTTCAAAAAAATAAAACTGGTACTGTATTTCTTATACGACCTTGATACACACTGCGTAATTGTGACGGGTCGGTGGTGGTGGTGTGGTTGGTGTTGCGATTCCTTGGTTATGGTATTATTTATTGAATAGTAAAGTCACTCTTTAGACGTATCAATGTTGGTTATAAATGGTTAGCTCTGGGCATCAGAACATCCCTTCGACGTTCTGATTTGCATAGTATATAGTATTTGATTTCCCTTGTGGGAGAGTTATCGTGCTGACAAAGGTAAACACCAACAGCTGTAGAACCGAACCCGAAACGTAAATAAAGGATCAAGCCTTCTGCTTTGAGTCCACATGTATTGAGATTCATACAAAAACGATAATCGACATTCACAAAGGTTTCATGTACAATTCAGCGTAACAATTGAATTCCAAATAATATCAGTAAGTATCCGTCCGTGTCAAAACAATGTGTCAGATGAACATCGTGGCTATATACGTGCGCTGTTGTAGTCAACAGCCAGAAATGAGCACATGAGTTCTTGACATCTACAATTTGAATCATAATACGATTCTCCTTCCATTATTAGTTTAATTTAATTAATCTCATGCTTAGATTAATTTCCGAACTGACCCTGAAGTCTACATCGATTCATCTATATAATATAGGCTATATACTCAGCCTTATTTCCTTGGAAGAAATACAAGACACGACCTTCTTGCTTGACGGATAGCGTAACAAAGGCCCTGTAACCAAGTCACCCGGCGTGACCTTCCCAACGCGAATGCGTCATAATCTCCGCATATATTTCGCGTTCACTATACCGTAAAATATCGACATATTCTATAAATATTAATGACCCCTAAACGTTGCGCATGGGTAAACCCCAGCAGACGCCGTCATTTAAAATAACACCGTAACAGATTTCCTGTCAGACGGGGGCAAAAAAAATCTATTAAATAGATTTTTTTTGAACAATATTAATCAAATTATCAAAAATTTAACAAAACCCGACGTATGACCTACGATGTTCTATCTAGAACAGTGTCGCGGTCATGTCAGTAATATATTATAATAAAATCAACGTCATATCATACATAAACCTTATATTAAACAAGGAAATGTCACTGTCACTAACTAATTAACTAATTAATTTGTTGTATTTATAGACTAACTAATAATGTGAGGTGTTATTAAAATTATTCTAACTAAATAATTAATTATAGTATGTACGTATGGTACTAACTAATTAATATCTAATTGAAGAAAATGAGAAATAGAATAAGAGAGTAAAAGAAATAAAAATTGAGAAGTACGGACAATTGAAACCAAATATTAAAGTATACATTAAATTAACATGCGTGTGAAAATGAAGTGTAAGGATAGATACCTAATTAAATTAACGCAATCAGAAGAAAAGAGCAGAAAAAATTCATACAATTTAACTATATATATGAAATGTCATAATGTAATATCCATTACCTTAATAATTACACTAATTAAAAGGTTTAATTGGTGTGATATTCTTTTGTTTCATCTTTTCTTAGTATATCTTATTTTTTTATTTCATCACACTTTGACTTTATTATCTATTATATATTAATTTAATAACTAGAAAATTTAATAATATTGGACATGAAGATCCAATCGTAGTTACCTCCTGTTGAATTGTATGAAAGTTCATTAAGACACAAGGTTCATATTATCAAATTATGATTTGATTATCCATTCATCGTTAGTTCCTTTATTAAACTTTTGAAAGTAAATTGACTAAGTCATCAGAGATTGTTCCTTTTTAACAGTTTTCAATCGAAATGAGTGATACTCAAAGTGGAATTGAAGTTCAAATTTTCAAACGATCCGTAAAACTTGATATTTTGATCACAATAGTTTATTTCGAAATGTCCTTATTTAGGTAGGAAGTCCAACTGAATTGTTGTATATTCTGACTTGATATCAATAACGTTTATTGCAAATGTAATGCTTGACTAGTCAGAAAATTTTCTTGAAATTGTAATATTCATTCAGAATCCGTAGGATGTCTGGACAACGTGTCGGCTATGACGTTTTCAGTTCCAGGTATCGACTGTATCTCGAACTCGTAGGGTTGCAACGTAATAGCAAATCGTGCAAGTTTAGCACTTTTATGGTTTGAGCGACGTAATGCTGCCACTGATTTCTGATCAGTCTGGATCAGGAATGGAGATCCCAGCAAAAACTTTTCCAACTTGGTAATTGCCCAGATTACGGAGAGCAATTCTCGGTCCACAGTGGAATGTTTCGTCTCCGGAGGTTTCAGTTTGCGTGAGATATACATTACAGGGTGAAGGACATCATCATGATATTGCAGTAGACATGCCCCGAGTCCGTAATTACTCGCATCTGTACGTAGAACAAACTTTTTAGAAGCATCTGGTAATCTTAAAACAGGTGGGCATGAAAATATTTTTAAGATAGTGCGAAAAGTTTTGTCACATTCGTCGGTCCAATTTATCCTTAAAGGCATGTTCTTCTTTAGTAACGAAGAGCAGCCGTGATGGATGATAGGTGAGGTACAAATCTGCTATAGTATTGGATTAAACCTAACAGACTCCTAACCTGTTTCTTCGTTTGAGGAACAGATAAATTTAATATTTTAGAAACTGTACTGGGAATTGTTTGGATACGTCCCGATCCAATAATGTGCCCCAGGAATGTTATCTCATTACATGCTATTTGAATTTTAGTTGGTTTAGCGGTTAAATGGTTATCCCGCAATATTTCCAAAACTGATTTAAGACCCAAAAAATGTTCCTCAAATGATGAACTAAACAAACATATGTCGTCAATATAGGTAATTATATCTGATCTACCTGCTAAAATTTTTCGCATCATGCGAATAAAGGTAGCTGGAGCATTCATTAGCCCAAAAGGCATCACGTTCCACTGGTAAAGACCTTGTGGAGTTGAGAATGCTGTGTAGTATTTGGCTCTTTCGGTTAGTGGAATCTGCCAATAACCTTTTGTTAAGTCAATTTTAGTGAAAAGTGTAGCATTGGATAGACGAGGAAGTAAATCGTCAAGGATAGGATGTGGTTCGCTATCCGGTACTGTCTGCGCATTAAGTTTCCTATAGTCAACACATAAACGTATGTTGTTGTCCTTTTTCCGGACAATGACTAAAGGGGAAGAAAATGGAGATGAACTAGTCTCAATAATACCTAATGATATCATCTGTTTGAGTTCCTGAGATGTCTTACTCAGAAAATGTAGAGGTACAGAATAAGGATGAACACGAATTGGTGTATCATCGTTAAGAATAATATCGTGACTAATTACAGATGTGCAACCCGGTACATCAGTTAACACATCTGGGAAAGATTGTAGAAGATCAGCAACGCGTTGATGCTGTTGCGGTGTAACCGTAGAAGAAATGGTCACATCACGCCAAGATTCAGTAGATTGGACAGTAAGTACAGGTAAAGGCATCTGCACTTCAGGAAAAGAAGATTCTTCCTCCTGTATAACAGATAGATTAGAATAATGACAAGTAGATACAGTATTGTCATCTAATTCATGAAAAATTGACTGTAAGTGTATAGGACGTGTATGAAATTGCTTGAGCATATTAATATGGAATATCTTTCTGTGTCCCTTGATATCTAAGACGTAATCAACGTCTGAAATTTTATCAGTAACCTTATAAGGACCAGTCCATGAGATCAATAACTTATTGTTATTGTGAGGGAGTAATACATAAGCCTCATCGCCTGGGAATAATTGACGTAATCGTCTAGATCGATTTTGTATAGATCGAGCCTTAGCTTTTGCAGCCTCAGAAGAAGCTGTTGCCAATTGGCAAGACTCAATAATATTATTTCGAAGATTAATCACATACTCATAAGATGACTGAGTGTCCTGAGTCATCTCTGCATCAATTAATAAATCTTTTATTAGTCCCATAGGACCTCTCGGAGGGGCACCAAAAACTAACTCAAAGGGAGAGAAGCCAGTTTGTTCATGTGGCACCTCTCGGTAAGCAAATAGGACAGCTGGGAGTGCTCTGTCCCAGTCCTGAGGGTGTTTAACAGTAACCTTATGTAAAAGTTGCTTAAGCGTACGGTTAAGTCTTTCAACTGCACCGTTACTCATGGGATGATAAATACTACTCAAATTCCTATCAATGTTCCAGGTTTTCATTACCTCCTTCATGGTATCGGATATAAACTGCGACCCATGATCAGATAATAATTTTCTAGGAAACCCTATTCTAGAGAAAATTAGATGTAATGCATCAGCTACATCTGTGGTAGTGGTTGTCTTCAATGGAATGGCTTCTGGCCATCGTGTGCATAAATCAATGCACGTGAGAACAAATCTATGTCCTCTCGCAGATGGTAGAAGTGGACCAATTATATCTATGGCCATCTTGTCAAAAGGTCGTACTGAGATATCGCAAGCCTGAATAGGCGCCGTGTGAAAAGCTCCACGTGCTTTCACTTCCTGGCACGTAGTACAAGAACGTACATACTGCGAAATATCACGTGACACTCCTGGCCAAAAGAATGAAGATAATACTCGAGATCGTGTTCGAGTATATCCCATATGTCCTGCACACTGCGAGTCATGCGCGTGTTGAAGAATGTACCGTCTAAAAGCAGCCGGTACCATCACTTGTTGTTTTACCAGTGATTTATCACTAAAACATCTAATTAGTATATCATTTTTCATAATAAACCAATGTTTGTTCTTATTACCTGAAGTTAAATTATCAACCTTATTAACTAGGTTAAAAAATTTATTTAGAGATTTGTCATTTTTTTGTTTGTTAGCAAATGATTCCCTGTCAATAGGTGAATTGACCTCAATATCCTCCTGTTTTTCTGCATCCATCTTATTATCATTGACACTCTCCATGAGCATAGTCTGAGCTCTAGTTGTCACGGCGTTTCCAGTGCATAGATTGTGTCTCTCCCATTCAATAATATCTTCTGGTGAACAATCCTTGCTGCCGTGTATGCGACCCACCATAAGGTCTGCTATTGGCTTTTTCAGCATGCATACCTTCACGTTACCTGTGAAAAAAGGTGTGTTAACATGGATAATAGCTGTGGGGTAAAACTCAATAGTTCCCCCAAAAGTCATGCAACGGACATATTCCCCCGTTGCACAGCTAGGATGTACTAGCGACTGTCGCACTCCAATGGTTGTGGACCCCGAGTCTCTCAATACAGAAACTATAGAACCGTTTACTATCCCTCTGTTAAAAATCAGAGAGCCTGTTCCATCATTGGCTGCAAGACCTACTTCTGGTGTAATGTGTCCGCAGTTTAGCACTGTCTCCTTTGCCTTCTGAAAAATAAGATTGCATTGTGGGCAACTATTTGCCACGTTATAATTTATAGCAAAGCATGCAGCAGAAGAATTCATTGTATTATCGTTAGGTGGAACCTGAACCTTAGGGGTGATATCATTTGTAACTGCTGCCCCGGTATTATGGTTATAATGTGAAGATCCACGAGAATGAGAACGATTACGAGAATAATTATTTGAATTATCTCGTTGACGTCTATTATAATTGTTATCTCGATGTCTCGAGTTATAATTATCGCTATTCTTCCAATTGTTACCATTATTATATTGATATGACCGATTATAACTTGAGTTACGTGGATTACTGTTGTATCTTGACTGAGGTGAATAATTTCTGGTTTGTTGTCTTCCTCTATTAAAGTTATTGTTAAAGTTATTCTGTCCCTTATGAAAATTAATGTCATAGTTTCCTTTGAACCTACCTCTGTCCACACTGTGTGTTCTAGGTTTGTTATGATTATGATATGCCATATTGGAGGCTACAGGAAGAGGTTCTCTTATCAACGAGCCAGAAATATTAGCATTCGGATGTGCTGTGCAGTAATTTAAAGAAATTTTTTCTAAATCATCAATAGTTTCTGGTTTTCTTTCTTGCAGATAAGCAAAGAATGGTGGGCTGACAGAAGATAATACTTTATCCCTCAATAACAAATCGACTAACTTGTCGTAAGATTTGTTGACACCTGCCAGTTCAACCCATCTGTTAAAAGTATTGCGTATGTTAGCAATAAAACCTGTGAAATCTTTATTGTTATCTGGCAACAAACTTTTGAAACGTAATCTACATGCCTCTTCGTTCAAGTGGAAACGACGTAATAACAACGTCTTAATGGCCTCATAATCTGTGGCTAATGTAGGATCAATGTTTTGTGCTGCACTTGCAGGTTCGCCATCCAGAAATTCCTTAAGTTTAAGTGCCCATGCAGTTTTGTCAAGGTTATTGACCTTACATATATCCTCAAAGCGCGCCAGCCACGATGAAAGGTCGTCCACGTGTAATTTGAATGGTGGTAATTTAAAGTAATAATTGCCCTTAAGTCGGGTGGATGAAGATCCAGATTGAGCATTATCATTTTGGCTTGCTGCAGCACTCTGCGAATTAAGTTTTGCTGTTTCCAATTTAAGCCGTTGCAATTCCATTTCTTGCTGCAATATGATTTCTTGTCGTTTCAATTTATTCTCTTCTTCAATCCGTAGGATTTCATCTCTTGCCACCTTTCTTTCTTCTTCTTCCTTAGCAATAGCTTTCCTTTCCTCCTCTTCTGCCTTATATTTTGCAAATTCAGCCAATGCATAAGCCTCGAGAAGTTCTCCTTTTTTTCCAAAATCCTTACCATTTTTAATAAAATAGTCTAAGTTAAGCATCTTGACGTTAATTTATTTAAGTATTCAATTACTTATGTCTTGTAATCACCACTAGAATCTATGTCGATAATTATAATTACTCAACGAATGAATAATTATTATAAGAAATTGCAATATTCCTGTATTGTTATGTATAAGTTCCACAAATCTATAATATTTTGTAAAAATATTATATATACCCACTAATATCTATCATAAATAGTTATGATAGTTAGTTATATAAGCTGCTGAAATTATATCAAGCGCTTAATATTAATATTTAATAATTATGTGTATTATCCCCAAATAATTAGTCTTAATTGTCACTAAGTTCACAATATAGTACTGAGAAAGTGTACTAATTTATATTAAATATGTATTAATATGTTATAAAGTTTTAATAATTAATCATTATATTTTATGCCATAATCATGAGGCATAAAGTGCATTGCCCATTTCTAGGACCACTACTGCAAATATGTGCAAAGTCCCTAATTCCTCATCAAAGCTGATAAAAATTTAATCATATTCATCTACACTATTATTAATGAAGAAATTATAGCATTAATATTAAATTATAGAAGGATGAAATGAAGACAAACAATACAATGGGTTAACCAAGGATTACGAAACAGTATTACCATACGACAAGACATTTTCACAATAAAAAATGCATTAATAACTAAGTGGTATAAAACGGAAGTGAGAGATTAAGAATGAACTGAATAGAAAGTTAAGCTGTGTACGTAACAAATAGTGACGTCACAGGACTCATTTGACGTTAATACAATACATTTAATTAAAATTAAAGATAGCTAGATCAGAATAAACAAGATAGATTACGAACATAAGACTGTAAATGAATAAAAATAAGAACCAAATACACCAGAAAACACCAGTTATAACATGACTATACACCTAACATGCAAAGTGAATTAATGCAAGTCCGAACGAACCGATCACCGATAATGATAATTCGACGCTTTCTTCGCGAGGTGCTATTAATTCACAGCCTTAGGAACATTCAGAATGAATATCGGCATCCTGAGAGCCATTTTATTCATTCCGAACCGCCGCCCAACCATACCCGCTACATGAAAAGGACAGGAACAATATTTAACATGGATACAACGAAAAAAGAACATGGCATTATTTGGACAAACAGGACGAAATATTTTAACCTTTAAAATTAGTGACTTATCTTGTTTTGGCGGTAATATCGTACATTATATGCTTCGCCGACAGACTCGAGAGCTTGTTTGTATCATTGAGAAAGTCAGCAATAGGTTTCATTTGATGTTTGAAAGCTGCAAATAAATTTGTTTGAAGGACATTGTCAGCTGCTGGCTTTTCCAACCGTTCATACTGTCGTCAAGGGCATGACGTCACCGGTGTTTTTGCAAATAATGTCCCATTTCGGCTCGAAAGGAAAAATGTCTTATTTTTTTGTGGTTCGTTCTTTTGAAAAATTTCAAAACCACTAATGGCCACCAGTTGTGACGGGTCGGTGGTGGTGGTGTGGTTGGTGTTGCGATTCCTTGGTTATGGTATTATTTATTGAATAGTAAAGTCACTCTTTAGACGTATCAATGTTGGTTATAAATGGTTAGCTCTGGGCATCAGAACATCCCTTCGACGTTCTGATTTGCATAGTATATAGTATTTGATTTCCCTTGTGGGAGAGTTATCGTGCTGACAAAGGTAAACACCAACAGCTGTAGAACCGAACCCGAAACGTAAATAAAGGATCAAGCCTTCTGCTTTGAGTCCACATGTATTGAGATTCATACAAAAACGATAATCGACATTCACAAAGGTTTCATGTACAATTCAGCGTAACAATTGAATTCCAAATAATATCAGTAAGTATCCGTCCGTGTCAAAACAATATGTCAGATGAACATCGTGGCTATATACGTGCGCTGTTGTAGTCAACAGCCAGAAATGAGCACATGAGTTCTTGACATCTACAATTTGAATCATAATACGATTCTCCTTCCATTATTAGTTTAATTTAATTAATCTCATGCTTAGATTAATTTCCGAACTGACCCTGAAGTCTACATCGATTCATCTATATAATATAGGCTATATACTCAGCCTTATTTCCTTGGAAGAAATACAAGACACGACCTTCTTGCTTGACGGATAGCGTAACAAAGGCCCTGTAACCAAGTCACCCGGCGTGACCTTCCCAACGCGAATGCGTCATAATCTCCGCATATATTTCGCGTTCACTATACCGTAAAATATCGACATATTCTATAAATATTAATGACCCCTAAACGTTGCGCATGGGTAAACCCCAGCAGACGCCGTCATTTAAAATAACACCGTAACAGTAATGACCCAGATTAATATTACATTAATGTCATTTTATGCACTACGTAAACGAAAAGACAGACAGGCTAAGAGAGAGAGAGAGAGAGAGATGTACGGAGGAACGCATGCAATGCTACCGCGTAGTCTCGCGATGCCACCCCACGCGAAAGGCATGCAGGCTTATTTTTTTTTCAAATAAACAGTGACAAAAAACACTACCAATACACGGTTAGGTTTTGAAAACATGTTTAATTCTTATTATGAAACATGACACAATATTGTTTTACGTTTGAAATCCTGATTTTATACTGACAGAACAGTCGAAAAGGCAGAACAGGTGGCGGTTCTAAGACAATAAATAAATAAAAACAATTACACGACTATCCGAGAATAATACATATTTGTAACGAAGCCACTTGGCCCCATTAAACTTATATATTTGGGTGCCTTAGGACTTGCTGACAAAGAATATGTTAGGTGTTATGCCAATAGTCTAATAATTAACAAATTATAGCCAAAATACTATAGTGGTGTTGTCTGACAGCACAGGATCATGTTTGCTCATTGCTTTAGGGGAAATGAGGCCAACACGTTAGATCTGGTTTGATTGGCTAGCGTAATATGTAAGGCGAAACATGATTAGTCGACTGCAAATACTATTTTTGGTTGTTAATGGAAACGGTAGGAAGGGTAAATTTTTTCAAAGGCTCTTGTAAACATGGTCTCATTGGCTAGACCATTTGATATAGTCAGTTAGAAGCGTCTGTTCAGGGCCACTTTTTGAAAATAAACTTACTGAGAAGCAAGTGCGTTGAGAACCAGCTCATATATTTCTAATAAAAGCCTGGGACAGAGGCAGATCGGAATTGTGTCATAACTCATTGCCAGTCAACGTACTTGTTTAATATTTCTGTGAATTGTGGTAAGCTAGCCATATTTGATATCTTTTAGATGAAAATTGAATGTGAATTGATAAATTATGTCTGTCTGTGTGTAGTTCAGTAGCAAACATGAGGCAAGGCCTAGATATTGCTCCACCATGTAAAAACTTGTCGGAGAGGAGTATAACTGCATAGGCCTATATTGGATTGCCAAATAGTACTATGACACCTATCTTATTGTATAGAAGCAACTAATGCTGGAATTGCAGAGGCGTTGTAACCATTAGGGAGAGGAATACTGGTGTATATTGTTACATGAGAAGCTAGCAGTTGACCTACAGCGCTGAACTCTGTGTTTGTAATGTATTGTGCTTCAGTGTGGAAATAGATTATAAATTAGTTCTGAAGTAGGAGGTACAACCTTCTTATTTCAGGGACCGTGGTACTGAATTATTAAGAGCAGCACCTGGTCTGAGTTTTGCTGAATCCAGAGGCTGGTAGCATACTCCTTGGTCAAGATATCGACCAGTGTTGTTTTTCAAGAAAACTGAGAAGCAAGCGAGCAGAGGAGACAGTTTTCCTGCCGCCCACACAGAAGATAAGATCTCGTTGGCCAGAGCAGCTCAATCTTGTATACCCCCCCTCAAAAATTGACTGTACAATAAATCAAGTGGGACATTTATTTGTTTTCAAATAAAAGAAACTGTGAACCTTTCCAATATTATTTCCACCAGTATCAAACACATGAAGTCATGATGACAAACAACAACCTAGCTTTAAAAGCCAGTATTACCTCATAGTACCACATCACTACTTACACACATATTGTAATAATATTATATGTCAGGACAAATATCCTATGTATAAATTGTGTACATACAACTTGTGATTACATTTGATTGTGATTCCTGATTCACTCTGTAGTTGAATCAGGATATCTAACATTGAAAGGAATTAATACATATTTTTAAAAGTTAACACTTGACTCATTTAAGATAGTCTTATAGAGTGTTATATGTATGTGCTTGTCACAGTGTTGTAAGGTGTTGTGGATTTTAATTAAAGTATTTATCTGTCTGTTGTTGTTGTGACTTACACTTCATCATTATCATAACCCTAGACATTCAACGTAGTCATCACAATATTCCAGAATAAGTCTGATTGAGATCTAAATGTGGTAGCAAAGTAAGGTCATCTGTAATACACCACACTTATTAGATACAGATACCTTCACAGCTGATCTCAGTCAATACACTAAGTCCCCTATAATCATTTATATCATCCCACTTTACCACAATAGGTTGCTCACATTTGTGGGCATGTTATGAGAAGAGACTCATGCGTTATCGGGGTCAAACAGGGGAACAAAAAATACTCGTAGTAACACTGAAGCCTACCAAACAATTCGTAAACGGCGACTAAAGTAAGCCATGGGGGTCGGTCACCCTATTCCAGTGGTAAGTAACACAGGAGCTGTGAGAATCTACTTGATCTCTGTAAAAGTCTACCGTGACAAAATCATGCTCATTTTTAGGTATCAGAGTATCCGGCTTAAAAGGTATGTGACAGTGCCGTGAGCTGGTTACGGCCCAATTAGTAATATGTCACCGTGGTGGTGAACTCCTAGGACTGGTTGCGGCACCAATTAGTAATATGTCACAGTGCCATGTAGTAATCTTATGTGACTGTGTGCCCTGTATATGAATATTGGCACTAATTGTTAATCAACGAACTAGGTGACTGGGGCAGACCTAGTCGTCGGATTTTCTATTTTGTCAATTTAGTCTATTGACAATCTTCCAAGTAAGAGTATATCTTAATACTGGCCATCACCGCCAGAGCTGACTATTCCTGGATGATATATCTCAAGCTTCCAACCTAACTCGTTCCATCCCTCCTTGTGATGTTACTTAGTGACAACTTCGTATAGTGGTGATTTTCTTTATATCCAGTATCTTGTTTACTCTAGCACTCAACAACCTTTTAGAGACTTAACCCAACTTGAGAAACGTTCCATCAAAAGAAACATTTTATTTACATCTCAGAAGTTCATCATAACAGAGGCATGTGGTACAAATTCCAGGTACAAACATTTCCTAACTGTCTCTTGTATGTCCCATTCCTCCTGGGCACATTCATGTACCTATGCACATATATATAGCTCTCTACCTGAGAAAATTATCAGATATGGTTTATACCTATTTTCTTCCCTTAAGGCTATTCTATTTATTTTGGCTTCTCCCAAGCCTTTCATCAACTCTTTCCTGAGTTGTTTTCTCTCCTCTACTAATCCTGTCAGATTTGACTCATATTAATCAAAATACCATCATCTTAAAATTCATATATGCCAATTAGCACATTGGGTACACCTGTTGCAGTATCCTCATACTTATACCTGCTAGAGAGCGCATGTTTCATCCTGTAAATACAATCACCCTTCAATTTCTTACTCATCTTACTTGTAACAGTCAATATTGCAAAGTTCATTACACAATAGCCCAGCACGGCTATTAAATCCATATTCTTCTGTAAATCTTCTCAGATGCTTACTTAGTCTCATTTTATCCACCTCATAGTCAATTTTGTAGCTTCAGCTTCATTTCTCATTATCCTGCGCTTACTTAGTTGTAAGCGTCGTTAACCTTGTAATACTTTATTTCAGCTTCTGAAATCATTCTATTCAATGTCTATCAAAAGTTATGAGTCAAAGGACCTACTTACTTTGGTTTCACAGAATCCTCACAACACTCATATTTCTTACTATCACCCCTTATCACTAAGCCTATACTTTAAACACAGCTTTGTCTTTCATATGTGAATAGATTCTACTACTCTAACTAGGTCTATAGGATTCTTCAGAAGTATTCATTCTGTTTCCCACAGAAATTGAACTTGAGCCTGGCAGAAAACACATTCCTGCCACTCTACGTCCTTAACCAGGACTGCTCCTCCGAAAAATGCGACCGCTCACCAGCGTGTCCAAGTGTGTTCTCCTCTATAAAATCATTATCAGCTGATCTGTCTTTGTTTACTGTAAATTCATTGGTTCCTCCTATTCTCCACTCAGCTGGAATATGTTCACGCTTATCAGCTGTGTAAACAACTCAGTGAAGTGTCATCCTTTGTCCTGGTAAACTTTTCACGTGAATATTTTTTTTCTCAACTCACTTAATCATATAAGGGAGGTAATTAACCGTTGTCTCCCTTTGCATAATTTGACGTAACCTTATATTGTCTTCTCTAAAGCTTGCTATACAATTCTTATATGTACATTTTCTAAACCATAATTACCAACTCACCAAATCTACTTAAGTGTAATTAAGCACTTTCCTCCCCTGACCTTACTATTCAGAGTCTCCTCCCTTTGATCAAAGTATTATTTCACTCATTTTATCTCCCTTTTAGCAAGACAAATAGTCTTTATTCAAATTCATTCTTATTTCTTAAACCATTTTTTTATACTTTCCCTCTTAACCAAAACCAAATCACCGCTTATAATTCTTGCTTGAGCATTTATAATGCTCCTAGCAAAGTCAACGGTGACAGGTAAAGATAGTCCCAAAGCAGATATGCGAGTGAAGGGTTAAAGACTTCCCTATACTAAGTCCAGCATCCGAGAGGTGCGGGTGACCAGTCACCTTCCTCGTTGCCTTTTCCTTACCTAACTCAAGAGCAAAGCCAGATACCCATTTACAGCTGGGCAGACTGGAGCGTGACGAAACCGTGAATCGAACACGGCACCGTAACCACGAGAGCCCACCGCTTTAACTACGCTGTCAATCGGACGCTCTTAGGATTTGACATACGTGCTGTCTTCTTGTATCTTATGCTGTTCCCGAATAAAGTCAAGATTACTGAGCAAGTTTGCTAGTTTGCATTGTGAATGCGGTGAAAGTGTCTTTAAATTTGGAACGACCGTTTGGTTTGGTTTTTAAGGATTATCTTCATTGTACACGGACAACTCTATCAGTGCTCCGGTCACCTCCATTAGATTACACAAGGAGGATCTCAGCACAATGCACGAACTCCGTAACACCGGCGAGAATCCCAATGTGTGTATATATGAATCACACATTCTATAAATATTTTTGTGGTGAATATTTTGGAATGACCGTGCTTTTAAGTGCCGGCGTGAGTGGGCTAACCCGAAATTTTTCCAGGTGAAAAAATGCCCTTCCCCCATCCGTTACTTTGAGATTTACCATATGATTCAGTGGGATCTACGGCACATCATGACTGACTGGCTGCCGACCCATGCTCTATCCTTTAGAAAATGTAATCCAACAAAGAAACTTCAGTAGACATGGACAAGTTAACTAAGTGATGACAAGAAGACGGCAGCGTGCCAGTTGAACAGGAGATAAGAAGACGGCGTTGGCGATGTTTGGGTCACACTTTGAGGACACGTGTTGACAATACTACAACACAGGCCTTCTTCTGGAATACCCATGGTAAAATAAGTAAAAGAAGACAGACAAGCGCAAGGAGAAGAGAACTGGCGGCATAAATAATTTAAAGAAGAAATGGAAAATCCTTAAGAGAATGGCACAGGCTTGGGGATTTAGCTTGAATTTGTTGAAGGTATATGCTCCTTGGAGAGCTGTAGGATAATGACGACGATTATGGTGATGATGATGATGGTGGTACAGATGATGGTGGTGCTGGTGATGATGTTGATGATGACAGTGGCGGTGATGTTGATGATGAGGTTGTTGATGACGATTGTGATGAGTGTAGCAAGACGGGCAAAAACCACTCTGGAAACTGCAACATAATTGTAATCACCATTCTCACGTAATTTTAGCCGTGGAAATGAATTCTCTTTGGAATTTGACGAGAAATAACGATTCTATGTGAGATTTTGCACAATGAAATTGCATTTTGCACTGGAGTTTCTAACAATAAAAGTAAATCACAGGAAATATGCGTGTATGGGATTGGTAGAAAGTCACCCTGAAAAAAATATCATTGGTTGAAGAGCGGGCGTCTCGAAAATCATTGACGTCATGGCAAGCACTGGCAAAACGACTGAAAAAAGGGTTATATAAAGCCTTTTCAGACATAATTCGAGACTTCCCGAATTCACTTAAAGATCTTTTAGTTGAGAAGACGTCGGGCGGACTGACTGTCGTGAGCAGAATGAGGTTTTCTGTCACTTCCTAGCTGTTAGTACCTCCTCTCTATTTCCAGTGATTTTATCTCCTCCCATTTTCTTCATTTTAAGCACCCACGAGCATAATTCCGGATGTAGTAGCCATGTTACTTCTTAATCTAGACAGACAAATCCCTCCTTCCGACACCTGTGTAGGCCGGTATATTTGTACCATCTGTTGAAACTCTTTCATTTTAGTTGCGGCTGAATCTAAGTGTCCTTGTCAAGTAATTTAACGCTCTCGTTCCTGTAGAACCTTTGAGTTCGACGACAACGGAAGAGTCTTCGTTTCTAATATGATTCCGAGTCGTAGGGGAGAAAATTCTTATTTCCCTCAAATTTTTGTCACACGGGGAATTTTGCCGACTTCTGTGCAGGTGTTGTCCATTAGTGACGCCAGGTCGTAAGAGATTCTAGCTATACATACTAGAACCTCCAATCTCTCATTGCCCCCCAGAAGAACTTATAGCCTGCAGAGTGGAATAAGTGCTATAGCCTGTACCAGATGCGTGGTTACAACGATTTTTCTCAAACATTGAGAAGTATCCACAAGGATCGACACCTTACAGCCCCTGTAGTCATCCTTACGACAATCCTGCTTAGAATATCAGTGGTAGTGGCTACCAATTGTTTGTTTGGATTCCAATTTTATTGGATCCCGTTCCTGGAACCCCGCTTGGGTTTTGTTGTGCTGAATCAATCCGGCGACGTATGATCCCACTACTTCAGAGCTCATTATCCCTTGCAGTACAGAGATCACACCTTATCTCCACCGTAAACGGGTTGCGCGTCACACTTGACCCAGCCCACCTTTTTTTCTCAGTCAGTTTGACAGTTCGTTTTTCTGGATTTACCAGTTGGGAAATCCATCTATAAAATTCTGACGTCCTGACATCACACTGTAGTCACGGTTTGCCAGAGTCCCCAAGGAAAGGCATAAGGCAGTGACAAGCCTTGACTGCTGATACCATGAGAAGGAGAGCGTACCGCTGCATAGAAAGGCCTAGTGGAGTACTTTATTGTGTTAAGATAAATCGACAGCGGAAACGGAAGGGAAATTCCTATTCCTGGTAGCGTATCACGCAAGTTATACTGGTGGCAGTTTAGAAGTCTATCCCAAATCGGTGATTTTCCAAAGGAAGTGGTATATACCTCAAAATTTAGTTAACTAGAAAGAGACAATCGCCTTCTTTTTTTTTTTCTCTTCTGGAAGACTGAGGATTGTCCCGTGCTAGTTAAAAATTACTGTGTGGTTCATTTGGTTTACTATTACTTCAATTTTGTTAATAATTGTATTTGTTTGTTTGTTTGTTAATACGATAGACAAGTCATCTAGAGAGTTTTCTTTTTCTATTGTGTGGATGTTCATTATTAAATATATATATATATATATATATATATATATATATATATATATATATATATATATCTATATATATATATATATATATTTATATATTTATATATATATATATATATATATATATATATACGAGGCGTGTTCAAATGAAACCCGACCGTGCTGTGCCAAGTGGACATTCGTAGGAGGAGCATGATGACGTCACATCTGTCGTAATAAGCACATACGAATGTACAAGTGTGTAAGTGTTCATTCTTCTAGTATTCATTGGTTGTGCTGCAGACCGTTAAAATAAAGGCCGGTGTGATAAGGAATCCGTCCAAAAAATTCAAGTCACAGATTTCCGCCGGTAAGGTTATGCTGACCGCATTTTTTGACCATGAAGGGCTTCTATTGGTAGACTTTAAAGAGCCTGGCGTGAACATCAATGCCATCCGCTACAAAGACACACTAGACAAACTGCATACAGCCATCAAGAATAAACGACCCGGCATGCTTTCGCGTGGTGTGATTCTGGTGCACGACAATGCTCGTCCACATGTTGCGAACATTGTGCAGGAAGCGTTAGCAAGGAAAAGGTGGGAAGTTCTGCCACACCCAGCCTATAGCTCCGATCTGTCACCATGTGACTTTCATTTGTTCGGACCCTTAAAAAAATTTCTAAAGGGACAACGATTCGACTCCGATGTAGACGTCAGGGCCTCGGTGACCAAATGGTTCAATTAGCAACCAAAGTCATTTTTCTCGGACGGCATCCGCCGTCTACCCAAGCAGTGGGATGCGTGTCTGAATGCCTATGATGACTATTTCTAAAGAACCCCAGTGAGTACTTGCTTCATAACAATTGCTGTATTTAATTCTACTACTCCTGCTGATGTACCTTACATATATTTGTTATAAAGCCACTGGGACGGGTTTCATTTGAACACACGTCTTTGATCCTTAGCCGACCGTCAAAGCAGTCAGTGGCCATCACGCCTAGTGGCGTCTTGTAGGGCAACAACAAATTGATTCCACTTTGCTCGGTCGGTGGCCATCCTTCGTACAGTGCCCCAACTCTGGTTCATTCTTTGCATCTCAGCCTCCACAGTCCTCCGCCAGGTTGTTTTTGGTCGGCCTCTCTTTCGTTTTCCTTCAGGGGTCCAAAGCATAGCTGTTCTTGTGATGGCATCGGGGTCTCTTCTGAGGACATGACCAACCCAGCTCCAGCGTCTGCCAGCTATGATGGTGTGCATGTCCTCTTGCTTGCTACGAGTAAGCAGATCTTGGTTAGTGATGGTATTCGGCCAAAAGATTCGGTGAATTTTTCTTAGGCATGTTGTGTGAAAAGAGGACAATTTCGACATTTCCTTCTCTGTAACTCTCCAGCATTCCGCACCATAGAGAAGCACAGAAAGCACACAGCTCTGATATAATCTTAATTTTGTGCTTGTGCTGTATTGGGAGGACTTCCAGATGTTGTTTAGGCTAAAGAAGGCTGTTCTTGCCTTATTCATTCTGATGTTGATGTCTTTGCCTGCCCCGCCGTCTGGTGTTACTATGCTTCCTAGGTATGTGAAGGTATCTGTCTGTACCAATTGCTGATTCCTTACTGATATGGGCTCAGGGTTGCTCACATTGAGCGTCATGACCTCAGACTTCTTTAAATTGATGTTCAAGCCCACCTGCTGGCTAAACTTATTAAGTCTATCCGTTTTTTCCTGGATGTGTTGATGTGAATGTGCTAGTAGTGCAATGTCATCTGCATATTCCAGATCTTCCAATGTAGAAAATGTAGTCCATCTTATTCCTCTTGGACTGCCCTCTGTTGTCTGGCGCATCACCCAGTCTATGACTGTTAAAAATAGAGTGGTTGATAAGGGGCATCCCTGTCGTACTCCTGTCTTCACCTCAAAGGTTAGGTTGCTCTGCCCAACACTACACGTAAAGTTGGCATAGAGGCTTTTTATGATTGACACTATGCAGCTTGGAATTCCATAAGCCCTCAGTATTTTCCATAAACTGTCCCTATGTATGCTGTCAAAAGCCTTTTCAAAATCAACGAAATTAATGTAAAGCTGTCTTTGCCATTCTGAGCACTGCTCTATAATGTTCCTGAGAGTGAATATATGATCTACACATCTTCTGTTCTTTCTAAATCCTGCTTGTTCTTTCCTCAGTTTGTGGTCTACTGCCTTTGAAATTCTCTGTATAATTATCCTGCCTAGTATTTTGCTGGGAACTGAGAGAAGAGTGATTCCTCTCCAATTATTGCAGTCTGCAAGATCTCCCTTCTTGGGCAATTTGACAATTATTCCTTTGTTCCACTCTGATGGTGTTGTCCCCGTTTTCCAGACTTGTGCAAATAGTGGTTCTAATAGTTCTGCTGCTAGCTCAGGGTCTGTCTTAAATAGCTCTGCATTTAAGTTATCATGGCCCGGAGCTTTGCCGTTCTTTAACCCTTTGATTGCTGTGATGATTTCTTCTTTTCGTGGAATGTCTGTATTCACATCTAGATCGTTTTCAGCCTCAGGAACATTCAATTGTGTCTCTGGTGGTTCCTTGTTCAGAGTTTCTCTGAAGTGCTCTGCCCATCTTGTTTCCTGTCCCTCTGCTGTCGTGATGAGATTACCTTGCTTATCTCTTACTAATGTAATATTGTTTGCACCTCGTTTTCCGCTGATGAATTTAGTTATTTTGTATACTGTGCTTTGTTCATTTCTCAGTGCTGCCTCCTCTGCCTGTCTTGCAAGATCGTCTAGGAAATTCCTTTTGTTGGCTCGGGTTTGGCGTTTAACTTCCTTGTCCAGCTGACTGTACTGTTCGCTATATAGTTGCTTTAACCTGGGGGACTTCGCTTCTGTTTTCTTTCTTTTCATTTCCTTTCTCATCGTTATGGTGTTTAATGTTTCTGGTGTTATCCAGTCTTGCTTCTTCCTTTCCTGGAATCCCAAGCATGATTTGCTGCTTTCTTTGTATATTGTTGAAATGGTGTTGAAATTCTGGTCTATATCATCAGTCAATGTCTTTTCCTGACTTTTGGCAAATTGATATCGTTTCTTTATGTCGGCCGCAAAAGCTTTTCTGGTAAGGGAGTCCTTCAATTTGCTGATGTCAAACCTTTTCTGTGTAGTTACAGTTGGTGCAGCCCTTCTTAGTTTCACTTTCAGTTTTGCTACTACTAAATGGTGATCACTTCCCACATCTGCACCTCTTCTTACCTTCACATCTTGTAATGCATGTCTCCATCTACCGTTAACCATGATGTGGTCTATCTGGTTTCTGTCCCGACCATTTGGTGATTCCCATGTTAATTTGTGAATTTCTTTATGTGGGAAGAGTGTTCCTCCAATGACCAGGTTGTTAATGCTACAGAAACTTATTAGTTTATCCCCATTTTCGTTTGCTGTTCCGCTGCCGCATTTCCCCATTGTTCTTTCATTATATGTATTGTGTGTACCAACTTTCGCATTGAGGTCTCCCATTACTATAACAAGATCATATCTAGGTGTGTCTTCCATTTCTTTCTGCAGTTGTTGATAGAATTCATCCTTGACCTCCTCATCGCTATCATTCGTTGGTGCGTAGCATTGTATTATTGTAGTGTTGGTGAATCTCCCTCTCAATCTTAATCTTATCAGTCTGTTGTTGATGGGTTTCCATTCCAGTAATGTCCTTTCTATTCCTTTCTGTAGAATAATGGCTACGCCTTCATTGTGCTGTCCATCCTCTCTTCCAGAGTAAAGTACTGTTTCTCCTGTTGCTGTTTTAACTTTTCCTGCCCCTGTCCATCTGCTCTCGCTTATCCCTAGAATGTGTAACCTATAGTTTCTCATTTCTGCCGTGACCTGTCTTAGTTTACCTGTCTCGTACATTGTCCTGACATTCCAAAAACCTATTCTTGTATCCTGTTTTGCGGTCAGGACATCCGTTTTCATGTCAGTGGCTTCCTTTCGGCTTTCACCACTGACAGTCATACGAGCCACAGACTCCGAATGTCCATCCCGCAGCAAAGTTTGTTCATTTATTATTGTTTCCGTAACTTCATTGTTTTTTTTACACAGACAGGGGTGTCAGCCCTATGCTAAAACCCCCAACCTGGAGGACCAGGGTACCAGCTTTTGTCTGACCCCTACCCACACAGACCAGTCCAGCTTGGTTGAACCTACCAGGAGTAAAACTCCCACTGGCATAGCTCTGGGGATTATCAGGGTACGCAAGCTGCCATACCGCTACAAGGTATAGGTACCATTGATGGCAGATATATATATATATATATATATACAAGGGGATTGACATAAGTCTTGAGCCTGACCATGAAGGAGTTACAGGAGGAAGATGAAACTTGGCACATTTTAAGTTCATCATATTTCCACTAAATGTGTGAAGTACGCGTTTATTTCGTCAATGGGTTTTCCCGCTACGGTGCACGGCGCAATGTACCCTATTGACCGGATCTGCTGCTCCAAAGATTTGACAAAACAATGGAAAAGAAGGAGGCCAGAGCTGTGATAAAATTTCTGATGTTTCAGGGAAAAACACCTACAGAAATACACAGGGAGATGGAACCAGTGTTTCGTGATTCTTGTCCTTCATATACTTCGGTAAAAAACTGGTGTCAACAGTTTAAGTGCGGCCGCTCAAATGTTGCTGATCTGCCAAGATCTGGTAGACCAGCCTCAGAGTGCAACGATGAAAATGCAACAAGAGTAAAGAAAATCATTGACCAGGATTGAAGAATGGCAATTGTGGAGATAGCTAGTAGAGTAAAACTAAATGAAAGAACAGTTTATAGAATTTTACACAACAGACTGAACATGAGAAAAGTGTGTGCACGCTGGGTTCCGCGACTGTTGACACGTGAACAGAAGCAAACGAGGGTAAATTGCTGTCAACAGTTGCTCAAAAAGTGTCAGTCAAAAGATTTTTTGGAGACCATGGTGACAGTAGATGAGACTTGGGTACACCATTATGACCCCGAATCCAAAATTTCCAGCATGCAATGGAAAACCCCGGGCTCCCCAACACCTGTCACGCCGAGGGCGCAGAAATCTGCAGGAAAAGTGATGCTGACTGTTCTTTGGGACGGCAAAGGTGTCCTTTTGAAAGATTATCTGCCTCGTGGCAACACAATTAATGGACAGTACTATGCAGATCTTCTCACAAAACTAAGAAAGGTTGTGACCAGGAAACGAGGGATAACGCGCACTCAAAATCTTCCTTTGCTTCAAGACAACGCGCCCTCTCACAAAGCACGGCTTGTGCAGCTAGCAGCCAACGATTTGAATATTGAAATTCTTCCACACCCACCATATTCTCAAGATTTGGCTCCATCAGACTTTTTTAAATTTCCAAATCTTATAAAACAGCTAAAAGGAAATCATTTTGACAGCGATGAAGAGGTTATACTGGCATGTGATGACTGGTTTAGTTTGAAAAATAGGGTGTTCTACTCCCAAGGTCTTTTCAAGGTCAAGCAGAGATGGCAGAAGTGTGTCAATTCAGACGGTGGCTATATTGAAAAGGAATAAACACTATACAAAATTTCAGCTCTCTTTGACATGTCCTTCATGGTCAGGCCCAAGACTTATGTCAATCCCCTTGTATGTGTGGATTATAGAGGAATAATTAATGTTAAAACCAGTATGGAATAGTTAACGAGCTGCATTCGTATCAACTACTAATAGAGACTCCTTTAAAGCATGGGATAAATTTAGCGAGAAGGTGTCTTACTTTACATCTTTCTTCTACAGCTACTTTCTAGAACTGGGCAGTTGTCTATCTGATTTGTCCTGTACCATCCCTACCTCTAATTCGCAAATTTTCTTCTCCATTTTTGGGAATTATTTTATTATCTAACATCCATCTCGCCATAATGAGAAGAGGACACCTAGAACATATACTGACAACAAGTACAGTTAATGGGTACACGGAGGTAGAGCAATAAAGAGAGGAAGTATTAATCAAAGGACAGTTAACAACTTACTGATAAACAATACTAGGACGACATTCCTGTCCTTCTAGCTAGCGCATTAATTGAAGATGATGATAATACACGGTAGTTTGTCATCGCGCTTTTAGTTAAGCCCCGTTGGAACTAGTGACCTTTCGGTCACAGGGTCAAATTCTTACCAAAGATCGGGCATTCAAGTACCACTGCTGTAGTCATGCGGTGCGGGATCATACAAACCTTCAGGCAAATTTATTGTTCCAAACTTTAGTTTTTATGCGGTGTGAGGTTACAGATTGAATGTTACTGCATGTTTCAGTTCTGAAACGAACGATATTCTATAATTACAACCGGTCAACTTGCAAGAGCCAACAACAAAAGCTTTCACAACATTGTGCTAAATGAGCTGGCTGCTATAACAAACCTGGCAAGGATGAAGGCAAACAGTTAAGTCAGACCTAGTACCACAAATACATATTTTCTGAGATCAAGAAAGTTAGCAATCCATACCAAATATGAGTTTCCCTTCCATTCTCTACTGCGCAAATGACTGGGAGATGGCAGTAGATCTGCCTGGGCGAGGAACATACCCGGAAATCATTAGGAGATCTCGAAGACGACCAGATATAGTGCTACACTCTTCAATGTCGCACCAGCTTATAATGACTGAGCTGACAGTGGCATTTAAATCCAGATGAGACGAGCAACACTAGTTCAAATTGGTTAAGTATAATGATCTGGTGATGGACTTGAGACATGATGGGTTCACAGCAAATCACAGCTGTTGAGGTAGGTTCAAGATGTCTGTTGGCTGCCTCAGTGTATGATCTACTGAAACTTGTGGGTGTGAAATGACAGCCAAGAACGAGGGCACTTAAGAGGCTCGGTAAAATGGTGGAAAGGGCGTCGTTGTGGCTGTGTGGCAACCGCAACGAGCTTTGGAATTCAGGACAATAATTTATATACAACATAATGGTTACTTTCACAATTGCCTCAAGCTGGCAGTATGGATAAAACCAGGACTGAAGTTGTAAGTTGCGACCAAGGTAGAGTGGGTTCAATTCCCAGTGCCGGTGGGAAAATACAACAAGAGGCGGGCACTTGGGAGTTATGATCCAATTGAGCCTGCCCCCCTCAGAGTGTAAAGAAGATAAGCTGCCGAGCACTTGTCTGACGGGGGAACTACTTCTGATGATCATATTGCCTCATGATGTATCGCTCTGTTCAGAGTTTCTTATCATAGTGTCTGAAATACAACAATCCCCCACTTAGCGATGTTAATTCGTTCTTGAAAAATCGAGCGCTAACTGAAAAAGCGCTAAATGAAAATTGATTTCCCATAGGAATTAATAGAAATTAAATGAGTCTGTCACCGAGATCCATAAAGCTGTATTAAATTTTTAAGTAAAAAGAGATTTAAAAAAAAGAAAACAAAACGTACAAAGTTAACATTTATTAACTACCTATAATTATAAGAAATATTGAACACTGTGCACTGTACTTACAACAAATATAAACAAAATATTATAGGACTTCCGTCGCTTGTGGCTACAGGTGTCATGGCCGAGCTGTCTTTATCATCAGACGACTGGTTAGCAGAAGGTTTTGTAGGTATTGAAAAAGTTGTTTTGGCTACAGATGTAGCAGGCACGGCTACTTGGTGAATGGGGGCAGAAGATATTCGGGGAGACTTTAACCAAAAAAAAAAAAAATGAAAAGAATCGAGCTTGCTTCGCTTTGCCACCTTCTTGTCATCTTCAAGAAGCACCTTGCAAAAATGGAGATCTTGTTCTTTGTTACTGATTACAATAGAACTGCATGGTAATCTTTACCTTTAGTGCCGTCGAGTATGTATAATATGTGTATTTTCGTACCATTTAGAGTTAGGGTTGGGGTTAGGGTTAACCCTTACCCTAACTCAATACACATATTATACATACTCGACGGCACTGAAGGTAAAGATTACCGAACTGCATTCCATTTTGGGGTCATGCTAATAATGACAATGCTTTTTGGCTGTCCCACCACCCTGGATGAACTTAACGAGCATGTGTAAGTTATATTCCTACCTCCCACGGAATTTTGCGCACAGCGTACGATCGAAATTTTTAAGCGTATAACGGGCATATGGCAGAAACAGCGTTATATCGAACAAGCTCTAATCGAACAGCGTGAGACCAGGGTGTTGCTGAAGTGCTTAAAAAATGTAATTTTTTCATGTTTTAATATGTCATTGACTTGACGTTGATCCACTGTTACAGAGAGTAATAATATGTCATTATTCTTGCGCAATAACACCAGTATCTCCGGGCAGATGGGTTCTACTTGTGTATATATGACATGTTATTTTAATTATAAACATAATGCCTGGATTTTGTTTCTTTGGCTGACGAAGAAAAGTCCCGAAACCTGTGAGTGTTACTAGTGGATTCAAAGCCTGGAGCGTTACTGGTGTATTTGTGACGGTATTGCCTCCCCTGCTTTGCAGTAGTGGTCCAACAGTGGATAAAACTCAAGTATCTAATATGGGCTTCAAAGGTGTCTACCTTCGCACACGATTACTCTTGGCAGATTTGTAAATAGAAGGGTAACGAAGCTCCTATCTCAATGGAGTGTTCACAAGATATTCAGATAAGCGAAAACAATACCGCATTGGCTGAGCACGTTAATTCTAGAATCTGCCGACAACTTTTGTGAAGAATTAAGCAATGATTAATCTTAGCTTGTTTAAGTCCCCACCTATGATTTACTCAGTGGAATTCTTATTATTCTGGTATCGCTCTGTTTAGAGTGTGTAGTAAATTGACTGAGACAAACATGCAGTAACTTTAAAATGATTAAATCGAAGTTAAATTTGTATAATTACAAATAACAAAATTGAATAATCACTTCAGTTTTAACAGTTTGAAAATAATTGAATAGTTTAACAGAAAAGGTTCATCACTGATGGATAGTAGGTTCTATGGGAAAAAAAGTTCACTTTGGCAGCTTATATATTGCACTTAGCTGCCAGTGGTTGTTTCTGCTCCCGCTGGGTTGGTTCTTTTTACACTGCTCACGCTCGTCGCTGGTCAAGGTTGTAGGGTGCAGCTCGTTTCCACAAGTGTCAGGGAGAGTCTACAAAGTTGGTCTCTCGTCTTAAAGCTTTGGCCACTGTTCCCTTCTTGTTCCTGAGATAAGATCCTTCAACTGGTACCACCACCAACTATGGTAAAAGAATAGAAACGAAACGCTCTCCTGAGTTTTGCGTTTCCCGACACAAATTTATGTGTCCCCTTTCTCCTATTCTACCATCCCATTAACTCATAATTTACCCTCGATGAGAATTAACTTTAATCCCTCAAGAGAAAACTTTCTTTACTTTTAAACTGAATAGCTTTTTCGTTATTTTACATTTAAATGAAAAGGTTAATAGTACCGATAGAATATGTTTACATTTACATTTCCACTGATTGAAAAGTGTTCACAATATAAATTGAATTTGTTTTCATTTATTTACACTGATGTGAAAAGTTTGAGACTTCCGTTAATTTTAAAGTGAATATGTTAACATCGACATTTACACTGGTTTGAAACTGTGAGGATTATAATTAAAATGTACATAATTTATGTCATCTTTCCCTCCCTGCTCCATACGGAACCTGGGACTACTGATGCGTTTAGTTCTCCTTAAGAAAACTAGCAATAAAGCAGTCGCCAGCCGTGCAGTGGTGGTTAATGAAATCATCATTCTATACGCTGAGGTTGCCATCCTCAAATGACTGGGACATCCACTAGCAATTTTCACATGTTAATATTCACATGGTAATATATACATATTTAGTTAACATATTAGTAATGAAAATATATGATTTAAAATGACAACTTTCGCCAATCCTAGCTCACAGACTTTTTGCTCAGATGAACGAAGTTAAGGCATTAGCCGATGCCTTTTTACACGTGTACTTGGGGTCGTTAACTTTAACTTTAATTCCCTCTCTGACTCCGTGTGTCCAGTTTCCTCAGATATTCCGGTTTTCCTTATTTAAAGTGATAGAGATTTCCTGGGCTATTTTGTAAGTCCTGATAAATACTCCAATAAAAAGGTCCGGTCTGATGAAATGAAATTCTGAATTCTAGGCTTCACTCTGACAAGGTCTGTTTGTGTCGTCTTGGCAAGCGATCTTCACAGTAAATTTGACTGACTGAAGCGTCAGGTTATATTCACTATCCTGTCCCGCTCTGTTTGTTATGAAGCTAGGCAAAAGCTCCAATCATTTCAAACATGCGGGCTGGAGGGAGGGCGATTTCAAAATATTCCTGACATGGAAAAATTTTTAACGTAATGTAGGGGTCAAGTCTTCCGTATATGGCATGAAAATATCGGATCCCTGGCAGGCGAACTCACCAACACATCTGTAAACTCATACGACAATGTGTTTTAGGTGTAACAAATTATTACTTTATCGAAAGTAATCTTGTCATAACAAGTCGGACAGGAAGTGATTAGGTCATCGTTATCTGTCCAAAATGTGTCACCTAGACAAGTAATCTCTTATCTGTCGCTTGAGCAAACAACCCCATCTCTGTACCATGGCCTTATCGGCGATTAGACACATACTCTGGCCGATTTTAATGTTAAACCGGCATGGCCAAAGTTTGGTACAAAAGAACTACCAACATCTCAGTCGTTAACACATTAACTACCGCAAGCCGCTGTCAGCGGCTCACAAAATAAACACATTTGGACCGCAAGCCGCTCAGAGCGCCAATCTAATTTTAGTAATAAAACGAATGAAAAATGTACAGAAACACTTTCTGATCTGGTTCGAGATTTTAAGTTGCCACCGGAAAACAAATTCTCAAACCATGGTTGTTGTAGAACACTGGAAAATTGATATTATGTTCATATTTTTCAGCGTTTTGGGTTAGTTACCAAATCGTGCAAAACTGTTTACCGTGGCAACTAGTGATAGGACTACAAAAAGTGCGTGTACATCTCGTCTAACGGCTGAATAGGATAGAAACTTGTTTCAACATTTGATTGATAGATCTAGCGACGAAGACAAGAGTGAAAACGGTGTGCACATTGATTGAAATTGGGATTTTGATAGAGATGGGGCGCAAGCAGTTATAATTGTGAAATTATTGCAAGTCCTCGGCCATAGGAGGGCCGTTAAATAGCAACAACCTCTATTAGAGTTACAAACGGTGCTTATTGTAATAGTACAATTCATTTATCTTTAAAATGACGTGTAATTCATAAAAATCTGTAAACAATTACGAAAACTACAGCTTACTTTGTGCAAACACTTACAGGATGAAAATTGGAAAAAAATTTAATTCGGCCACAGTGTTTTTTTTTCAATTCGGTAGTTAATGTGTTAATTATCTCTCAGCCGCTCCGTGCAAAGGGGGGGGGGGGAGAGAAATGGATAACAAACAGACATGACGACTTATCCCTGGTAGGAGTGTAAGAATAAAATATCTGCTACTGTGGACAGAGAAAGAAAAGAGTGCGACTCGGAAAAATCGCAATAAAATCGGTACAAAAACGTAACTGATTACCGCCGTAGTGAAAGAGAGATCGGAAAGAGGTCGCCCCAAAATCCATCTTGTGACAGTATTTCTTCACTCATTCATTCATTTTCTTTTTCGCTCCTATAGGAACATGGAGCTGCCACTGCAGCTAGTTTCCTTTGCAGGATGCCTGTTTCAAGCATTCATATTCTCTTGCAGCGGTGGGTTCTGTAGCAATTTGTTTGACATGATGAGGTTGCCAGACTTATGTACAACCTCACATTAGTCGCCTTATACGATATACCAGAGTAGGCCCGTTCTTTCTTCTTTGTCTCATCAGAGACCTATGGAAATGTTGATGGGGTCGTTTGTATATATGTCACCATCGTTACTTTGTTTCCTTCCTAGTAGAGTTACTTGCCCTTATGCTAACTTCCTTTTTCCCTTTTCTCTGCTCCTAGCAACATGGTTGGATAAAAGTGTCCAGTTGTATACAGTGTCTTCAGGCTTCTTGATTATGCTTCATAATGTGAGGATGTTTGACAGCCAGCCATGTCTCATTACATTTAGCAAACATTTACGATACACAACAGTAAATATCAACAGGAAACTACACACGGCGATTCTAGATAACAGTTCACTTGTAAAATTGACTCCAATAAAATTGTTTCCTTACACTTTCTAAGTTGCACTTCAATGTTTGGTCGTATTTCAACAATTTGTTTATAAATATTATATTATATTTTTTTTAACCTTTTCTTCATTGTCCAATTAAAGTGTCCTTTTTGTTATTAAATGTTTGATTAACCTAACCAACCTGGATATTCTAACAGTGGAGGTGAGGAAGTTCCCCCTAAAAAAATGTGCTTACCAAAATAGAGCACAATCTTAAGAACTACAAAAACAACTACTACTACTGCTACAACTACTACAGCAAAACAACTACTACTACTACAACTACTACAGCATCAGATACAATAACAAATCAACAACTAAATCAACAATTATTACAGCAACTACAACTTCACCAACAACAACCACAACAACAACGAAAACATAACAACTACTAATACAACTACTACTTGTGCTACAACTACTACAATTATTACTACAAATAAATAGACAAACAACACACAAAGGTATGTTATCAGGCACTCAGTGAGATATAAAGAAATAGAGGACTAGACAACAGAAAAACAACAGAAGTCATAGGCTTACCGAGAATCGAACCAGGACCTTCCGAACGGCACCCACCGCCTAGCCACGGGAGCGAATCGCCACTACCAGATTGATAATATAGTTCGTTCCATTCATTTTTTGTTGTTGTTACACTTACTCGTTCTCACTGATCTTGTCTTTATTGTTTTCTTTCGTTGTTTTCTGTGACGAAGAATGTTTGGTCGTCAGATAGATTATTGTTTTATTTCGTTGTTTTCTGTGACGAAGAATGTTTGGTCGTCAGATAGATTATTGTTTTCTTTCGTTGTTTTCTGTGACGAAGAATGTTTCTCATCAGATAGATTATTGTTTTCTTTCGTTATTTTCTGTGACGAAGAATGTTTGGTCGTCAGATAGATTATTGTTTTCTTTCGTTGTTTTCCGTGACGAAGAATGTTTGGTTGTCAGATAGATTATTGTTTTTCTTGCCTTTGTCCTAGTTTGTCATACACTGCCCATTCTCTCTAAAAAAACGGTTAACTACTACGATCATTGTAACTACACGTATTACTTCTACTACTACTACTACTAGTACTACTACTGCCACTACTACTATTACTACTAATAGTACTACTACTGCCACTACTACTACTATTCCTAATACTACTGCTGCTACTATTATTACTACGACTATTACTACTACTACTATTACTACTACTATTTACAATACCACTACTAGTAATACTACTATTACTACTACTATTACTACTACTACTATTACTTCTACTACTACCCATTACTACTGTCGCAAAATTGGTTTCAAGTCATTGCAAACGGGTTCATGTAGATTTATAAACCCGTCAACGATCGATTGACCGCTTTCAAAATGGCGGCGTATCAGCGAAATGTGTATCAGACAGAGGAAATCGCCAAGGATAAATAAAAGCAGAAGGGAATCATTATTAAAAGGATTTCACATTGTGGTCCTGGAAAGGATTATGTATAACTGCATAAATAAAGAAACGGTAGGAAGTTATCATGTACGGAGGTATATGCGTATTTCGGCTGCCCACAGTTACGCTAAAAGCGTGTAACCCACTTCTGTTCTAAATATTAAAATCAACAAATAACAGTTTGGGAATTTACATGGATAGGAAGATAGAGTTTTATCGGCTGGATAAAACTAGATAAGATGGAACAATATGGATATTATATATGCCGAGAATGAGAAAGGCAAAATTTCAGTCGACGCACAGATCGGCTGAAATCGATGTTCGGGAAAGATTTTTTAGGCCTAGTTCTAGCTGTGACGTCAGTACCCTCCGATACGCTCGCGCTATGCGTATATAAGCGTTTCGGTAAAACTCTGAGAACACACAACGAAAGAGGTTTGAGACAAGACTGAGGGCAGATAACGCCACGACTCTAAATCCATCTGAAGTGTGAGCGGATCGCCAGAAATTGTCAGTCAAGTGTCTGGAGTCTGAGGGTAAGCGAAATTATGATAACTACCGTGTATAATGGAGCCGCGGTAGCATAGTGGTTAGTGCACTGGCTTCCTAGCGCAGTGGTCTATGGTTCGATCCCCAGATGAGGCGGAAAATTTTTAGGCCACAAACGGCTCCTGGGTCGACCCAGCCCCCAAATGGGTACCAGAGCTACTCTGGGAAGGTTAAGGCGGCCGGCGTGATGCCGACCACATCACCCCTCGTGTGCCGACGGTCAAGATAATATGGGCCTAACACCATATTCCCAATATGCCTCAATGGGCGTGTAACGGGTTCCTTTACTTTTTTTTTTTTACCGTGTATAATATTTGTTATTTCAGGTTCATATAGAATTCACAAAATATGCCTGTATAATAGTCATTGATATAATGTATTGTACTTTTAATATGATCTAAACATGTGCATTGTGGATGATTGTTGCTTGTACAAAAATTAATTACAAATAGCCTCACAGCCTAACGAAGATATATTTATCATATTGCTTTATCGCTTACGAAGATAAAGGCAGTCCCATGGCAGAGATTGTCATAGGGAAATGAAGTGTTAGAAACTTCATCATGGAAGATCCCAGTTTACGAGGTTAAGGTGACTAGTCCCCTTCCTCGCTGCCTTTGCCTTCCCTAGTTCGAGCGCACAACTTTGTACCCATTTACAGCTGGTAAACTGGAGTGTTCTACAGCCAGTTTCAGTAGAAAGCAACCTGATCACGTGGTCACTCACTTTATTTATTTATGTATTAATTTTGGGTAGATGCTAAGAATAGCATCAGTATTTGAATTTGTACTTGATATGATTTAGAAGGATCAAGTTATAGCATCAGAATAGGATGTACAGGAGAGGAACAAACCAGATGATGGTTATTACTGATAATGTTAATACTACTTCTGTAACATTGAAATGTTGTTACTTACTGTGACTGTATAACTTTGACATCTGATGACTGACTAGTCTGACCTATGTGCTAGTCAGTTACAATTAATTGAAATGTTAATATTGCTATATCACTGAAATGATGTCCTTACTTACTATGATTGTATAACGGTGACATCTGATGACTGACTGGTCTGACATCTGTGCTAGTCAGCTACAAGTCTAGCCAGATACTAGCCAAGGCTGTTATGATGTTTCAGGTTCCATGAAATAACTCAAACCAGACTGTCTAGTATCAGAAACCTGTGTTGTTCATCAGAGGCACTCCCACAAACGTGCAGGACCCCAAAGAGTGAACTTCAACTGGTCTTCGGCATCCCTAGTGCTGGGTCTACCGATACTGATATATGCAACGGACAGTCCGTGTCAGCAGGATCAAGAGTCAGATAAGTGTCACTTAGGACACTGACCACCACAATATATAAAACAGCTAATAGTGAAAATCCATAGTTCAGTCAACTGATGACAATTAATTGGAAAGTCAACAGACTAAAAACAGTGATTGCAGATTGCAGTAACTTTAATATTCAAGATCTTGAAGTCTAAACAGACAATAATAGTAATTGTGTGAATACTTTTATATATATGTATATGCTCTTTTCCAACTAGTAGAAATAGAATATTAGTGTAATTATTAAACTATTTTAACTGTACCTGAGGATTTATTCACTTCTTCTATTTGTGGTTTCAGTGAATGTTCCTTTTACTTATCCCCTAGAATATAAGTAATCATAATATAGTCATAGGGAGGAGACACCTTAAATCCTGGTACTACTTCTTACCAACTGGGCCAGGGTTTTCACAGTCTGACTATTTTTATGATAACAATACACCAGTGCTTATTTCTAAGACTGGGGTATTACTTGTAAGACCAGAACTCTTTACAGGCATACTCTTACATAAGTAAATAATTTTGTATAACCTCCCGCTACAGTGGGGGCTCGTCCGGGATATATCTGATATTCCAGAGCCAACTTTCTATTTCTGCTGTGTAGAAAATTTTGTTTATTAAAGTTTTTTTGGAAAGAGTAACATAGTAGGAAATAATTATAATTTTAGGAGTACCATTGAGTACAAATAAAGAAAGCTGTTTCATATATGGTGAAGTCAGTTTAATTAACTTTAATTTTAACTAAGTTAATTATATTGTAGTAAATTAGTTTGAGTAAGATCACTTGCCCTACTAGATTACAGATACATCATGGCTGACTTGGTCAAATTTAGGTCTGCTACACTGCAGGTGGGAAAAGAGCTTGGCATGGATGGTGACGCTCTGATCCGGTATGTCACGACGGAATGTGAAAAGTACACCGAGAGAGAAGCAAAGCAATTAGAAGCAGAGAGAGAAACAAAGAAATTAGAAGCAGAGAGAGAATCCAAGAAATTAGAAGCAGAGAGAGAAGCCAAGAAATTAGAAGCAGAGAGAGAAGCCAAGAAATTAGAAATAGAAGCAGAGAGAGAAGCCAAGAAATTAGAAGCGGAGAGAGAAGCCAAGAAATTAGAAGCTGAGAGAGAAGAAAGGAGGTTACAAGCAGAGAGAGACCATGAGCTGAAAATGAGACAGCTTGATCTTGAACTTCAGGCTGGGACTATCACCCATGGTAATAGCTCGCCTCATTCTGCGAATAGCTCTTTTCAGAACACGGCAAATGGAGCCATGAGTTTCCACCTAGATCCATTTGTTAAAAAGGAGGACGCAATTGAGTCGTACCTGGATAGGTATGAAAGGCTAGCCTCTACATATGGACTGGAAAAGGAAAAATGGAGTCTAAAGTTATCCCAGGGATTGAGAGGTATTGCATATGATGTGTTTCTGAAACTCCCCAAAGAAGATCAGGAAAATTATGAAATACTAAAGCAAGCCTTACTGATCCGGTACGAAAAGAACTCTGAGGCATATAGGAAGAAATTTAGAACTTCTAAACCTCTACCTGGTGAAACATATAACCAGTTCTCAGCTAGGCTAGAAACGTATTTGTTGAAATGGAGTAGTTTAGGTAAGTATCAGAAAACCTACGAGGATCTGAAAGAAATGGTTATGTTAGAGCAAGTGAAAGATTCCATGTCTCAAGAAATGAGGAAATTCC
Source organism: Oreohelix idahoensis (assembly GCA_024509875.1). Taxonomy (NCBI): domain Eukaryota; kingdom Metazoa; phylum Mollusca; class Gastropoda; order Stylommatophora; family Oreohelicidae; genus Oreohelix; species Oreohelix idahoensis. The sequence goes on from JAMPIV010022856.1 coordinate 110,746, forward strand.
TTATGGAACAAGGAGCAGAGAGGCTGGAAGACATTTTGAAATGTGCAGAGAGATACCAAGCAGCTCAAGCTGAATTGGTAGGAACAAAAAGAAAGCAGGTAGAAGGATATAAGCCACCACCGCAGAATACCCAGTTTGACCAGAAGGATCATCCATACAGAAATAAACCAAGATTTGATAAGGACAAGAACCCTCAGACTCAGGAAAAGAAACCCTACAAACAGGGAGATAAGTGGTGCAAATTTTGTAAGATGAGCAACCACAACACTGATGAATGTGGGAGGAAAAAACCCCTTCATCATGCTGCATGTCTACAGGTGAGGGCTTCTGATAGGAAGGAACTGACTGTGAGTCAGAATAGCCTCCATCCCCCACCTACATAGGAGATAGTGACTGTGAATGGCAAACAAGTCACAGGAATGTATGACACAGGTTTGTCCTATGACGCAGTCGTGTGTGCATCTCTGGTGCGCCCTGAACAAATCACCACAGAAACAGTAGATATTCAAGGGCCACTAAAAGAAACATCACCCCTTACCTTACCCATAGCAAAGATTCATGTCAGTTGTCGCTATGTGGAAGGGGAGATAAATGCAGCTGTGATAGATGATCCTTGTTACCCCCTGATGTTGGGGCGTAGATATGTTTTCTTGGGAGACCCTGTAAAACCTATGGTTCTGGCAGGAATCCAGACCAGGTCTGACTCCAGGAACATAGAGAGGGACACCAAATTATCATTTCATTCGACGGAAATGAAGCGGGCTCAAGAAGCAGACAGCACATTGAAGCCTTGTTTTGGAAAATTGTCAAAAACTCATAACGCTCCAAGGAAAGGACATTTCTTTAGGGAATATGGACTCTTGCACAGGAAAGCTGGCAGAGGGACGAAAAGTCATGGTCAAATTGTCGTGCCATCCACCTATAGAAATAAGGTTATGGGCTGGAGGCACTGTTGCAAAAACCTCCTCTGTTTAAAATGTGTGACCGTTGAAGATTTTTATTGAACTAAGGAAGCTTCCACTTCCATTGGCCAGTGCATCAATTCATTCATTCTATTTCTGCATCGTGCTTGATGGTGTATTACGCGAAGATGGGTGTATAATCTTGTGACTATCACAACTGTTAGAACTAGTCAACCTCAATGAATGTGATAAGTCCCCTTTGAGTCCAAACAATTTATTACACATTTTCAGACATCGTACGTTGATCATGAATACATCACACATATAATTTAGAATCCTATATTGAATTAGCTATCTTTGCATATCAGTCCTTTGTCCCGTAAATCTGAATTACTGTAGGCAGAACGACATAACTATATGCACGCGTGGTTGGTGATCCCAACGACCGACAATGAGATTATGCGTCTGGCACTAATATAACTAAAACGGACTGTTAATTCATCTTGACTAGGTTTAGTCAATTACTAACCTGTAACATTCATCTTTCTTCATCATAACAGTGGACTGACCCATGTCCATAATAAAATACCATATAACTGTGTGGCACTCCATGCCCGACACTATAAGACTACAAGGACACGTCTTCTCAGTTCGACGGTAATTCAAAAAAGGGTCCCGTCTCTTGGTCACGGTGCGTGACTACCAACGGTGAAACGTCACAGCGTTCAATAGGCTAATAATATTTTTACATTACATTAAACGTTGTAACCCCTAAAATCGCATGCTGCTAACCTCTAGCAGACAATGCCAATTAAACTACCGTAACAGGCACATAACAACTTTGAGTGAACACCTGGGTAATGGTGCCACAAAACAAAGAGTAGCCACCCAGTACTACTGGCCGGGTATTATGGAAGACATTAATCGGTATGTAAATTCCTGTCCAGAGTGCACTCATGTAGATCCAGAAAGTCGACGGAAGAGTCTTCATCAAAAGTCTACAAGAAAACCAGCAATCATGGGTACTTCCGAGATTTTCACTGGAGGGGAAAGGAAACATCCCACACAGGTTCAATTGCAGTCTGAACCCCATGCGCTGGAAAAAAGGAACAAATCATGTAGCGAAAATCAAACACCTACGGATTTGCGACGGAAAACCACAACCAACTATCCACGGAAAGAGGGCAGTAAACGTCAAGGGAAAGCTACCGACCCCGTTTCACCAGCAGTAAGGGCCTGGATGAAAAGCCGAACGGGAAAAAGAGAGATAGTAAGGGATGAATATATTCCTGGAAAACAGAAGGGGCGTGCAGATTTTCTAAGTCGCCATCCCACAGAGCTTGAGGAGGATAGAAGGAAGGAAAACTAACCTCGGAATGGTCGATTTGCAATTGTCTTGTACCCAATAGTTAAGCTAGATATCATCCAGCTTAAAATATGGGGGAGCTATGTCGCAAAATTGGTTTCAAGTCATTGCAAACGGGTTCATGTATATTTATAAACCCGTCAACGATCGATTGACCGCTTTCAAAATGGCGGCGTATCAGCGAAATGTGTATCAGACAGAGGAAATCGCCAAGGATAAATAAAAGCAGAAGGGAATCATTATTAAAAGGATTTCACATTGTGGTCCTGGAAAGGATTATGTATAACTGCATAAATAAAGAAACGGTAGGAAGTTATCATGTACGGAGATATATGCGTATTTCGGCTGCCCACAGTTACGCTAAAAGCGTGTAACCCACTTCTGTTCTAAATATTAAAATCAACAAATAACAGTTTGGGAATTTACATGGATAGGAAGATAGAGTTTTATCGGCTGGATAAAACTAGATAAGATGGAACAATATGGATATTATATATGCCGAGAATGAGAAAGGCAAAATTTCAGTCGACGCACAGATCGGCTGAAATCGATGTTCGGGAAAGATTTTTTAGGCCTAGTTCTAGCTGTGACGTCAGTACCCTCCGATACGCTCGCGCTATGCGTATATAAGCGTTTCGGTAAAACTCTGAGAACACACAACGAAAGAGGTTTGAGACAAGACTGAGGGCAGATAACGCCACGACTCTAAATCCATCTGAAGTGTGAGCGGATCGCCAGAAATTGTCAGTCAAGTGTCTGGAGTCTGAGGGTAAGCGAAATTATGATAACTACCGTGTATAATATTTGTTATTTCAGGTTCATATAGAATTCACAAAATATGCCTGTATAATAGTCATTGATATAATGTATTGTACTTTTAATATGATCTAAACATGTGCATTGTGGATGATTGTTGCTTGTACAAAAATTAATTACAAATAGCCTCACAGCCTAACGAAGATATATTTATCATATTGCTTTATCGCTTACGAAGATAAAGGCAGTCCCATGGCAGAGATTGTCATAGGGAAATGAAGTGTTAGAAACTTCATCATGGAAGATCCCAGTTTACGAGGTTAAGGTGACTAGTCCCCTTCCTCGCTGCCTTTGCCTTCCCTAGTTCGAGCGCACAACTTTGTACCCATTTACAGCTGGTAAACTGGAGTGTTCTACAGCCAGTTTCAGTAGAAAGCAACCTGATCACGTGGTCACTCACTTTATTTATTTATGTATTAATTTTGGGTAGATGCTAAGAATAGCATCAGTATTTGAATTTGTACTTGATATGATTTAGAAGGATCAAGTTATAGCATCAGAATAGGATGTACAGGAGAGGAACAAACCAGATGATGGTTATTACTGATAATGTTAATACTACTTCTGTAACATTGAAATGTTGTTACTTACTGTGACTGTATAACTTTGACATCTGATGACTGACTAGTCTGACCTATGTGCTAGTCAGTTACAATTAATTGAAATGTTAATATTGCTATATCACTGAAATGATGTCCTTACTTACTATGATTGTATAACGGTGACATCTGATGACTGACTGGTCTGACATCTGTGCTAGTCAGCTACAAGTCTAGCCAGATACTAGCCAAGGCTGTTATGATGTTTCAGGTTCCATGAAATAACTCAAACCAGACTGTCCAGTATCAGAAACCTGTGTTGTTCATCAGAGGCACTCCCACAAACGTGCAGGACCCCAAAGAGTGAACTTCAACTGGTCTTCGGCATCCCTAGTGCTGGGTCTACCGATACTGATATATGCAACGGACAGTCCGTGTCAGCAGGATCAAGAGTCAGATAAGTGTCACTTAGGACACTGACCACCACAATATATAAAACAGCTAATAGTGAAAATCCATAGTTCAGTCAACTGATGACAATTAATTGGAAAGTCAAGAGACTAAAAACAGTGATTGCAGATTGCAGTAACTTTAATATTCAAGATCTTGAAGTCTAAACAGACAATAATAGTAATTGTGTGAATACTTTTATATATACTGAAGCACATTAAAAACGCACCACCTGTATAATCCAGGAACAGAGTGTGAAATGTAAATATAAGTGTTTACAAGTTTACATATTTGGAATCTTTATTCATTTTCCTATGAATCTATGCTGGTCATTAATTTGTACATTTGATTGTTATGAAATTAATTGCATTCTGTGCAGGCAAGGGAGAAAAGCAAAAATACAAAAAAATGCACGTGCGTTATCCTGCTGGAGAAGCTGCAAGTCTGGATAAATTGTGAACGCAGGAGCAACCAGTGCATCCAGAACCTCATCTCGATATGTCACAGCATTAACATTTCCACGGAAGACGTGAAGAGGCAAGCGATGGTGAAAACTGAATCATCCCCAAATGTGAATACTGCCACCTCCAAATCGGTTGACACAGCAATCTGCAAAGCGCTCTCCACACCGTCGCCTAATCCGCATACGTCCATCTGCAAAGGATATGTTGAATCTGCTCTCGTCTGTGAATAGGACAGCATTCCACTGCAGTCTAGTCCATCTGACATGTTGCTCTGCCCATTGCAGGCGCTGCTGACGATGTATGTGAGTCAAGTTTGGCCCAACATAAGGTCGTCTTGCAGTAAGGCCTGTATCTCTGAGTCGTCGTATGACTGTCATTCAAGAGACTTGCCCATGTCTACCCACTATTGCTCTTGCTGTTTGACTTGCCGGGAGAGTACGATTCCTTAGGTAACTCAGCACAATATGACGATCTTGCGCAGGGGTAGTAACTCGTGGTTGGCCACTCCGAAGTCTATCCCGGGCACTGCCAGTGGTTCCGTAACGTTCATTGAGACGTACAATAGTGCTGTGGTATCAATTCATCCTTCTGGCAATGGCCCGCGAGCTCATTCCGGTCGCCAACATACCAATGGCTCGTTGGCGGTCGTTTTCAGATAGTCGTGGCATTTCAAGCACATGTACTGGGTGTTTTGTCTCAACGGCCTTTTTATACCGAGTATACTGCCACAACGTGTACACATTTTCAGGGTCATAGCTGTTGGGAATCGTGTTGCACGTGTAACTTTCATCGTTTTCATGTAGTCTGTACACAAACCCGTGGGTTGAATCATGCACTTTCCATTCCAGCAGCCATTCGCTCTCTACCTCTTGGCAAACACGGGGAAAATCCATTCCCACACTTTTTTTTCCAGCTTCTCGGCATCAGTATATATAATAGTGGTGCGTTTTTAATGTGCTTCAGTATATATGTATATGCTCTTTTCCAACTAGTAGAAATAGAATATTAGTGTAATTATTAAACTATTTTAACTGTACCTGAGGATTTATTCACTTCTTCCATTTGTGGTTTCAGTGAATGTTCCTTTTACTTATCCCCTAGAATATAAGTAATCATAATATAGTCATAGGGAGGAGACACCTTAAATCCTGGTACTACTTCTTACCAACTGGGCCAGGGTTTTCACAGTCTGACTATTTTTATGATAACAATACACCAGTGCTTATTTCTAAGACTGGGGTATTACTTGTAAGACCAGAACTCTTTACTGGCATACTCTTACATAAGTAAATAATTTTATATAACCTCCCGCTACAACTACTACTACTACTATTACTACTACTATTAACAATACCACTACTAGTACTACTACTACAATTACTACTACTTCTATTACTACTACTACTATTACTACTAGCAATACCACTACTAGTACTACTACTACTATTACTACTACTACTACTATTAACAATACCACTACTAGTACTACTACTACTATTACTACTACTTCTACTATTACTACTACTACTATTAGCAATACCACTACTAGTACTACTACTACTATTATTACTACTACTATTACTACTACCACTACTACTGCTACTACTACTACTACTATTAACAATACCACTACTAGTACTACTACTGTTATTACTACTACTACTATTACTACTACCGTTAACAATACCACTGCTAGTACTTCTACTACTATTACTACTACTACTATTACTACTACTATTAACAATACCACTACTAGTACTACTACTATTACTACTACTACTACTATTACTTCTACTATTACTACAACTACTACTATTACTACTACTATTAACAATACCACTACTATTACTACTACTACTATTACTACTACTTCTATTACTACTACTACTACTACTACTACTAGCAATATCACTACTAGTACTACTACTATTACTTCTACTATTAATACTACCACTACTACTTTTACTACTACTATTGACAATACCACTACTAGTACTACTACTACTATTACTACTACTACTACTATTAACAATACCACTACTAGTACTAATACTACTATTATTACTACTACTTTTAGCAATACCACTATTAGTACTTGTTACGGTATATGATATTAACGCCGTCTGCTAAAGGTTAGCGGACGTGCAAATGTAAAGGTTAAGACATTTAATATATTGCGATAGATGTTTCAATTATTGAACGCTCCATACACGATCGATTATGACGTGTCTAGCGTTGTGTGGGGTCACAGTCGGTAACTAGGAGACGCTACCCTTTGTTACTTGACCGCCAAGCTGAATAGCTGCGTTTTTGTTAACCTTCCAATTCAATGGCATGATATAGCCATTTATATGTGCATTATGATGGACCAGGGTCAATCCTAGAACTCTACATGAGAGGAAACTTATGGAGGTTAGTGATTAACTAAATCCTTGGAAGGAGAAAGATAATCGTCTACTTTATACGAAGTAATTAGACTCACAGTCTCACTGTCGGCAGGTAGCCATTCTATCTGCGCGTGCATATAGCTGTGATGTTCTGACGACAATTACTGCATTGTATCCTTAAACGGACATTGACATGTAAAACAGCAGTCTACGCTATTGATTGATTGATGCATGTACCTCATGTGTGAATTGAACTGTTTATGTATGTGTGTAATCCATATTAAATTGTGAAGGACTCGAACCGGAGGCATTATTCGTTGAATCACGTTACACCATTCAACCATTATGAATTATGTATTTTATATCAAGTTGCTGAGTTAATAAGATGAACAGTTGTTTACATCTTGATGCCAAGTTCAGGCATTACGACAAACCAAAGGTGAGGTTCACCCCATTCGCGTACGAATATTAGCACGATCAGAATTCAAGCAACACAACCAGTAACCACACACGAAAGTCCTTCAACAAAAGTGGTGGCCAGTGTGGGGAACGACAGAAAAAAAGAAACAAACTTCTGTTCCTTACGCACATGTTAACCACAAATATTTACGATCAATTTTCGATCACATGATCCAGTCGAAGATGACGCAGTACTCATTATAATGCCTAACAACGTGACGTCACCGAAAGTCGTGTAGGTGAACTGTCGGAGAAACCAAAGCCGTTTCTAAGTCTAACCAGGGGAAACATGAGCCATTGAAGCAAACACACGATATGGACTACAGGAGCAGACAGTCAGGGGCATTAGCCTAGCTGTTGACGACCTCTAGCACTGATCTAAGCAACGGAAAAGATAAGTCTAGCTGTTTAAACTGTCGTCATTGCAAACAGTAGTACTGAGTCCATGCCTTTTGCCTGCATAGGCATGTCTTTTCTGAATGTGTTTCATGTATTTTTTGGGTTGTTTTAATGTGTTGTTAATTAGTGGGCGGTAGAGAGGATGAACCGAAATTAGATTCTGTGGCTCTCACGATGCCTGAATTGATTTCGGTCGTTTCTTAGGGCAGTTAAACGATTGCACTTTTGGAAGCCCCATTGAGGTTTGCCATTGGACTACCTGTCCAAATCTGCTGTCGTCTGACGATTTGTGTTAGCTGTGTCGTTCCGTAGATAACTGGTGTATTTTATTTGTACTAAGTTCACATTTTTATTCAGTTTTGTATCATGTTCGTTAACTATTTCGTCCAGTCTACTCTTACTATCAATTTATTTTATGATTGTTAAATGTTCGTCCGTTATGAGTCCTGTGATGTCATCATTTTTTGCAGTCATTTTTTTTTTTGTACTTTGAATATTAAGTTGACCTCGGGTCAGTCTTTGACCCTTCATTTGGCTTGTGACACTTCCGCTTGTTTTATTTAGTTCATAAATTCATTTTTAATTGTGAAAATGTCTTGTTTGCGTCTTGACATTGTTTGTACCCTTTAGTTGCATCATTGTTTTGTTTGTACTCATGATATATATTATATACTACATTAATACTATAACATTATTGATGCGTGATGCCATATGATGATGGATGGTATCCGCATGTCTGGTTTTGTGTAGTGTGCAGATGTGTTCAGTCAAAACAATGTTCATACAAAAATAACAGGGCAATCCACATAGGACGTCAGTAAACTCACGACGTATAAAGTCAATGATTCTTGAAACAGCCGTTGACGTTTTTCTTCATTATTTATTGTGGACGCCACAGTGACAAAATGGTTACGCGAATATGTAGACACATCAAACAGTCATTATCACAGCAACATTCAATACAGCAATAGACGGTAGACAGCATTACAATGATGAGTCAGATGCATGTTATATTTCATAGTGCTGTAAATGTAGTCAGGTGAAAAACTCCATCCTTTTCTATAACAGCCAGGAGATAACCAGATGTATGAGATCAGTTCACTCTCCTTAGTTTGACTTCAGCAAGACAGACACGTCTGCCGAAGTATAAATAATGTCCTCAAAAATATCCTCTAGATAATAAAGGTTTTTCAAACCTAGTTCATTTAACAAAGTAGCAAGTAATGGTCCTTGGTACCTGCATCAACCGATGCAGTACAATGCAGCGACATGTGAGCTGGGAAAACATCTCGTGACGACGACTTTAGAAGACAGGCTATGAATCGAAATCGCTCACGACCCAAAATCGATAGAGTTAATGAAAAAGTCAATTTACCTTGCTTTCATGAAATACACAGAAATATCACGCCTCCCGACATGTGGGAAACACTAGAGGTATTATCTCGAATAAACGAAATATCCATTAAGAGGACTACACATCCCTGACAGAACAAAAAATAGCGGAGATCCCCTCTTCAACGAGGCATCTCTTTCGCCATTCCAAATCGCTCACTCCACTAGTGGTGGGCGGAAACCGATCGACCAAAAAGCAAGACAAGTCATGCGCAGTCCAGCGCAAAATGACCACAGCTCAAACTTAACTGCATTCGATACCAACGCGAGAAGACAAATGCTTACCGAGAAAAGTGACTATAGATTTCAAGCAGTTGTTGCCCTTGCGTTATAAAACAGATATTGAAATAAAACGATGTTGCGAGAATTTATCACGCAACATATCACCACCTCCTCCCGATAAAAAAAAATGTGGAACATATTTTTTTTTTTAAATATCAAAGAGCATGCGATAAGCGGCTCAAAACGCACGAATTATGCGCTGATAATTAATTAAATTGCCTAACATGAGGCTAAGTATAGAGTGTCTGGTGAGGATATAGCTCAACAGAAAAATAAATATGTCTCAAAAAATATTCACATCGGGGAGGTGTCACCAACACACATCACGTTAGCATGTAAACACAATATACGTATGCAAGTTACTATAATCATCATTAAACAGCATACTCTAATATTGTCTTTAAAAATGGATGTACAAATCTGATAGGAAAATTTAAATAGTACATTCTTTGACATGTAATGACATAAGTACATAGTAAAGTTAAACTACATGACGATCCAGGACATATGCTCTGGTATTCCGAGGGTAAGTACACAATCTAGAACTCGTCATGCTTGATACTAGTAAGGTAAGTCCTCAGCTCAACAATGACATTCTGAGAAAGTACAAGCAATATAATGCTAATTAATAACTAATATGCTTCATAAGGTACAATACATTATTAATAATTGTGGCTGTTTAGTAAACTAACGGCCCTTATATTAACTACTCAGTCCTCCTCTATCATCTTAAAAAACGAACAGAAGAAGATGACAACAAAGCACGATAGTGTGTACATATAAAGTAAGTACAGATGTGCTAATCTATTGTAGAAATATAGGTGTGTTATGACTCTGTAATATATGGAAATATAGGACAGAAGTATTAGTTGGAGTCATGTGGGCATCTAGACAAAATGTCAGCCATCACATTATCCGCACCACGGATAGCTCGTACCGTGAAGTGAAAAGGTTGAAGAGCTATAGCATATCGAGTGGATCTCGAACTCTTCAAATTCTTAGTCTGAATAGCTGTAAGAGCTTTCTGATCAGTCTCTAGAATGAAATGTGCGCCCAGGAGGAATCTTTGTAGCTTTAGAATTGACCAAACCATCGCTAACAACTCACGGTCTAAAACCGAGTAGTTCCTCTCTGCCGCATTTAGTTTTCTAGAAATGTACATAACAGGATGCAGAGTATTTGCATATTCTTGCATCAGTGCTGCTCCAATCCCAGTGGATGAAGCATCACTCCGAAGAACAAAAGTCCTATCAAGAGTAGGTAATCTTAAGATGGGAGGAGAAGAAAATATATTCTTGATTTGGTCTAGTGAAGATTGGCATTCTTCAGACCAACGGACCAGATTAGGCGAACCTTTCTTCAACAATGTTGAGAGAGGTGCCATGATCGAAGATAAATTTGGAATAAATCTCCCATAAAATTGAATTAAACCTAAGAGACTCCTAACTTGTTTCTTCGTTTTAGGAACAGAGATGTTCAGTATTTTGGAAGTATTGTGGTCTTCTGTCTTCAAGAGACCATGACCAACACGATGACCCAGGAAAGAGATTTCACCAAAACCAACAAAAGCTTTAGAAGGTTTTGCTGTCAAATTATTCTCACGTAGAGTGGACAGTAAGTCATATAACCCTAAATAGTGATCTTCCCAGGTATCACTGAAGAGACAGATGTCATCTAAGTATGCGATGACATCCGAACGATGTGACAGAATTCGACGCATCATGCGAACGAAAGTGGCAGGGGCGTTCATGAGACCAAAAGGCATAACATTCCATTGAAATAGACCCCTAGGTGTAGAAAAAGCAGTAAGAGGTTTGGCATGCTCTGCTAAAGGCACTTGCCAATAACCTTTAGACAAGTCAAGTTTAGTGAAGAATCTAGAATTAGAAAGTCTAATCAGTAGATCTTCTAACAAAGGCATCGGTTCAGCGTCGAACTTTGTGACCTGATTCAATTTGCGATAATCAACGCAAATTCGTATGTTCTTATCCTTCTTCCGGACAATAACCATGGAAGAAGAATATGGTGAAGTCGATGGTTCAATTATATTTAATTGAATCATTTCATCCAATTCCTTTTCCACTTGCGACTGAAAGTGTATAGGAATAGGATACGGCCTAACCCTAATTGGATTATTGTCGGTAAGAATTATGTCATGTTCTATGACATCTGTGTGTCCAGGAATGTCAGTGAGAACATCCTGAAATGTTTGTAACATCGACGAGACTTGTCGATGTTCGTCACCAGAAAGATTAGGAGAAACAGAAACGTTTTTCCAAGATTCCGTGGAATGTAATGGAACCACTGGAAGGGGAAGGTTGACATCAGAGAAGGTAGCTTCCTCATCCTGAATGACAGACAGGGATGAATAATGACCGTGAGGTGCAGGAGCATCATCCGTTGCCTGGAAAATAGGCAGCAAATAGTCCGGACGTTCGTGAAATTCCGAAAGCATGTTTATGTGGAAAGTTTTATGCTTTCCATCAATATCGACCACATAGTCAACATCGGAAATCCGAGAGACTATTGCATACGGACCTTTCCATGCAATAAGAAGTCTATTTTCCCTACTGGGGAGTAGGACGAATGCTTTGTCACCTGGACAAAGTTGTCGTAGACATCTATTCTTGTTAGCAAACTGCCTTGCCTTCTCTTTAGCAATTTCTGATGAAGCAGTTGCTAGCTTACATGCCTCAATGATCTTTTGTCTAAGAGCAATGACATACTCATATGAGGATTGAGTTTCATCGCTAATATCATCGGCAGTGATGAGATCGTGTAATAAAGACATAGGGCCGCGTGGACGCGCGCCAAAGACAAGTTCGAAGGGAGAAAATCCTGTGTGTTCATTAGGGACTTCTCTATAGGCAAAGAGAGCCGCGGGTAAAACCCTGTCCCAATCTTGAGGATGATCTTCAGTTATCTTACCAAGCAAAGTCTTGAGCGTTCTATTCAGACGCTCAACTAACCCATTAGACATAGGATGGTAGATACTACTGAGAGATCGTTCAATATGTAAGGTAGACATTACCTGTGACATAGTGTCAGATATGAGTTGAGTGCCATGGTCTGACAATATTTCTCTGGGGAACCCCAAGCGAGAAAATATCAACCAAAGAGCATCTGCGATATCTGTAGTAGATATGCTCTTAAGAGGAATAGCCTCTGGCCAACGTGTGCACATATCGACACATGTAAGGATAAACTGATGTCCTCTGGCCGACTTGACCTTAAAAGGGCCAATAATATCTATGGCCATTTTCTGAAACGGCCGAATAGGAATGTCAGCAGCCTGGATAGGCGCAGCATGTCGTGGTCCTCTAGATTTGACCTCCTGACATACCTTGCATGATCGGCAGTAAATACGAATGTCCTTATTGACAAAAGGCCAAAAGAAAGCCGCAAGGACTCTCGACTTCGTACGGGCAAAACCCATATGTCCAGCACATTGCGAGTCATGAGCATGTTGTAATATTTGCACTCTCATGCTCTTGGGAACAAGAATTTGCGAATGTGCCGACGTAGTCGAATCTTGTACCATACGTACAAGTACGCCGTTTCTCATTGCAATCCAAGATTTTCTATTTGTATCCTGATTCGGATCACCTTTCTTCGCAAGAACGAAGAATTTTTTTAAAGAAGGATCTTCTTCTTGCAATTTTATGAAAGAGTCACGAGTGATTACTAAGTGACTATCTTGGCTATCAACTTCATTATCACTATTCAGTGAAGTTTCGGGTGTTTGTAGAGCTTGTGCTCTTGTAACTACTGCATTTGTAGCTTGCATGTTATTATCTTCCCAAGCAGCAATCTGCTGTGGGGTACACTCCCTAACTCCGTGAATACGACCAATAATAAGGTCCGCAATAGGATTAGGTAAGAGACAAGCATGCACATCTCCAGTAAAGAAAGGAGTGGCAATGCGAATTACAGCAGTAGGATATTTTTCTAGAGTGCCGCCAAATGTGACACATTTAATAACCCTTCCTGTAGCACAAGATGGATCTACAAGCGATTGTCTAACACCAATAGTGGTGCATCCGGAATCGAAAAGTAGTGAGACCGGAGTATCATTAACAAGACCCTTATGTAGAATTAAAGAACCCCTCCCGTCATGCGCAACAGCAGCAGGAAGAGCGGGAAGTGGGTGACCACAACTCAAAGTAGTTATGGTACCCGGTTCGAATAAAGTACTGCATTGGGGGCATTTGTTTGCTCTCTCAAAGTCAAAAGCAGAACCAGTGACAGCGTCAAAGTTTTTACTATCAACAACATGATTACAGGCTCCCTCAGTTTCCTGTTGTACAGCATTAGCCTGCTGATATCTCTTTTTTTTGTGTTGAGATCTACCCCGACTATTATTACCTCTGAAGTTATCAGAGTTATTATTATCTCTGCAGTTATTATTGTCTCTATTGTAATTGTTATCCTGGTTCGAATTCCAGTTTCCACGATTACTATCATGTTCACATTGATGCGAACATCTATTTGTTTGGTTCTGAGGTCTTCGGCAGGAATAACCTCTATTACCATATCCTCTTTTGAAATGCTTATAATTATTAGGGTGATAGTAACGACCACTATCAGGTTGTCTCCAATTCTTCGAAGAAGAATCACCATGAAATTGATTTCCATGATTTTGACAGAAATTACCGCTACTCTTTCTATCAAAATTTTGTTGGAATCTACGAGCAAAGTTTTGACCATACGGAGCTGCCGAAGCAACTGGTAAACCTTCTTTCACCTTAGAGTTACCCATGGTTATGTGTGGGTGCGCAGTTACGTATTGGCAACAGAAATCTTCCATTTCTTTTATTGTTTTAGGTTTACGTTCATGAAGGAAAGCAAGGAAAGACTCATTGACAGACGACATGACTTTGTCTCTAAGTATTAAGTCCATAAGTCCTTCATAAGTTTTTTCCGTCTTAGATAGTTCAACCCATCGTGAGAAAGTAATGCGTATTCTTGCAATAAACTCGGAGAATTCAACTCCATTTTCAGGTAACATGTTTTTAAATTGTAGACGATAGCCGTCTTCGTTAAGCTGATATTTCTTTAACAAAGCGGCCCTGACAACCTCATAATTGTTCTTGTCAGGTTCATCCACCATATTTAATATACTTAGAGCTTTACCTGTCAGTATCCCTGATAACTGATAAACATATTTTGCTTTGTCTATGTTATGAGCTGTACATGCTTGTTCAAATCTGTCCAGATAGAACATTATGTCATCACTGGAAGGACTAAATGTTGGTAACTTAATCTTAAAAGTATCATTATTAGCCTTACCAGAAGATGAACCCTTGTTTGAATCATTACCATTACTCATGCTCGTCAATTTCAATTTTTCCAACTCTAAAGCTAAGACCTTTTCTTCATGTTCCATTTTTGCTTTCTCTTTCCTCTCATCAGACTCTCTCTGTAATCTTCTCTCCTCAGCCTGAGCCTCTATTTGAAGTCTTTCAGCTTCTTTTTCAAGTCTTTTATTTTCAGCCTCTTTTTCAAGTCTTTTATTTTCAGCCTCTTTTTCAAGTCTTTTATTTTCAGCCTCTTTTTCAAGTCTTTTATTTTCAGCCTCTAGCTGGAGTTTTCTTTCCTCAGCTTCTGATTCCCTTTTTTGTTTTTCCATTTCCATTTGGAATCTTTTTTCATCCACCTGCATCTGCAGTTTCTTTTGTTCAGCTTCCATATGCAGTTTCTTTTGTTCAGCTTCCATTGCTTTATCATATCGAGCAGTTGCAAATTCTTCTAACTTATCACCAGTCTTCCCAAGCAATTTACCCTGCTCAATAAAGTGCTCAAATGTAGACATGTTGTCTAACATATGAGTCCAAAACCTGAAATAATTAACTAATTTATTTCAAACCTAAGTGTAACAAGTCTTAATTAAGCACTTGTATATTCACATCACCTTATATTATCCCAGTCTCTGTGGGAAACAAGTCTCCAATCAAAGAACTTGTATATGAAATATCAACAATCAATTCTTGATCATAAGTGCACTTCTCATTCAATAGTGCACGACACTATTCATCATTCATTTATCATCAGTGTAGTAGTAACAGTGCATTAGCATAGCCCATTAACTAATTACTATAACTGTAAACAATGACTATGTAAACACATGCAGAATGTAAACATTGAAAATGTAAACAATACAAACAATGTAAACAATAACAATGTAAACAATAACAAAGATCAGCAACAATACAAAAACGTTCGCAGAAATCAACTAAAAATAAAGCAGAAATTAATGAAATATCACAAAAAATGTGACGATATCTGCGATAGAATTAAACAAAATACATGACACCACAGTGTATAAACAAAAATGTTGTATGAAACTAAATTATAGACAAGAGTAGGCTCACAAATACAAACAAATCAAAACAAAACTAAAGAATGCGAAATAATAACGAAAACAATATTAAAACATGTCATCACAGCTAACATAAATAGCAACAGAAGTCGCTTAGCAAATTCCAGTATCGGAAATTTGCAAACCCTACAGAAAACGCTCACAATAGACGACCTCTATGACGTGGCATAATCTAACGGAGACACCACCCAACCGAGAACCCGCTGAAATATAAACATATAAATATACAAATAACATATAGACATATAACATATAGAATGAGATGATACACAGAAGACTCAGCAGAAGTATAAGGGCACAGTTTACATACAAACAGGCCACTTAACTTATAGGCTTCCAATCGTAGAACAGCAGAAAAACGGATGTCAATCAACGTCCTAAAGAGCGAAGCTCCAACGATGATGGCACATCTGAACTGCTTCCACTGCTAACACGATGGTACAAGAGCTTCTGAAATACTGTGTGTTGAGTTGTTTCGGCACTTGACCTTCTAATCCAAAAGTAAGTTGATGGAAATCGGTACTTGGCCTTCTTCAGAAAACAACCCGTTTCAACCGGCACTTGACCTTCACAAAAACGACAGCACTGGAACCTTGACAGCAGCAACTTGCTTGACTTGCGTAAAAGATAACAGCAGTCCGAGTTATCCGGCAACATGTAACAACGCCGGGTACTGTCAAATTCTTGTTTCCGTCAAAAAATTGAAATTTTGACTTTTACCGGGCAACGCCGAGTACTTTGAAAATTTTGAAGATGTTGACTGTATTGAAGAATGTTAATTTCTTGAAGGATGCTGATGAATTCTTGTTGAAAATGAAGTGGGTAAGGGACCCCGTGTTTGCTGGTACCAGAATCAAACCAGCTTATGGCCACCAAATGATGCGTGATGCCATATGATGATGGATGGTATCCGCATGTCTGGTTTTGTGTAGTGTGCAGATGTGTTCAGTCAAAACAATGTTCATACAAAAATAACAGGGCAATCCACATAGGACGTCAGTAAACTCACGACGTATAAAGTCAATGATTCTTGAAACAGCCGTTGACGTTTTTCTTCATTATTTATTGTGGACGCCACAGTGACAAAATGGTTACGCGAATATGTAGGCACATCAAACAGTCATTATCACAGCAACATTCAATACAGCAATAGACGGTAGACAGCATTACAATGATGAGTCAGATGCATGTTATATTTCATAGTGCTGTAAATGTAGTCAGGTGAAAAACTCCATCCTTTTCTATAACAGCCAGGAGATAACCAGATGTATGAGATCAGTTCACTCTCCTTAGTTTGACTTCAGCAAGACAGACACGTCTGCCGAAGTATAAATAATGTCCTCAAAAATATCCTCTAGATAATAAAGGTTTTTCAAACCTAGTTCATTTAACAAAGTAGCAAGTAATGGTCCTTGGGACCTGCATCAACCGATGCAGTACAATACAGCGACATGTGAGCTGGGAAAACATCTCGTGACGACGACTTTCGAAGACAGGCTATGAATCGAAATCGCTCACGACCCAAAATCGATAGAGTTAATGAAAAAGTCAATTTACCTTGCTTTCATGAAATACACAGAAATATCACGCCTCCCGACATGTGGGAAACACTAGAGGTATTATCTCGAATAAACGAAATATCCATTAAGAGGACTACACATCCCTGACAGAACAAAAAAAGCGGAGATCCCCTCTTCAACGAGGCATCTCTTTCGCCATTCCAAATCGCTCACTCCACTAGTGGTGGGCGGAAACCGATCGACCAAAAAGCAAGACAAGTCATGCGCAGTCCAGCGCAAAAAATGACCACAGCTCAAAAAACTCAACTGCATTCGATACCAACGCGAGAAGACAAATGCTTACCGAGAAAAGTGACTATAAATTTCAAGCAGTTGTTGCCCTTGCGTTATAAAATAGATATTGTAATAAAATGATGTTGCGAGAATTTATCACGCAACAATTATATTCAATAATACACTTGTAATTTAATTTAATTAATTTTTTCTGACATTTAAGGTTAATATGGGACATTGCATAATTATGCAGTGATAGTCCAAGAAATTAGCACTGCAATTTATAAGAGATGCCTAGGGCATAATAATATAATATATATATTGACCAAATAAAATAATCTTATAGTCTACCTTTGAGGTAATAGACCCATTGTATATTATTTAATATACTTTTCTAGTACTAAGAGAGTGACTTAGTACATTGAACAATATAATTACTAGGAATCATACCCAACATTATTGGATATTGAGATTAATTGTGTGATGTAATTACATTATAGTTAACAGATATCATAACTATTTATGATATAGTTATTATTTAGATACAATATTGTTACAAAATATTGTCTATTAGTTGAACTTAGACATAAGAGTTCAGTACTATTGTGATTATTTATATTGAATGTTCCTAAGTTGAGTAAGTATAATAATTACTCTGAAGCTACTATTGACTATTTTAATCAGTAATTACCAATAATTACTTACCAGATAAAAGTCAAAATGCTTACTATAGACCATTTCGTTAAAATTGGTAAGGAATATGGTTATAAATCTCAAGAACTTCGTCAGTTTGCTGAGGCAGAACTGGAAAAACATAAAGCAGAAATAGAGGAACAAAAGGCTGCATTAAAGAAAGAGGAGGAGGAACGTGAGATGAAGCAAATTGCCAAGGAAAATAGATTAAGAGAGATTGCTCAACGTGAAAGAGAAGAGCAAAGAGCAATTACCAAACAGGAAGAAGAGAATAAATTGAAACGAGAGGAAATTTTTTTACAACAAGAAATGGAATTGGCGCGTATTAAATTGGAGACAGCAAGATTACAAGCACAAAGTGCTGATGCAAACCAGAATAATAACGCACAAAATGGATCGTCATCCAGCCAAACTAAACATTTCTACAACTTTAAATTACCCACTCTCAACTTAAACGTGGACGACCTTTCATCGTTCCTGTCACGTTTTGAACAGACCTGCAAAACAAATCATTTGCCTGAAGAGTCATGGGTACTCAAGTTAAATGAATTCTTGGTTGGAGAACCATTGACGGCTTCTCAAAATGCTGACAACCAGTAACCACACACGAAAGTCCTTCAACAGTACTACTACTACTACTTCTATTATTACTACTACTATTACTACTACCACTACTACTGCTACTACTACTACTAACAATACCACTACTAGTACTACTACTGTTATTACTACTACTACTACTATTACTACTACTACTACCGTTAACAATACCACTGCTAGTACTACTACTTCTATTACTACTACTATTACTATTAACAATACCACTACTAGTACTACTACTACTATTACTACTACTACTACTACTACTATTACTTACTTACTTACTTAGTCGTTCCCCTTCTACCGTGAGGTGTAGAGGTTTGGAAGAGAGAGCGCCAGACCATTCTATCAGCTGTCTTCTTCCTGGTCTGGTTCCATTCTAGTCCTCGGTCCTTCAAAGATTGTCTAATGTTGTCCTCCCAGCGGACTCTGGGTCGTCCTGGAGGTCTGGATCCCTGGCTCTTTGTTTCCCATGCTTGTCGTGGTAGCCGATCTTCTCCCATTCTGCAGACATGGCCAAACCATCTTAGTTGGGACTGTTCTATTTGGGTCTGCAGCGGATGGGATTTTAGGCCTTGACGGATCGTCTGGTTGCGGACCATGTCTCTTCTTGTTACTTCAACCACTTTCCTCAGATACCTCATTTCTGAGGTTTGGATCTGGCTTTTGTGGGTTGTAGTCATTGCCCACGACTCGCATCCATATGTCAAGACTGGGACATAGGTGGAGCGGTATACAGCCATCTTCGTTTTCTTACCAACCTCTTTCTTGCTGAGGAATCCACGATTTATGGCCTGAAAAAGTCTCCCAGCCGCTGCTTTTCGAGTGACTACTATTACTACTACTACTATTACTACTACTTCTACTATGACTACTACTACTACTATGACTACTACTACTACTATGACTACTACTATTACTACTATTACTACTAATACTACTATTACTACTACGACTACTATTACTACTACTATTAACAATACCACTACTAGTACTACTACTACTATTACTGCTACTATTACTATTACTACTACTATTACTACTACTATTGCTACTACCATTTCTACTACTATTAACAATACCATTACTATTACTACTACTATTACTACTACTACTATTACTACTACTATTTCTACTACTACAATTACTACTACTATTAACAATAACACTACTATTACTACTACTACTACTACTATTATTAACAATACCATTACTAGTATTACTATTCCTTCTTCTACGTCAACTAATAATATTACTACTACTAAATATAAAATTAATAATATTACAATATTACTACTGCTACTTCTTATAATAATATTACTACTACTACTATTCATACTACTAATAAAATTCCTACAACTATTATTACTGCTAATACTCCTGCTACTACTACCACTATTACTACTGTTAATATTACTACTACTATTACAACTAATACTTCTAATATTTTGACTAATACTCCTATTCCTACTATTAATATTAATACTACTCCTACTACTGCTACTAATATTACTACGACTAAAACTACTACTGCTCCTACTTCTAATGTTGAAACTACTACTACTACTTCTTATACTACTACTCCTGCTACTAATATTACTACTACTTATATTACTACTGATATTACTATTAGTACTACTAATATTGCAACTACTCCTGCTACTAATATTACTACTACTGCTTCTTATACTACTAATACTACTCCTGCTACTACTGATATTACTAATACTAATATTACTACTACTCCTGCTACTTCTACTAATATTACTACTGCTAATATTACTACTACTACTAATATTATTACTACAACTAATATTACTACTACTATTTTTATTACTACTACTCCTGCTACTACTATTACTACTTCTTATACTGCTAATACTATTCCTGCTACTACTACTGATATTACTAATATTACTACTACTCCTGCTACCATTACTAATGTGAAAGGGCCGGAAAGACACCCGGCTTACCCCTTCACGGGAAGACACCCCAGCTTCCCCCTTCATTGTGAGTGGCACATTTATCGCCCATATTTTCGATGTGCGCGAAGCATGCTGGTGTGTAAAAAGTCTTCAAGATTGATGAAAAGGCCATAATAATGCCTAAAAATTAAGTTGTGGTGTAGAATTGTGTTTTTGCTCTAGAAATAGTTGTGTATATTTCTGTTTTCGGGCCTTCTAAAGCAATATCGCGAGTGTTATGTAT
Source organism: Oreohelix idahoensis (assembly GCA_024509875.1). Taxonomy (NCBI): domain Eukaryota; kingdom Metazoa; phylum Mollusca; class Gastropoda; order Stylommatophora; family Oreohelicidae; genus Oreohelix; species Oreohelix idahoensis. The sequence continues at coordinate 131,875 of JAMPIV010022856.1, forward strand.
GCGGCCAAATCAATACGCCTAGCGCGCAGTAAATTGAGTGATTCGACCTGGGCTTATAAAAGAGATAGCGGTCGGCGGACGGGCCTATTTTGCAAGAACCGCCCAGAGAGAAGAAACGAAGTTAGGCTAGCCCTGTGTCGGTAGAAGAGGAACGAAGACATGATACGTGAGTTTGATTTAAAAGCAGATTATATTATTTCCTAGTGAAATTACCATTATTTCCCTGTAGCTTTTGAAGTTATATTCAGCGTGAGGCTGTTTTAATGTTTAGTGAAATAAATAGATAGATGTGTTCCCAAAGGAAATGTCTTTTTAGGGCATTATGATTTAGTCTCGAAATGATAGATGAGTGAAAATAATGTTTGATAGGTTTTATTAGGCATGCTAAGTCCAGATTGCGGCTGTAAGAGCGATTATTTCAGTCATCAGACCGGCCAAGAAAGGCGAAGATAGTATGAAAGTATTTTGTACATGAAACTGGACAGAAATGTTATCAGAAACTGGAATTTAGATAATATTAACTAGTTGGGAACATGGCAACCGGGAGGACCACGTGTTGATGAGCGTGCGTAAAAGAAGACGCCAAGGAGTCTGCATTTAACACTCTTAGTTATCACTTAATGTTACGCAGTTTTATATCGCGTGAATCGACACGTGGGTGAAAGTAGGTTAAATGTAATTTTCCCCAGTAATAGAAGAGAGAGTTTTCGTGGTAAATTTCCTTTATGTGATGACTAGTTCTAGTTGTTAAGTCAAGAATAATTATATTTTATTCTTTGGTATTTCACGTTTATTGATGATTCTACTGTATATCTTTGGTGGGTTACTTTGAGGTGAGAATATATATTTAGATTTCTGGAGAGCGTGCGTAAGGCTGTTTCTCTGTTTGCTCCCGGCGGAGCATGGAAACACCAATGCAGCTGGTGTCCATTACAGGCCCACAATAAGCATTTTGATGCTATTGCTGTGGTTGTTTCGGTGACGGTAACGATGTGTTTCATGTGATGAGTTCCCAATCTCATCAGGGGTCATATACGACACGCTTGTTATCAGGCGCACCAGTCGTCACTTACGACATGTTCAGAGGGCAGTGACGAATATTGAGATGGATCAGTTCGAGGTGGTGGTTTACTCTTATTATTGAGAGTATTTGATGTACATGTAGTTGAAGAATATTATTTTATGTCCATGTTATTATTATTTAATTATGGTTATGTGAAGAATGGTATGTGAGAGCACGTGGGCTCACTTGGAGATATATATTTCTCTTCTCCGCTCCTGGGGGAGCATGGGGCTACCAGTGTGGTTTGCCTCCGGATGAAGTATTCATATGCTCGTGCAGTAGTGGTTTCGGTAGCAATCTATGTTACATGGTGAGATTGCCAGCCTCATGCACAACACCATACTAGTCTCATTGACGACATGCATGAGTATGTGTGTGTGATAGTTGAGTGTGCCCTTGCAGTAGTGGTTTCGGTAGCAATCTGTGTTACATGGTGAGATTGCCAGCCTCATGCACAACACCATACTAGTCTCATTGGACGACATGCATGAGTGTGTGTGTGTGTGGGATAGCTGAGTGTGTGCTCTTGCAGTAGTGGTTTTGGTAGCAACCGATATTACACGGTGAGATTGCCAGCCTCATGCACAACACCTAACAGTCGCATTGGACGACACGCATGAGTGTGTGCGTGTGTGATAGTTGAGGGTGTCAGGTGGCATGGAAGGAATTTTTGACAGGTAAGAGTATCGTTATTCAACAATGATTTTAACTAGTTCGTTGCTTTGTTTGCTTCTTCAGATTAGCAACTGAGCACTAGCTTGGTGTTTTTGTTTGTTTGGTGTTATGTTCGCTGGTTTATTTGTTTAATGTTTGCTTCAGTGTGCTCTTAGTCACTGAATGGGTTGTAAAAATAAATACAGCCCCTGCCTCTAGAATCAAGAGTTTTATTGTTGAATCGGGTCGGTTGCGAGTGTGAAAAGAGAGTGATCAAATATCACAACATCATCATCATCATCTCGCCCACCCTATTGTGGTAAAGTGGGATGTTATAAATATTTATAGGGGACTTAGTGTACTGACTGAGATCAGCTGTGAAGGTATCTGTATCTAATAAGTGTGGTGTATTACAGATGACCTTACTTGCTACCACATTTATACCTCAGTCAGAATTATTCTGGAATATTGTGATGACTACGTTAAATGTCTAGGGTTATGAAAATGATGAAGTGTAAGTCACAACAACAACAGACAGATAAACAGTTTAATTTATTCCACAACACTCTACAACACTGTGACACTCACACACATATAACACTCTATAAGACTATCTTAAATGAGTCAAGTGTTTAAGTTTAAAAATATATGTATTATTCTTTCAATGATGGGTATCCTGATTCAACTACACAGTGAACCAGGAATCACAATCAAATGTAATTACAAGTATTATGTACACAGTTTATATATATGAACTTTGTATTGACATAGTTTATTATTATTATTCTATGTGTGTAATTTGTGCAGTAGTAATATGAGGTAATACTGGTTTTGTTCAAGCTTGGTTGTTGTTTTTCATCATGACTTCAAGTGTTTGATTATCGGGGAAATAGTATTGGGAAAAGTTCACAGTTCCTGTCAATTGAACCAATTAATTGTCCCTCTGTGTTTAATAAAATGTCAATTTTTGAGGGGGCACATAATGTTGAGCTACTCTGGCCACAGAAGCTTATCTTTCGTGATGGCGGCAGGAAAAGACTCCTCTGCTCGATTGCTTCACTGTGTTCTGGAGACACCTCACTGGTCGCTATCTGGACCAAGGAGTATGCTGTCAGCCTCTGGATTCAGCAAAACTCAGACCAGGTGCTGCTTCAGTAACTAGGACCACAGTCCCTGAAACAAGAAGGTTGTACCTCCTACTTCAGATCTAATTTATAATCTATTTCCACACTGAACGCAATACATAACAAACACTGAGTTCAGAGCGGTAGGCCAACTGCTATCTTCATCTGAAACAATTTACACCAGTATACTCCTCCCTAATGGTTACTACGCCTCTGCAATTCCAGCATTATTTCCTTCTAGTCAATAAGATAGGTGTTAGTGTACTATTTGGCAATTCCATGCAGTTTTCTTTTCTCCGACACGTTCTGTTCAGGTTGGAGCACTATCTAGGCCTTGCCTCATGTTCGCTACTGAACCACGCACATATACAGACATAAATTATCAATTTACATTCAATTTTCATTAAAAAGATATCGAATATATCAAGCTTACCACAATTCATGGAAATAATACACAGATACGTTGACTGGCGATGAATATGGCACAAATTCCGATCTGCCTCTGTCCCAGACTTTTATTTAGAAAAATATGATCTGGATCTCAACGCACTGTTTCTTAGTAAGTTTATTTTAAAATGTGGCACTGAACTGACGCTCCTAATTGACTATATTGGCGGGTCTAACCAATCGGGCCATGTTTACACAGCTTTTCAAAAAAAGTACCCTTACTACCGTTTCCCCTAACAACAAAGAATTAGTATTTGTAGTCCGACTAATCGTGTTTAGCCTTACATTTACTTCTATCCAATCAAATAGGATTTTACATGGTGGCCCATTTCCCGTAAAATAGTGGTTTCAAAACATGCCACTGTGCGATTATTTTTTGGTGTTGTCTGACACCCTCACTATTTTCTTTTGGCTATAATTTGTTAATTCCTAGACTATTTGCGTAACACTTAACATATTCTTTGTCAGCAAGTCCTAAGGAACCCAAATATATAAGTTTAATGGGGCTAAGGGGCTGCGTTCAAAATATGCATTTTCTTCTACCTCCCGTTCACTTCGATACGATGTGGTGTCTGGGTACTGTCAGGCTTTCAGACATAAAACAGTATAATGTCATGTTTCCTAATAAGCGTTTTTCAGGTTTTTAAACCTAACTCTCGTATGGGTAGTGTTTTTTATCACTGTCTATTTGAAAAAAAGTTAGTGCTTCTGGCCTTTCGCGCGGGGAGGGTGGCATTAATTGTATATCGCGAGACGCGTGTTAGTGTTGCATGCGTTCCTGCTTTCAGCCCTCCCTCTCTCTATCCTAAGTTCATCTGTCTTTCCGTTTATGTTAACGTAGTGTATAAAATGAAATTAATGGAAGTATTAATTTAGGTCATTACGCAGTGTGCCTATCTCAAGGTTTTCTTAGAAATACAGTACACGTTTTATTGTAGAAAGCGTGTAGTGATGCAGTAGGCTTTACTATCAACGTGAAACGTTACAATTTGCAGACGAAGTAGAAAACAAGGGGGATTTTTGTACGTCATTGTGACAGCACTGTACTTTTACCATTTCTCTTTCCTTTTATTGAATTTATGTGTTAGGCTTTACATTTACCTTTTAATTTATATATGTGGATTTAGAATGTTTCACGACAAATTCTCCCCTCTTAAAACAGACGTTATATGTCAGTCTATAATTCTATATACACATAGAGAAATTTATTATTATTTCTGGGGCTTACGGTGATTCTCATCACACGGATGGCGGCTTAAAAAATCCGCTCCCAGATTTGTTTTTCCAGATATATACTCTATGCTAAACTCAAATGGCTGCATAAGTAAGGACCATCGGAGTAATCTAGAATTTTCATGCCTAGCCTGCGCTAGAAACGACAAGGGTTTGTGATCCGTTTGCAACTTAAATGCCTTCCCATACAGATAAATATTGAATTTCTTTATCGCCCATATTACTGCAAGACATTCTTTTTCGCTAGTTGAGTAATTGGTTTCAGCTTTATTCAACTTTCTGCTAGCATATGCCACTGGGCTTAATTCCCCATCCAATGCATCTGATTTCTGTAGCAGAGTCGCACCTAACCCAATATTACTGGCATCCGTCCTTACAATGAATTCTTGACTTAAGTCAGGTAATTTCAAAATAGGTTTGCTTGTGAGCTTTTCCTTCAATTCCTGGTAAGCCAATTCACATTGTGGTGTCCATGTAATTCGATCTGGATTTCCTTTACGTGTCAAATCAGTTAACGGTGCACATATGGAATTAAAGTTTTTGATATACTTTTGGTAGAAACCACATAATGAGACAAAGGATCTCACGTCTTTCTTGGTTTGTGGTCTCGGGGCTTTCTTTAGTTTCTCTAAATTCTTGGGGTCAGGGGTCATGTTTCCCTGATAAACTGTGTGTCCCAAGAATTCTAATTCTTTACATCCAACGCAACATTTGGTTGGTCGGGCTGTTAAATTCGCTTCTCTAAGTCGATTAAACAGCATGTTCAGAGAGTCAATGTGTTCCTCAAATGTTTCTGTTGCTATAAGGATATCATCCATGAAATTTGTGATACATGGATTATTCAGAGGGTCCAATAATTTTCTCATCATTCTAGAGAAGACACTAGGCGCATTCTTCAATCCAAATGGCAATCTATTAAACTCATAGTGTCCCTCTGAGGTACTAAAAGCTAGGTATGGTCTAACCTCAGGCTTTACTGGAATCTGATAATATCCTTTACTCAGATCCACTTTTGAGAAATATTTAGCTTTATTTAGCCTGGCAAACAACTGATTTGTATCCGGCAATGGATCCACCTGTCCTTCTGTAATAGCATTCAGTCTCCTGTAATCTATACAGAGTCTATGTTCTCCAGAGGGTTTCCTTAAGAGTACAACACCGGAACTATACGAAGAGTCACTGTGTGAAATAATTCCTTCCTTCAACAAATAGTCTATCTCTTCCTTCAAAGCTTTCTCCTTAGCAAAAGGAATCGAATAGGGTTTCATACAGACAGGTGTGGGGTCTATCAGTTTCATATCATATTCCAATAAGTTTGTATGCCCTGGTCGGTCTGTTAACACCTCTGTATGATTATCTAGAACCTGTTGCACTCTCTCTTTCTGATTTTTCGTTAAATGTGTACTGATTTTCACCTGTGCCGCTGTCTCACAGGGGTGTAATGGATATTCAAATGATGAAAGTGGTTCCTTTTTCATCTCCATGGCAATGGACAAGGTCAACAAGTGTGTCTCTTCCTGATGTTCTCTTTCCAAATATTTCTTCAGGAGATTCACATGATAGATTTTTTCTTTCCCCTTCTTATCTATCTAATAATTTGTTCTAGACACCTTCTCTAGAACTGTATATGGACCTTGCCATCCAATTTGTAACTTATTCTGACTACCGGGTAGAAGAAGCAGTACCTTCTCTCCCACAGCCAAATCTCTGTCTTTAGCCTTCCTGTTATAATAGGCAGCATGTTTCTTCCTGGCTTGTTTCAAATTTTCATTGGCAAGTTTCCAGCCAGTTTTTAAACGAGTGGTCAGCTCATTCACATATTGGTATGAGGATGTAATATTTTCCTCTGCCTTTTCATCAGTCCACGTTCTTAACAGCGCTACATATGGACCTTTAATTTTGTGGACCTATTTGTCCATGCACCGGTATGGTCTCTTCCACTCGAAGCGCTATAGTGATGATTTTTCTTCCCAGAATTATCATGCACAAAACGACCGCTACCAATTCTTTTCTTGGGGCTTTCTCCCCACTTAAAATTCTTGATGAGAGATTTCCTCTCTACATCCTCTTCCTCCAGTTTGTTTAAGTCCGATTGAGGGATTTTCGGCTTATCCTGGGGTAAGACATCTTTTTGCACTCTCTGCATAGTGGCCATTGTAAAACAGTTAAGTGAAGCTTGTCCGTGAAAAGGGGCTTCCCATTCCATTTGGTCCACTTTATCAAATTTATTTTTCTTTTTATTGTCAGGCCTAATTTTGCCCCGTGGCGTGTCCAGGTCCTGATCAATGTTCCCACTTGTGGGTGTTCCCTCATGTGCTATGCTACACCTTTCTACAAAATTCTCAATGTCCCATCTTGCCTTGGGCCAATAATAATTGTGAGCCACCTTTTGGATGATGGTACCTATTTTCTCATGGTCCCCATCTGGTTTCACATGTAGGCTCCTTATTAAGTCTGCCCTATATCTTTTGGAAGAACCAGCTGTCCGTGACCATTGGATCTAGTTCCGCCTTCCTATACATCAACTTGTTTTTCATGTAAAAATCTCCCTTGCCTGGAGTTGTATGACAAGTTGACAATTTCCTGAAACAAGGCTTGAGGGTCTTATCCCCAGCCTGTGCCTTCCTCATCTCTTCTGGAGTGGTATCTAACATAATATCCTCCTCCTGTCTTGAGGTCGACCTGACCTGAAGGGTGGCCATATACACAGGTTTCCTTCTGCAACGGTCAGTGTCATGATTGTCCATCTGACAATTTTTACACCACCTCTTTCCTTGGTTGAAAGATTTTCTTTCATCATATTTCCTTTCATCGAATTGTGGGGTTTTATTTTTATTGTCATACCGTGGCCTATCAAACTGGTGCTTACCTTTGTTTTGATCTCTAGGATCAAATTTATTAAAGTTCTGTGGTGCCCTAAAATTATCTACCTGTTTCTTTTTATTACCTGTTACCTCTGCTTGAGCTGCTTGATACCTTTCAGCAACATTTAGCAACTCACCCAGCCTCTCTGCACCTTGTTCCATGAGAAACTTTCTCAGGTCTGGAGCCATGGACTCTCTTAATTGTTCTATAAGGACCATTTCCTTAAGATCTTGGGTTTTCCCCAGAGAAGTCCATTTCTCCAAGTATGTCTCTATTCGTGCAGAGAACTGGTGATAGGTTTCACCTGACAGTAGTTTAGCATTCCTAAATTTTTTCCTATAAAATTCTGCGTTCTTTTCATATCTTAACAAAAGAGCCTGCTTTAGCATGTCATAATTTTCCTGATCACCTCTGCTCATTTTGGCAAAAACTTCATAAGCTGCCCCACGAAGCCCTTGAGATAACTTTAAGCTCCACCTTTCTCTCTCTAACCCATACGTGGTAGCTAATAGTTCATATCTATTTAGATAGCTCTCAATATCATCGTCTTTCTCAACAAAATGATCTAAATGAAAATTCATAGCTGAGGTTGAGGCTCCCTGACTAGCAGTAGCATCAGAGGTAAAGGGACTGGCACCATTTTCAGGAGCATGGCCTTGAAACTCAAACTCCCTTAGTCGTAACTCATGTTCCCTTTGTAATCTCTTCTCCTCCTTTTCTGCTTCCCTCTCTGCAGCTAATCTTCTTTCCTCGGCTTCCTTCAGCCTTTTTCTCTTCCTTCTGCAGCCTTTTCTTCCTTTCTGCCTCCAATGCTTTAGCCTCAGCCTCAATCTGCAACCTCTTAATTTCTTTTTCAGCCTCTATCTTTCTTTCAGCTTCTTTTTCTAATCTTTCAGCCTCTATCTTTCTTTCGGCCTCTTTTTCTAATTTTCTTTCTTCACGTTCAATATATTTGTCACATTCCGTAGTGACATAGGCAATCATAACTTGCCCGTCTATTCCTAACTCTTTTGCAGTCTGCACAGCAGCAGATCGAAATTTGGCCAGGTCCGCCACTTTCTAACAGGTAAATGTATATAATGTCCAACTAAACAATACAATCTGTAATTAATTATCCAAGGACAACCACAGGCACTGAGAGCTCAACTTTATTTAATTCCACCCAAGGATACCTTTTAAATTTTTATTATTCCCTGAAGTGAATTACCCCCAATATTTATAATAGGAAAGATTCAAAATCTCGGACAGGACCCCAATATATGTGGTAAAGTGGGATGTTATAAATATTTATAGGGGACTTAGTGTACTGACTGAGATCAGCTGTGAAGGTATCTGTATCTAATAAGTGTAGTGTATTACAGATGACCTTACTTGCTACCACATTTATATCTCAGTCAGAATTATTCTGGAATATTGTGATGACTACGTTAAATGTCTAGGGTATGAAAATGATGAAGTGTAAGTCACAACAACAACAGACAGATAAACAATTTAATTTATTCCACAACACTGTACAACACTGTGACACTCACACACATATAACACTCTATAAGACTATCTTAAATGAGTCAAGTGTTTAAGTTTAAAAATATATGTATTAATCCTGTTCAATAATAGATATCCTGATTCAACTACACAGTGAACCAGGAATCACAATCAAATGTAATTACAAGTATTATGTACACAGTTTATATATATGAACTTTGTATTGACATATTTTATTATTATTATTCTATGTGTGTAATTTGTGCAATAGTAATATGAGGTAATACTGGTTTTGTTCAAGCTTGGTTGTTGTTTTTCATCATGACTTCAAGTGTTTGATTATCTTGGAAATAGTATTGGGAAAAGTTCACAGTTCCTGTCATTTGTACCAATTAATTGTCCCTCTGTGTTTAATAAAATGTCAATTTTTGAGGGGGCACATAATGTTGAGCTACTCTGGCCACAGAAGCTTATCTTTCGTGATGGCGGCAGGAAAAGACTCCTCTGCTCGATTGCTTCCCTGTGTTCTGGAGACACCTCACTGGTCGCTATCTGGACCAAGGAGTATGCTGTCAGCCTCTGGATTCAGCAAAACTCAGACCAGGTGCTGCTTCAATAACTAGGACCACAGTCCCTGAAACAAGAAGGTTGTACCTCCTACTTCAGATCTAATTTATAATCTATTTCCACACTGAACACAATACATAACAAACACTGAGTTCAGAGCGGTAGGCCAACTGCTAGCTTCATCTGAAACAATTTACACAAGTATACTCCTCCCTAATGGTTACTACGCCTCTGCAATTCCAGCATTAGTTCTTTCTAGTCAATAAGATAGGTGTCAGTGTACTGTTTGGCAATTCCATGCAGTATTCGTTTCTCCGACACGTTCTGTTCAGGTTGGAGCACTATCTAGGCTTGCCCTCATGTTCGCTACTGAACCATACACATATACAGACATAAATTATCAATTTACATTCAATTTTCATTAAAAAGATATTGAATATATCAAGCTTACCACAATTCATGGAAATAATACACAGATACTTTGACTGGCGATGAATATGGCACACATTCCGATCTGCCTCTGACCCAGACTTTTATTTAGAAAAATATGATCTGGATCTCAACGCACTGTTTCTTAGTAAGTTTATTTTAAAATGTGGCACTGAACTGACGCTCCTAATGGACTATATTGGCGGTCTAACCAATCGAGCCATGTTTACACAAGCTTTTGAAAAAAAGTACCCTTACTCCGTTTCCCCTAACAACAAAGAATAGTATTTGTAGTCCGACTAATCGTGTTTAGCCTTACATTTACTTCTATCCAATCAAATAGGATTTTACATGGTGGCCCATTTCCCGTAAAATAGTGGTTTCAAACATGCCACTGTGCGATTATTTTTGGTGTTGTCTGACACCCTCACTATTTTCTTTTGGCTATAATTTGTTAATTCCTAGACTATTTGCGTAACACTTAACATATTCTTTGTCAGCAAGTCCTAAGGAACCCAAATATATAAATTTAATGGGGCTAAGGGGCTGCGTTCAAAATATGCATTTTCTTCTACCTCCTGTTCACTTCGATACGATGTGGTGTCTGGGTACTGTCAGGCTTTCAGACATAAAACAGTATAATGGGATGTTTCCTAATAAGCGTTTTTTCAGGTTTTTAAAACCTAACTCTCGTATGGGTAGTGTTTTTTATCACTGTCGATTTGAAAAAAAGTTAGTGCTTCTGGCCTTACACGCGGAGGGTGGCATTAATTGTATATCGCGAGACGCGTGTTAGTGTTGCATGCGTTCCTGCTTTCAGCCCTCCCTCTCTCTATCCTAAGTTCATCTGTCCTTTCCGTTTATGTTAACGTAGTGTATAAAATGAAATTAATGGAAGTAAAATTTAGGTCATTACGCAGTGTGCGTATCTCAAGGTTTTCTTAGAAATACAGTACACGTTTTTATTTAGAAAGCGTGTATGATGCAGTAGGCTTTTACTATCAACGTGAAACGTTACAATTTGCAGACGAAGTAGAAAACAAGGGGGATTTTTGTACGCCATTGTGACAGCACTGTACTTTTACCATTTCTCTTCCTTTTATTGAATTTATGTGTTAGGCTTTACATTTACCTTTTAATTATATATGTGGATTTAGAATGTTTCACGACAAATTCTCCCCTCTTAAAACAGACGTTATATGTCAGTCTATAATTCTATATACACATAGAGAAATTTATTATTAGTTCTGGGGCTTACGGTGATTATCATCACACGGATGGCGGCTTAAAAAATCCGCTCCCAGATTTGTTTTTCCAGATATATATACTCTATGCTAAACTCAAATGGCTGCATAAGTAAGGACCACCTGAGTAATCTAGAATTTTCATGCCTAGCCTGCGCTAGAAACGACAAGGGTTTGTGATCCGTTTGCAACTTAAATGCCTTCCCATACAGATAAATATTGAATTTCTTTATCGCCCATATTACTGCAAGACATTCTTTTTCGCTAGTTGAGTAATTGGTTTCAGCTTTATTCAACTTTCTGCTAGCATATGCCACTGGGCTTAATTCCCCATCCAATGCATCTGATTTCTGTAGCAGTGTCGCACCTAACCCAATATTACTGGCATCCGTCCTTACAATGAATTCTTGACTTAAGTCAGGTAGTTTCAAAATAGGTTTGCTTGTAAGCTTTTCCTTCAATTCCTGGTAAGCCAATTCACATTGTGGTGTCCATGTAATTCGATCTGGATTTCCTTTACGTGTCAAATCAGTTAACGGTGCACATATGGAATTAAAGTTTTTGATATACTTTTGGTAGAAACCACATAATGAGACAAAGGATCTCACGTCTTTCTTGGTTTGTGGTCTCGGGGCTTTCTTTAGTTTCTCTAAATTCTTGGGGTCAGGGGTCATGTTTCCCTGATGGACTGTGTGTCCCAAGAATTCTAATTCTTTACATCCAACGCAACATTTGGTTGGTCGGGCTGTTAAATTCGCTTCTCTAAGTCGATTAAACAGCATATTCAGAGAGTCAATGTGTTCCTCAAATGTTTCTGTTGCTATAAGGATATCATCCATGAAATTTGTAATGCATGGATTATTCAGAGGGTCCAATAATTTTCTCATCATTCTAGAGAAGACACTAGGTGCATTCTTCAATCCAAATGGCAATCTTTTAAACTCATAGTGTCCCTCTGAGGTACTAAAAGCTAGGTATGGTCTAACCTCAGGCTTTACTGGAATCTGATAGTATCCTTTACTCAGATCCACTTTTGAGAAATATTTAGCTTTATTTAGCCTGGCAAACAACTGATTTGTATCCGGCAATGGATCCACCTGTCCTTCTGTAATAGCATTCAGTCTCCTGTAATCTATACAGAGTCTATGTTCTCCAGAGGGTTTCCTTAAGAGTACAACACTGGAACTATACGAAGATTCACTGTGTGAAATAATTCCTTCCTTCAACAAATAGTCTATCTCTTCCTTCAAAGCTTTCTCCTTAGCAAAAGGAATCGAATAGGGTTTCATACAGACAGGTGTGGGGTCTATCAGTTTCATATCATATTCCAATAAGTTTGTATGCCCCGGTCGGTCTGTTAACACCTCTGTATGATTATCTAGAACCTGTTGCACTCTCTCTTTCTGATTTTTCGTTAAATGTGTACTGATTTTCACCGTGCCGCTGTCTCACAGGGATGTAATGGATATTCAAATGATGAAAGTGGTTCCTTTTTCATCTCCATTGCAATGGACAAGGTCAACAAGTGTGTCTCTTCCTGATTTTCTCTTTCCAAATATTTCTTCAGGAGATTCACATGATAGATTTTTTCTTTCCCCTTCTTATCTATCTTATAATTTGTTCTAGACACCTTCTCTAGAACTGTATATGGACCTTGCCATCCAATTTGTAACTTATTCTGACTACCGGGTAGAAGAAGCAGTACCTTCTCTCCCACAGCCAAATCTCTGTCCTTAGCCTTCCTGTTGAAATAGGCAGCATGTTTCTTCCTGGCTTGTCTCAAATTTTCATTGGCAAGTTTCCAGCCAGTTTTTAAACGAGTGGTCAGCTCATTCACATATTGGTATGAGGATGTAATATTTTCCTCTGCCTTTTCATCAGTCCACGTTCTTAACAGCGCTACATATGGACCTTTAATTTTGTGGACCTATTTGTCCATGCACCGGTATGGTCTCTTCCACTCGAAGCGCTATAGTGATGATTTTTCTTCCCAGAATTATCATGCACAAAACGACCGCTACCAATTCTTCTCTTGGGGCTTTCTCCCCACTTAGAATTCTTGATGAGAGATTTCCTCTCTACATCCTCTTCCTCCAGTTTGTTTAAGTCCGATTGAGGGATTTTCGGCTTATCCTGGGGTAAGACATCTTTTTGCACTCTCTGCATAGTGGCCATTGTAAAACAGTTAATTGAAGCTTGTCCGTGAAAAGGGGCTTCCCATTCCATTTGGTCCACTTTATCAAATTTATTTTTCTTTGTATTGTCAGGCCTAAGTTTGCCCCGTGGCGTGTCCAGGTCCTGATCAATGTTCCCACTTGTGGGTGTTCCCTCATGTGCTATGCTACACCTTTCTACAAAATTCTCAATGTCCCACCTTGCCTTGGGCCAATAATAATTGTGAGCCACCTTTTGGATGATGGTACCTATTTTCTCATGGTCCCCATCTTGTTTCACATGTAGGCTCCTTAATAAGTCTGCCCTATATGCCTTTGGAAGAACCAACTGTCCGTGACCATTGGATCTAGTTCCGGCCTTCCTGTAAATCAACTTGTTTTTCATGTAAAAATCTCCCTTGCCTGGAGGTGTATGAGATTTGGGCAACTTCTTGAAACACGGCTTGAGTGTCTTGTCCTCCGCCTGTGCCTTCCTCAATTCTTCTGGAGTGGTATCTATCAGGATATCCTCCTCCTGTCTTGAGGTCGACCTGACCTGAAGGGTGGCCATATACACAGGTTTCCTTCTACAATGGTCAGTGTCATGATTGTCCATCTTACAATTTTTACACCATCTCTTTCCTTGGTTGAAAGATTTTCTTTCATCATATTTCCTTTCATCGAATTGTGGGGTTTTATTTTTATTGTCATACCGTGGCCTATCAAACTGGTGCTTACCTTTGTTTTGATCTCTAGGATCAAATTTATTAAAGTTCTGTGGTGCCTTAAAATTATCTACCTGTTTCTTTTTATTACCTGATACCTCTGCCTGAGCTGCTTGATACCTTTCAGCAACATTTAGCAACTCACCCAGCCTCTCTGCACCTTGTTCCATGAGAAACTTTCTCAGGTCTGGAGCCATGGACTCTCTTAATTGTTCTATAAGGACCATTTCCTTAAGATCTTGGGTTTTCCCCAGAGAAGTCCATTTCTCCAAGTATGTCTCTAACCGTGCAGAGAACTGGTGATAGGTTTCACCTGACAGTAGTTTAGCATTCCTAAAATTTTTCCTATAAAATTCTGCGTTCTTTTCATATCTTAACAAAAGAGCCTGCTTTAGCATGTCATAATTTTCTTGATCACCTCTGTTCATTTTGGCAAAAACTTCATAAGCTGCCCCACGAAGCCCTTGAGATAACTTTAAGCTCCACCTTTCTCTCTCTAACCCATACGTGGTAGCTAATAGTTCATATCTATTTAGATAGCTCTCAATATCATCTTCTTTCTCAACAAAATGATCTAAATGAAAGTTCATAGCTGAGGTTGAGGCTCCCTGACTAGCAGTAGCATCGGAGGTAAAGGGACTGGCACCATTTTCAGGAGCATTGCCTTGAAACTCAAACTCCCTTAGTCGTAATTCATGTTCCCTTTGTAATCTCTTCTCCTCCTTTTCTGCTTCCCTCTCTGCAGCCTGTCTTCTTTCCTCGGCTTCCCTTTCAGCCTTTTTCTCTTCCAACTGGAGCCTTTTAATCTCCTTATCTGCCTCCAATGCTTTAGCCTCTGCCTCAATCTGCAACCTCTTAATTTCTTTTTCAGACTCTATCTTTCTTTCAGCTTCTTTTTCTAATCTTTCAGATTCTAATTTTCTTTCTGCCTCTTTTTCTAATCTTCTTTCTTCACGTTCAATATATTTGTCACATTCCGTAGTGACATAGGCAATCATAACTTGCCCGTCCATTCCTAACTCTTTAGCAGTCTGCACAGCAGCAGATCAAAATTTGGCCAGGTCCGCCATTTTCTAACAGGTAAATGTATATAATGTCTAACTAAACAATACAATCTGTAATTAATTATCCAATGACAACCACAGGCACTGAGAGCTCAACCTTATTTAATTCCACCCAAGGATACCTTTTAAATCTTTATTATTCCCTGAAGTGAATTACCCCCAATATTTATAATAGGAAAAGATTCAAAATCCCGGACAGGACCCCAATATATGTGGTAAAGTGGGATGTTATAAATATTTATAGGGGACTTAGTGTACTGACTGAGATCAGCTGTGAAGGTATCTGTATCTAATAAGTGTGGTGTATTACAGATGACCTTACTTGCTACCACATTTATACCTCAGTCAGAATTATTCTGGAATATTGTGATGACTACGTTAAATGTCTAGGGTTATGAAAATGATGAAGTGTAAGTCACAACAACAACAGACAGATAAACAGTTTAATTTATTCCATAACACTCTACAACACTGTGACACTCACACACATATAACACTCTATAAGACTATCTTAAATGAGTCAAGTGTTTAAGTTTAAAAATATATGTATTAATTCTTTCAATGATGGGTATCCTGATTCAACTACACAGTGAACCAGGAATCACAATCAAATGTAATTACAAGTATTATGTACACAGTTTATATATATGAACTTTGTATTGACATAGTTTATTATTATTATTCTATGTGTGTAATTTGTGCAGTAGTAATATGAGGTAATACTGGTTTTGTTCAAGCTTGGTTGTTGTTTTTCATCATGACTTCAAGTGTTTGATTATCGGGGAAATAGTATTGGGAAAAGTTCACAGTTCCTGTCATTTGAACCAATTAATTGTCCCTCTGTGTTTAATAAAATGTCAATTTTTGAGGGGGCACATAATGTTGAGCTACTCTGGCCACAGAAGCTTATCTTTCGTGATGGCGGCAGGAAAAG
Source organism: Oreohelix idahoensis (assembly GCA_024509875.1). NCBI lineage: Eukaryota > Metazoa > Mollusca > Gastropoda > Stylommatophora > Oreohelicidae > Oreohelix > Oreohelix idahoensis. The sequence continues at coordinate 147,862 of JAMPIV010022856.1, forward strand.
ACTCATCTGCTCGATTGCTTCACTGTGTTCTGGAGACACCTCACTGGTCGCTATCTGGACCAAGGAGTATGCTGTCAGCCTCTGGATTCAGCAAAACTCAGACCAGGTGCTGCTTCAGTAACTAGGACCACAGTCCCTGAAACAAGAAGGTTGTACCTCCTACTTCAGATCTAATTTATAATCTATTTCCACACTGAACGCAATACATAACAAACACTGAGTTCAGAGCGGTAGGCCAACTGCTATCTTCATCTGAAACAATTTACACCAGTATACTCCTCCCTAATGGTTACTACGCCTCTGCAATTCCAGCATTATTTCCTTCTAGTCAATAAGATAGGTGTTAGTGTACTATTTGGCAATTCCATGCAGTTTTCTTTTCTCCGACACGTTCTGTTCAGGTTGGAGCACTATCTAGGCCTTGCCTCATGTTCGCTACTGAACCACGCACATATACAGACATAAATTATCAATTTACATTCAATTTTCATTAAAAAGATATCGAATATATCAAGCTTACCACAATTCATGGAAATAATACACAGATACGTTGACTGGCGATGAATATGGCACAAATTCCGATCTGCCTCTGTCCCAGACTTTTATTTAGAAAAATATGATCTGGATCTCAACGCACTGTTTCTTAGTAAGTTTATTTTAAAATGTGGCACTGAACTGACGCTCTTAATTGACTATATTGGTGGGTCTAACCAATCGGGCCATGTTTACACAGCTTTTCAAAAAAAGTACCCTTACTACCGTTTCCCCTAACAACAAAGAATTAGTATTTGTAGTCCGACTAATCGTGTTTAGCCTTACATTTACTTCTATCCAATCAAATAGGATTTTACATGGTGGCCCATTTCCCGTAAAATAGTGGTTTCCAAACATGCCACTGTGCGATTATTTTTTGGTGTTGTCTGACACCCTCACAATTTTCTTTTGGCTATAATTTGTTAATTCCTAGAATATTTGCTTAACACTTAACATATTCTTTGCCAGCAAGTCCTAAGGAACCCAAATATATAAGTTTAATGGGGCTAAGGGGCTGCGTTCAAAATATGCATTTTCTTCTACCTCCCGTTCACTTCGATACGATGTGGTGTCTGGGTACTGTCAGGCTTTCAGACATAAAACAGTATAATGTCATGTTTCCTAATAAGCGTTTTTCAGGTTTTTAAACCTAACTCTCGTATGGGTAGTGTTTTTTATCACGGTCTATTTGAAAAAAAGTTAGTGCTTCTGGCCTTTCGCGCGGGGAGGGTGGCATTAATTGTATATCGCGAGACGTGTGTTAGTGTTGCATGCGTTCCTGCTTTCAGCCCTCCCTCTCTCTATCCTAAGTTCATCTGTCTTTCCGTTTATGTTAACGTAGTGTATAAAATGAAATTAATGGAAGTATTAATTTAGGTCATTACGCAGTGTGCCTAGCTCAAGGTTTTCTTAGAAATACAGTACACGTTTTATTGTAGAAAGCGTGTAGTGATGCAGTAGGCTTTACTATCAACGTGAAACGTTACAATTTGCAGACGAAGTAGAAAACAAGGGGGATTTTTGTACGCCATTGTGACAGCACTGTACTTTTACCATTTCTCTTTCCTTTTATTGAATTTATGTGTTAGGCTTTACATTTACCTTTTAATTTATATATGTGGATTTAGAATGTTTCACGACACCTATCACAATTGGCGTCGTCGGCAGGATAAGGCAGACAGTGATACTGAGCAAACAGCAAACGAGCAATTATAATATTGTAAACACCCAGCAGTGCATTCTTGCAGCAAGATGGCTAATGCGCCTGTGAAGGTAGTGTACGTGAAGGGGCCAGAGATAAGGTTATTTAGTGGAGAGGGGAGTCCCACTTGGCAAGAGTTTGTGGAAGATGTAGAGGCCGCGTGGAAGGTGGCGCCTTTTTGGGCAGAAGACAAGTTAGACATGATCTGGAACAACGTGACACCATGGGTATCTAGAGAATTACGGATACGTGGTGGAGCCAAGGCCAGCCCTGAGAAGTTACTGGAAATAGTGGAGGAAGCCTACAGCGAGCAACCACCAGTCGGTGAGATGACCAGGAATTTCCAGGCCGGGAGTCAGGGGTCTAGGGAATGTTCTGTTTTCTTGGGAGGCAAAAAGCCAGAGACACTGGTGCAGATAGCAAGTCCAGAAGCCCACAGTGAAGAGGAAGCACTCAAGACAGAATTATCTCTCCTAAAGGCCCAGCTAGCACAGATATCACAGGCCAGTTCGCCAACACAAGAGGAGGTGCAGAGAAAGAGAGCACTATGCCAACCGCGGGAACAGGCAGCGCAAGACGAGGAGGTGTGTCCGCAGGAACCGCAACTAGCCCTTCTTGTATGTGAGAGTCAGGCTGTTGTCAAGGAAAGCTGTGAGCTGACAGCACCAACAAACGCAATTGCACCGACAAGGCGAAAAGGGATGTGCAAGTGGTATAGTGTCCACAGGGGATGGAGGTTCATCACGCCAGATGATGGGGGTATTGATGTATTCGTACATCAGACCAAGATCTTCAGAAAGGGATTCCGGAGTCTGGCGAGGAATGAACGAGTAGAGTTTGACAGCAAACCATCGGCCCAGGGCATGGAAGCAATTTATGTTTGCGGCATTGGCGGTCAAGAGTGTAAGGGCAGCAGGAAGCGACCCATGGCACAGAGGAAGCCCAGAAAGATAAGATGCTACAATTGTGGAAACCTGTCAGACCACATGGCAGCCAAGTGCCCTCAAGGCCCGCTTCCGAAGAGATGTTTTCGATGCCAGTCCACTGAACACTTGATATCTACCTGTCCCTCAAGGAGCTCTTTCACGAAGCGTACTGTCACAACCAGGTTGCCTTTAGGGCGCAAGCCAAGAGATGGCCACGACAACTGTCACACTAAGGGCGCCGAGAAAATTGGCCGTCGTCTTGGGGAGGAAACCCGTCCTAAGCAGATAGGAGGGAGTGCAAATCAAGGTTTAGCAGAGGAGACTCATCAAAAGCAGGTTGTGGGGAACGTAAGCCACTGTCCACACAAAATGAGTGGAAAACACGTCAAGAGCGATCTCCCTACAAAGTCGACAGTTGCATGCACTGACATGCAGATGTCACGGGCAGACAGCGACGCGGCACAGGGGAGCGAGTCTTCTAGATCATAGCAACTGCCAGTCCGACAACGTAGGGACATGACGACCAAGAGGGTCCTCAGCAGGGCTGTCCCTATTACAGAAGCTCAGCCCAAAGCATCGCCGCTCAGAAAGAGTCCTGCGCAGCATCAACGATCTGAGGGGTTACAATTGAAGCGCCAGAGGTAGTGATGTTGTCGGGACGACAACAAAATCAGGAGGGAGATATGTGATAGGGCCGGAAAGACACCCGGCTTACCCCTTCACGGGAAGACACCCCAACTTCCCCCTTCATTGTGAGTGGCACATTTATCGCCCATATTTTCGATGTGCGCGAAGCATGCTGGGATGTAAAAAGTCTTCAAGATTGATGAAAAGGTCATAATAATGCCTAAAAATTAAGTTGTGGTGTAGAATTGTGTTTTTGCTCTAGAAATAGTTGTGTATATTTCTGTTTTCGGGCCTTCTAAAGCAATATTGCGAGTGCTGTGTATGCGGCCAAATCAATACGCCTAGCGCGCAGTAAATTGAGTGATTCGACCTGGGCTTATAAAAGAGATAGCGGCCGGCGGATGGGCCTATTTTGCAAGAACCGCCCAGAGAGAAGGAACGAAGTTAGGCTAGCCCTGTGTCGGTAGAAGAGGGACGAAGACATGACACGTGAGTTTGATTTAAAAGCAGATTATATTATTTCCTAGTGAAATTACCATTATTTCCCTGTAGCTTTTGAAGTTATATTCAGCGTGAGGCTGTTTTAATGTTTAGTGAAATAAATAGATAGATGTGTTCCCAAAGGAAATGTCTTTTTAGGGCATTATGATTTAGTCTCGAAATGATAGATGAGTGAAAATAATGTTTGATAGGTTTTATTAGGCATGCTAAGTCCAGATTGCGGCTGTAAGAGCGATTATTTCAGTCATCAGACCGGCCAAGAAAGGCGAAGATAGTATGAAAGTATTTTGTACATGAAACTGGAAAGAAATGTTATCAGAAACTGGAATTTAGATAATATTAACTAGTTGGGAAGATGGCAACCGGGAGGACCACGTGTTGATGACCGTGCGTAAAAGAAGACGCCAAGGAGTCTGCATTTAACACTCTTAGTTATCACTTAATGTTACGCAGTTTTTATATCGCGTGAATCGACACGTGGTGAAAGTAGGTTAAATGTAATTTTCCCCAGTAATAGAAGAGAGAGTTTTCGTGGTAAATTTCCTTTATGTGATGACTAGTTCTAGTTGTTAAGTCAAGAATAATTATATTTTATTCTTTGGTATTTCACGTTTATTGATGATTCTACTGTATATCTTTGGTGGGTTACTTTGAGGTGAGAATATATATTTAGATTTCTGGAGAGCGTGCGTAAGGCTGTTTCTCTGTTTGCTCCCGGCGGAGCATGGAAACACCAATGCAGCTGGTGTCCATTACAGGCCCACAATAAGCATTTTGATGCTATTGCTGTGGTTGTTTCGGTGACGGTAACGATGTGTTTCATGTGATGAGTTCCCAATCTCATCAGGGGTCATATACGACACGCTTGTTATCAGGCGCACCAGTCGTCACTTACGACATGTTCAGAGGGCAGTGACGAATATTGAGATGGATCAGTTCGAGGTGGTGGTTTACTCTTATTATTGAGAGTATTTGATGTACATGTAGTTGAAGAATATTATTTTATGTCCATGTTATTATTATTTAATTATGGTTATGTGAAGAATGGTATGTGAGAGCACGTGGGCTCACTTGGAGATATATATTTCTCTTCTCCGCTCCTGGGGGAGCATGGGGCCACCAGTGTGGTTTGCCTCCGGATGAAGTATTCATATGCTCGTGCAGTAGTGGTTACGGTAGCAATCTATGTTACATGGTGAGATTGCCAGCCTCATGCACAACACCACACTAGTCTCATTGACGACATGCATGAGTATGTGTGTGTGATAGTTGAGTGTGCCCTTGCAGTAGTGGTTTCGGTAGCAATCTGTTACATGGTGAGATTGCCAGCCTCATGCACAACACCATACTAGTCTCATTGGACGACATGCATGAGTGTGTGTGTGTGTGGGATAGCTGAGTGTGTGCTCTTGCAGTAGTGGTTTTGGTAGCAACCGATGTTACACGGTGAGATTGCCAGCCTCATGCGCAACACCTTAACAGTCGCATTGGACGACACGCATGAGTGTGTGCGTGTGTGATAGTTGAGGGTGTCAGGTGGCATGGAAGGACTGTTTGACAGGTAAGAGTATCGTTATTCAACAATGATTTTAACTAGTTCGTTGCTTTGTTTGCTTTTTCAGATTAGCAACTGAGCACTAGCTGGGTGTTTTTGTTTGTTTGGTGTTATGTTCGCTGGTTTATTTGTTTAATGTTTGCTTCAGCGTGCTCTTAGTCACTGAATGGGTTGTAAAAATAAATACAGCCCCTGCCTCTAGAATCAAGAGTTTTATTGTTGAATCGGGTCGGTTGCGAGTGTGAAAAGAGAGTGATCAAATATCACATCATCATCATCTCGCCCACCCTATCACACTAATATTACTACTGCTAATATTACTACTACTTCTACCAATATTACTACTACTACTACTAATATTACTACTACTACTAATATTACTACTTCTACTAATATTACTACTACTACTAATATTACTACTACTACTACTCCCACTACTACTACTAATAGTACTACTACAACAACTACTACTTCTATTACTACTACTACTGCTTATATCACTACTACAACTACTACTGCTACAACCCCTACTGCTACAACTACTACTTCTACAACTCCTACTACTACTCCTACAACATATACTCCTATTACTAAAACACTCACAACATAACATTACTACTTACTTTTGCGTCTCGCACCTGTTTAACATTCCCTTCTCCTAGTTCAGAGCCAGGACTTCCAAATGAAGAGATGTCGAAATTCCAACCGGCATTAAAAAAAAAAAGATTTCAAAATGTGTCCAGGAACACAAAAAGCATCTACAGGCGGTAAGCATATATGGAAATGGCACTTCCATAATCAATATTATATTTACATTTTTGGCCCTGGTAACAAAGCCAACTTGCCTCGTGGGACATGCGTGTATGATTCTTATGTGTGGGCTGCTAAATGTACCTTCTTGACCGTTTCTGCTCTCTAAGGAATATGAGAGCACATCTGCAGTTGGTGATCAAGAAAGAAGACAATACAAAAATACTGTACATACCGGTTAGCTTGGTTCCCATACTTTAGAAACAAAAATAACAAATTATGTCGGCTTTTCCGGCATGGTTAATAGGGCGCAGAAATTCTAACAATTACTCACTTGTCAATGGAAAATCACGTGATCCACAAGAGGCGTGAAATTTACCAGTTGTATGATTAGACACGCACGAGGGGGCAGCGACGAGTGCAACAATTTATGGAAAGTGACACAATAATTAATGGCGTAGGGAGTGGGGGTTGGGAATAGGGATAACGACTAAACGCTGAACCGAGGACGGGAATTAATAAACCGATCAATCAATACCCGTTAGCTCCCCAAGGAGCATAGACCTCCAACATATGTAACAGAAGTGATAGGCTTACCCGGAAAATAGTACACCGGACTATAAGTAACAGAAATGAAACGCTTACCGGGAAATTGACCACAGGACCATAAGTGATAGACTTACCGGGAAACTGACCACAGGACCATAAGTAATAGACTTGCCGGGAAACTCACCCCAGTACCATAAGTAATAGAAGTGATAAGCGTACCGGGAAATTGATCCCAAAACCATAAGTAACAGAAGTGATAGGCTTACAGGGAAATTGACCCCAGGACCATAAGTAACAGAAGTGATAGGCTTACCAGGAAATTGACCCTAAGACCATAAGTAACAGAAGTGATAGACTTACTGGGAAATCAAACCCAGGCCTATAGGTAACAGAAGGGATAGACTTACTGGGAAATCAAACCCAGGCCTATAGGTAACAGAAGGGATAGACTTACTGGGAAATCGAACGCAGGACCATAAGTAACAGAAGTGATAGGCTTACCGGGAAATTGACCCCAGGACCATAAGTAACAGAAGTGAAAGACTTACCGGGAAATCAAACCCAGGACCATAAGTAACAGAAGCGATAAGCTTACCGGGAAATCAAACCCAGGATTATAAGTAACAGAAGTGATAGGATTGTGGGAAATTGTACACAGGCCGATAAGTAACAGAAGTGATACTATTAGTAGGAAATTGACCCCAGGACCATAAGCAACAGAAGTGATAGGCTTACCGGGAAATCGTACCCAGGACTATCGCTTCTGTTACTTGTATGTTGTCTAGTTGTCTACTACTTTATGTCTTACCAGAGCCTGCAACATGCCCATTTATGCCCCTAATTGACTACCTTTTGCTCCATGTTAGAAAATTCTTGCGTTATTTGGCTGAATACGATTTCTAGAACTCGACACACATCTGCCTTAATGGTATGTCAGAAAATGAAGAAGTCTTGGGTCTGTGCTTGGCACGCTGTTTGGGAAAAAATCAATAGCTCACAAGTTGAATTAAAACGGTTTGCACAGACATTCGTATGAACAAAGGGAGTTTGGCCACACGATCTGTGAATCCAGGATGTATGAACAAAGGGAGTTTGGCCAAACAATCTGTGAATCCAGGATGATCAGGAAAACTTAATATGGGCGACATTGTTATAGTTGATCAGAATCCATGTCTTTGTACATCGGGCTAATCCCTAGGGGATCAGTCTCTCTCAGCAAATATGGAAGAGTATGAATGCTAATATAAATAATTGTTTCATGCGGCCCGTTTTTTTTAAATACACGACGGATACATCCTCTCATACAACCATCCTTGCTGGTATTACGTTTGATGCCGAATTTCAACAATCTTAGGCTTGATGATTCATCTATTGCAGTGTCCATTCTCCAACAGGCGATCATTAATTGTCCTCCCTTATCCATATTCAATGTCCCCCACTATGGGTCCTCTCGACACTAGTCTCTCAGCTCTCTCATTGCCAAGTACCTCTGCATGACCAGGACAGTAGATTCACACCAGCTCCTGAAGATTTCAGGATTCTATGGATGTTTCACATTTATACCGTAGCCAACTATTTTGGATCTTCCGAAGCAAGGACTGAGAGTCCGACCCAATAAATCGTGGGCTTTTACTTTAACAGTATGATCATCAATATCACCTTTAGTACCAGTTAGCACCTCACAGAGCATAGGCCTTCAACAAACTCATGCCAAGTCATACTGTCGAGTGTCGTCATCTCCAGGTCTTTCCACGTCTTTCTCACCTTGTTCGTTTCTGTCTCAAGTTTATTTCTTTATGGGTTTTTTGGTCTCCTTCTCATCTACCTCTGGAACCACGCAATTCCAGAACAAGGACTGCATTGTATTGCTACCAAGAAGTTTCCTCAACGTGTGTCATCCATCGCCAGCTTCATCTTCTCCTTTGGCTGGTTCTGGTCATCACTTCTACATTGGTGACCTTGTCCTAACATTTCAATCCTTCTATTCTACGCAGGCACTCATTTATGAGATGTCTATGACTTCCTGGTTTCCAGACAAATACCAGTGGAATAAGAGATTAGAGGAAGACTCTAGCACTGGATATAACCACCTTATATTGTGAGAACGGGAACGATTGAAGGAAGCAAGGAAGCGTAGACAGTGAGCCTGCGACAGTTAGTAAACACGTAGGAAAAGCAATAGAAGCCACCTTACACAGCTACAAAGAGTAATGAGGTCGTCCTAAAAGAGGCCAATGAACGAACGAACAAACTTTATTTACAAAGGGTTAAGAATTGGGCGCGCAGGCCCGCCTAACATTCTGCCCCTTCCACTGTCATTATCTTGTATACTTTATCCTTTCATTCCCACATTATATTTAATAATGCCTTTATTATTTTTAAAGGCATGCACCACTATAAAGGTAATATAAAAGCATACATTTTACAGTATCCAATCATAATCAAAATTAAGTATGTTTAAAAAAAAACAACAACACACAAACAATAAAATAATGACAAGAGAAAAAAAACAACAACAACAAAAGCAAAAATAAACAAACACCCCCCCCCCCCCCCCCCCCCCCCCCCACCCCCCCCAAAAAAAAATGTAAAAAAGAAAAAAAAGAATTCGTACTGTAAATCAAACAATAATTCGAACATAATCAGGTTAGGGTGGAGTGGAATCAGAACTCCTGAAGTATTTGAACAGTAGGCTATTGAATATGAGTTGAGATTTGGTGTGTTTTTCTTTGCGCCCCCCCCCCCCCCCCCCCCCCCGCCCCCCCCCCCCCCTCACAACTCAAGAGCAGAATCAGATAGAAAGATATATAGATTGGTAGACAGGCAGACAGACACAACTTTATTTGCAAAGGAAGCTTATTCCTGACGTTAGAAAAAAGCGATCCATATTCATCGGATACGTTATGATGGCAAGAAGACAGCTGGAATATGTCACGACAACAGGAAAGATTGAAGGGAAAAGAGTTTGAGGACAATAAAGAGAGAAGATACTGAACAGTTTGACATGATGGCATGGAGCCACGGGGTTCTACTTTATATGTATATAATACTGAGCTCTCTAAAAATCTACCTTTTAACTCTGGTTTCTGTTCACAACATATAAATCTTTCCCTTTATAAGATCTACATTGATAAAACCATGTCTGCTTTCAGGTAGATTCCTTACCGCAAGGTCTTTAATATTTGATCTTGCGCCCTAATATAACCAACAGACCAAGTGTCTAGGTTGAACGGAGCGCAGGTTACACGTTTTTCTTAATCAGAGGCGCACTTTAAATATTTAGCACCTTTATTAGAGCCATTAATGTAGAAGTCTGAGGGCGAACGAAGAAGAAGAAAGAAGAATAATGTGTGATATGTCTACTGGATCTCTTTTCTCTTCTTTACACGTATAAGTATGGTTTTTTTTTTTTTTTACGATGGTTTTGCCATGTCTGCAGAATGGGAGAAGATCGGCTACCACGACAAGTATGGGAAATTAAGAGCTAGGGATTCAGACCTCCCACGACGAACCAGAGCCCTCTGGGAGGACAACATTTAGACTACCGGTATCTCTAAAGGACCGAGGACTAGATTGGAAACAGGCCAGGAAGAAGACAGTCGATAGAATAGTCAGGCGCTCTCCCTGGAAAATATACCCCAGGTTAGAAGAGAAACGACTGAGTAAGTAAGTATGTTTTGTTTTTAAGTGCCACAACTCAATTCTATGGTTATACGTCAGGATGGGCCGTGCTCATGGCTACAGTGTCTCGAGTGACGACTACTAGATCTAGATGCAGAAGATAAAATGTAGCGCAAGAGATATATCTAGCTAAATATAGTTATATACCAGATGATGTTCCGTTGTGACAGCGTGCATACCTTCAAGGAAACGAAAAGGCAGGTAATGAAGCCAAGAAAGTTAGATCTGCAGCAGAGTAAATTTAGAGAAAGAACAGAATTAAAAAGCTGAATCAAAAGAATAAAAACAGAAAAACGAGAAATGCATGTGTGTACTGTGCAAGGCAGACATCACTTTTGGCAACGAAGGTGGGTTGAGAGATATACCTTACTCTACAAACACGATTTTTATCGAAGTAGATCTTTAGGGAGATCCGATTTTCTAAAGTAGAGTACCAGAGCTGGAATATACTATTTACATTTTTAGACACTATATTTCCTAATTATTAAAAATAATTCTTTCCCACCAGTCTCAGGACCGGATTATCCATTAGGCTAAGTTAGTGTTATCTCATTTATGCGGACACGTCCTCATTTTGGGGGTAAAAATTACTGTCCGCACATGTTTTTTGTGAATTACCTGTTTTGTCCGCATTTCTAGTGATGGTATGTTTTTTCTTCACTCTGGTGGTACCTCAAGTAAAAATGGGAGATTTTCTCTATTTTGTAACAGCGTAACGTTAAGTTTAGAATTCAGAAGTTGGTTACCCTACCAGTTTCATCGGCAATTGAGTAGCGTTTCCATTTCCATTTTTAGCATCGCTTTTAGCTCCGCGTTTCCGATCTTCATTAGCAGCCAGCTTCGCTTTTCGGTCACGTGTGGACGGGGTGTAGCGTTAGCTTTTGTCGTGTGTTTACTATTTATGATAATCTACAGTCTATCTCTCTAGATTCATCGAAGCAATTGCTTGCTTAATTTAGCGTAATGGACAATCCGGCCCTGCTCGCGTGCAGGTATCACATTTGTGTCAGTAGCAATAAAAGGTGCTGCTGATTTTAAGGGAAAAAAAACCGCACACACACACAAACGTGAAACTTCTTCTTCGTACACTCTCAGACGTCCACTTGAATTTTCTCAAAGAAAGTAGTAGTCAGTTTGAGGCTATTTGAATCCCCCGTAAAGCTTTTCCACGAAATGAACTGGCGTCGGCCATATGCGCTTTCTCTGTACCGCATATAAGGGGCAACTTTGAAGCAGATGTTCAGCAGCCATTTTAGCAGTGCCACAGTTACACTGATAGGTAGTTCCTATCTTTAGCTGGTTCAATAGATGGTATCTCAATCTGTGGGTGCTGCACCAGTTATCACTATCGATAACTATGAATTGGCAGTGGTGCACCACTTCACATACCTAGGGTCTACCATCAATGACAAACTCTCACTGGATACAGAAATCGACAGCCGCGTTGGCAAAGCTGCAGCTACCTTTGCCCGCCTCACATCGCGTGTTTGGGGAAACTCTAAACTCACAATGAAGACCAAAGCTGCGGTATATAATGCCTGCGTCACCAGCACACTCCTATATGGCAGCGAGACCTGGACGACCTATGCTAAGCAAGAAAGAAGGCTCAATACCTTCCATTTGCGGTGTCTACGCCGCATCCTCGACATCTCGTGGAAAGATAAAGTGACAAATGTCGAGGTGTTGTCACGTGCTGGCCTTCAAAGTATGTATACGCTGCTTAGACAGCGCAGACTTCGCTGGCTTGGCCATGTTCGCCGCATGGAAGATGGTCGCATCCCAAAAGATATCTTCTACGGACAATTAGCAGATGGCAAGAGAACAGTTGGGCGACCACAGCTGAGGTTCAAAGATGTGTGCAAGAGAGATATGAGGGCACTGGACATGGATCCAGCAACATGGGAGGATGAAGCTGCCGATCGCACTAAGTGGCGATGCTATTTACGGCACCACCTCAGATTGGGCGAAGAGAGGCTCACACAAGAAGCAGAGGTGAGGAGAAAACGTCGAAAGAAGCACCAGGAAAATAAACAGTTGAGGGCTGTCACCTCAGGGGCGCATTCCCATAGTCAGTTATGACTGAAGGGGCTATTATTATTATTATTATAATCTGTTGTGGGTAGTGCGGAGTCTGAAGATTACCACTTGTTCTCTTCTGTTGAGCTGGTAGTAAGCATCATTCTGTATGTGCCCAGGATGTTCTACATTCCATTTGTTTCTGTATCTGATTCTGGCAACGAGAAAAGCCACACAAAAACACTTGCATCTGAAAGTTTGCAATCAAAATTTACAAAAGAACCAATCACGAAACAGTATTGAGTTGCTGCTACAGAAGGCCATTTTGCTTATCATACTGTGTAACATCACAATAGTTTCAAATCTGTATTTAAAAACGGTCTCTCTGATGGCTAGCAAATGCGCATGCGCCAGAACCAAAACAACCACTATCGTTATTTCTGTGACTGAAAAGTTCTAGATTGATCACATTTTTTTTTAAAGACTATGTAGTAAAATCTGCGAGAATAATCGCTCATTTCACTAGGATTTTAGTCATAAAAGGATAATAAATACAACAGCCCTATTGTGTCTGACGGTGATGCTCTCACACGCCAGCATAGCGCTGAATGTTGTGCCATGGAACGGCTTAGAACCGATTTCCCCGTTTAAACCTACTCGCGTTCCTTTTTAACATTTTGCCCGATTTGATAGAGACTGTGGCAAGACTTACAATTAACACTTTGGCGGAAGTGTGCCGCCAACTACTGTCTGAATTAACGTATTCTGTCAACTTTAACGCAAAATTTAGTAGTGATCCTTACATTTTTTGGTAGTGTTACACGATACAATACAAATTATTAACGCCAATTCTTAACCTGCCGCGCACTACCCCGCTTCGCTGACACAGTCTGCCATGCATATGTACACACTGCGGAAAAGCCAGCCAAAGCAAAACACGCAGACAATTTTATTTTCATCCTCGTGGTAGCATTTCTGACGTAACTGGAACAAGTTAGTTATTTGAAAAATACATGCTAGCGAGATGAAGGAGAGGAAAGATGGCGGTCTTGTGCAAAATTTTATTTGACGATTGACTATGACAAAAATTGAAAATTTAAACCATTATGAAACTGCCCATAAAAATTATATGGTAGTATGACGTAGAGTTCACTGAGCAAGAATGTACTTTAAATAATATGATAGTCCCAGTATTAGATAAGTTATTGAGAAAATACTAATATCTACGGACGCTCGAACAGACAGACTGTCGTTCCTGCTTTGTTTTTTTTAACGCGAGTTTGAAAAAGAGGCAGGGAGGTACATTCAAATTCGCTTGGGTAAAAAGAGTATGAACGGAAAAGGGGAGCATTAGGAAAAATGTAATCCTAAACGAAACATCTTTTTGCATTGGGCATAACTAAAGCAGACTGGCCAATCGACTACCAGACGCAGAAATTGTTTGCAATTATTTTTTTTTTTCATTAAAAAAACTGCATTTGAATTCAAGTAGTCGCACGTTTTGATTGGCCAGTGCTAGTAAATATTAGCAACAGGATTTGATTACACTGACTAACAAAAAAAAACTTTTTTTTTCTTTCTCTAACATTTCTATGTTTGTCTGGTCAATTTTAATGCGCTGTTTTTAAATCTGCAAACCGTTTTTCTCTATCAGGTCGGGATCTCTAGAAATACGCAATTGAAGTTTTTTTAACAAGGCATACAGTATTATAACATCATTCATACAAGAAGTGTAACAGTTATGTAGGCTTGAATTTCTTTGCAGTCGACTTTCGTCGGTGAATGGCATGTGGTACATCGCGATGAAGCATCCAACAATAATCGGCAAGCATGGTCACACTCCACCGTCCTTGATAGCGTGACTCCATTACGGCGATATCTTGATGGAATTGTTCTCCATGTTCATCGCTGACTTCGCCAAGTTTGTCAGGGAAAAAGTCAAGATGCGAATCAAGCAAATGGATTTTGAGGGACATGTTACAGCCCATAATTCTGTATGCATCTATGCACTGCTTAACAATATGCACATAGTCGACAGATTTATGATTTCCCAGAAAGTTATCGACGATCGATTTGAATGCCATCCATGCGCGAAGTTCACTACCATGTAACAAGTTCTCGAATTGTTTGTCTGCAATAACTTTCCTAATCTGAGGTCCTACAAAGATACCTTCCTTTATCTTTGCATCGCTAATTTGCGGAAACTTTTCTCGAAGATAAGTGAAAGCTTTGCTCGTTTTATCTAACGCTTTTACGAAATTCTTCATGAGCCCCAACTTTATATGTAACGGTGGTAAAATCATGCCGTCTTTGTTAACTAATGGCTCATGTATTACATTTTTATGCCCGAGCTGCATACGATCCCTGATAGGCCACACCTTTCTTGCATAATGTTCCTGTCTGTTGCGGCTGTCCCATTCACATAGGAAGCAACAAAATTTAGTATACCCAGTCTGCATGCCCGTGAGAATTGCAATGACCTTTAGGTCTCCACAAATCCGCCATTGGTAGTCATTGTACTTTATTTTTGCCAAAAGTATACCCATATTGTAATAAGTTTCTTTCATATGAACAGAGTAGGCGACTGGAATTGATGAAAATAAATTTCCGTTATGCAATAACACGGCTTTTAGACTAGTCTTGGAAGAGTCGATGAAAAGTCACCATTCGTTAACTATGTGCTCATGACCGAGGTGCACCATTAGACCGTTTACATCTTTGCAATAGCAAATTCCATCATCCATCTCAAAGTATTGAACAAGTTCTCTGTGTCTATGACGAAATTTAGATATCGGAGTATTGGGCGCTAAAAGATTCCATTCTTTGAGTCGCGAACCGAGTAATTCCGCTTGTCCTTTGGTAAGAGCGAGATCACGTATTAGATCTGAAAGTTCTGAATGGTTAATTAAGTGAACACCATCATTCACCGGTATATAATCCGAGTCAGAATTAGTTTCTAAAGCAGGTAAACTATCACTTTCTGATGGTTCATTCACGTCCAACGGATATTGTTATGGTGGAACTGGGATCGGACACGTGATTGGATCATGAGGAACTGGTTTCGATACCGATTCAATATTTGGATAAACCACAGACTTTCTAGTTTTAAAAGTGAAACCATGGATATTTGTCAAGCAGAAGTAACAATCAGTAGCGTGATTTGTCGGTTCACGCCATATTACTGACACTCCAAAAGGCATCGACTTATGCTTCGGCGATTTTCGTAACCAACCTGCCAATGTATTTGCACAGGTCGAAAAAACTGCATTTGGCTTCCAAGATTTATTTGCATCATCAACTTTCGAATCGAAATAACGTTCATATGCTTTCTTTAGTAATGGTGTAAAGTTTTTTCTGGTGAACACGATCGGTAAAATATCCGCATACGTAACAGAACAGATCAGCCGAATTTCTACAACTTCTAGAAGCCATATTTCGCTCAGAATTATTTCAAAATACAGTAACTATTTGAAAAATAGCGTAACATATGTCATGCATCTTTTAGCAGTATAAAAAGTAGAATTATTTTGCATTTTATTAATTTTTAATAAGTTATATAGTAAAAATGAAACGGAGCTAATAACGGTTTCCCAAAAATATATTTATTCACATATATCTTAAGAACCTGACGTGATAGAGATAAACGGATTTCAGATTTGAAATCAGCGCAAGAAACTGACCTAAGAACACTTATTCTTATATAAGAAAGAAAAATGTTGTTTGTCAGTGTTATTCATTGCCAGTCAAACTAAAATTTTCATTCAGATACGCTGAGAAACAGCTGTGTTAACTTTAAACTTAAATAAATAAGAAATTCACAGTCTGTGCAGTTCGGAGGAAGCTGAGGCCATTTCTTCTAAAGTTAGCGTCATTTGTTTATACTTACTTAGTCGTTCCCCTTCTACCGTGAGGTGTAGAGGTTTGGAAGAGAGAGCGCCAGACCATTCTATCAGCTGTCTTCTTCCTGGCCTGGTTCCATTCTAGTCCTCGGTCCTTCAAAGATTGTCTAATGTTGTCCTCCCAGCGGACTCTGGGTCGTCCTGGAGGTCTGGATCCCTGGCTCTTTGTTTCCCATGCTTGTCGTGGTAGCCGATCTTCTCCCATTCTGCAGACATGGCCAAACCATCTTAGTTGGGACTGTTCTATTTGGGTCTGCAGCGGATGGGATTTCAGGCCTTGACGGATCGTCTGGTTGCGGACCATGTCTCTTCTTGTTACTTCAACCACTTTCCTCAGATACCTCATTTCTGAGGTTTGGATCTGGCTTTTGTGGGTTGTAGTCATTGCCCACGACTCGCATCCATATGTCAAGACTGGGACATAGGTGGAGCGGTGTACAGCCAACCTCTTTCTTGCTGAGGAATCCACGATTTATGGCCTGAAAAAGTCTCCCAGCTGCTGCTTTTCGAGTGGCCAACTCTTCTTTGATGCCTCCCTTTCGGTCTATAATAGCTCCGAGATATTTAAAGTGGTCGACCTGCTCCAGGACCTGTTCTCCCAACTTAATCTGATGTTTTCTTTCTTCTCGTGATATCACCATGGATTTTGTTTTAGAGCTGCTTATGACCATCCCTCTCTTCTCCAGCTCTTCCTTCCAGACTTGCAGGTTGGATTGGAGATGTGCCTCTGATTTAGCAATCAGGGCAACATCATCAGCAAATGCCAGTTCCGAAATATAGACCTGTCTCATCTTCCAGTACCCCACTGAATACTTTCTTGTTCTCTCCTTACATGCCTTGATGACATCGTCCATAAGGAGTATGAAGAGGTAAGGTGATAGGATATCACCTTGTCTTACACCAGTGGTGGTCCTGAACTCTTCTGACTTATGGTTTGCTGTCCTCACATAATTTCTGCAAGACTTGTAGAAGCTCTGTATAGCATGAATCAGAGGTGCTGGAATATTCTTCCTTGCCAAATAGTCCCAAAGTTTGCTCCAGGGGACCCTGTCAAACGCTTTTTCCAGATCTATGAAACAAAGAGTCATTTGTTTATATTTTCTTGAATTGTGGTAAGGATGCTTTATGAATTAATATGTTTATTCCAACTACCAAAGTTAGATACTGCTATGGGGGAAAGTGAAGGACATGCCGGGAGCAGACATTGTTGAGTCCTCACTTTGAAATGTATCTAACTGGTGTATGTTGTCATGATTATGTTGTCATATTATTATATTAGAACATATTAGTAAGCCTCTGTGTTCAATGAACACTGTCTACATGCCTGAAGCAATTATATTTGAAAAGAAAAGAAGAGAAGATCATATCAAAAGAAATGTGGTTACTCCACATTATTGTATTGAGGAATGTCGTGGTTGAGTTAAGTGTAGAGTATTTGTCGAGTTGGACAATAGTAGTGAAATCGACAAGGGATAGTGGACTGACAGAGTTATAGATTACACACACAGAAAGGTGTAAATAGGAGATGGACTTGAGACAACCTGGAAGAAGATTTATCAAAAGTGATCTCTCTCTCCAAGCCTCAACTCACTTTTACTGTCTAAGCATCTCCTGCTCTCACTCTTTTCTCTTATCATACATAGAGATTATAGTAAAGAGCTAAACAAGTTTAATTATGGATGAAAAGGGTCGGGAACAGCGCATTAATAAATGTGTAAACTTTATTAAAGAAGAAAAGCATGGAATTAATGCATATCATCATACACAGCATAAATTACATCAATAATCAAAATATTCATCAATAGTCATAAATAATCATCAATAACCACCAATAATGCAAATACACACCCACAAACACACACACCACCAACACTCATAAAACCTGTAGAACGCGGAGAAAATAACTAAGCTGTCCGACAGAGGGTCCGCTTTCGGGGACCAAAGGCGCTAGCTCCAGAAAGTGTCTTACCGATAAATATCCTTCAAGATGACTGAAGTGAAATACCGAACTTTCCTTGTCGGACTAAACGTTGGTGGCCCCTAATTGCGCAAGGGAACACTGGAAGACGTTGTTTATCTCCTGCTGACCAAATAAACGAACTGAGCGACAGCCTGTCCGCTTTTTCGTGGGACCAAATGTGCTAGCTCCAGAAAGTGTCTTACGGATAAATATCCTTCAAGATGAATGAAGTGAAATACCCAACTTTCCTTGTGGGTGCTATACGTTGGTGACCGCTACTGCGTGAGGGGGGCTGGAACTCTGTCCATAGATGGCTGCTCATACGTGCGAGGTTTTAAGTATCCAGAAATACACCTGAAGAAGTCACTTGAGGACACGGAGTTCCAGGCGTTCTTATCCGGCGCTAGACTCTGCCTGGCTGTAAATCCTGTTTAAACTGGTTTGGCTGTGGTTTGCTGAGTGCCCCGTTTAGGCACAAACGAAGTCGGGTGATATCAGATTCTGCTATAGACGTGCAGGGCGGTTTTGATATTCTGGAAGCGGCAATGCTCTGGCTGGTAATCCAATAGGCGAGTAGGGAACTACTACTGCATTTGGTGATTCCAGATTTAGCGTTGGCTCCGTTGCACTGCGTGAGCTTAACTTGGCGTTGACAAAAATGGGTTTTGATTCAGGAACGAGGTTGACGATTCGTTGCTAGATGTATACAGAAACCCTCTAGATCGAAGAGTATATGACTTTCTTCGCCTGACTGGAGTCTGCTCTAGCGATTCGGTCTCCCTGAAACTGAGACAGAAAAAAGACACCCTTAACTTCAAGCAACGACAAAATCAATCTAATGTTTTATAACCTAGTCATGCTCCGCTCCTTCCATTCTATCAATTATAACATGTGCCCGCATAGGCTTAATATCTTTTGTACACCCATGTACCTGTCATTAAATGTTCTGACAGCAAAATCTACTCCTCTTCTCCCAATCTCAACATACAGGAAACTTAACCTTTAGGTACAGTTAAATGAATATGCTTATTCATCTTACAACATGAAATGAATTTACATAAACAGATTACAGCATTTGACATTACACAAATAAATCGTATGTCCCCTTGGGGAAATATATTAGCATTCCACAAAATGAGTACATAGAAAATGCAATGTTCTTGCTATAATAATACAGTTGTGGCTACATCATAAGATATAATTATATCTATGCCTGGTGACTGCTTTCAGTGAAAGTTATAGACTAGTGCCTAGCCACACAAGTAAGCATAAAATGATTCTCCCTTGCCACTATAAATGTCTATCAAAAAGGAATAAGTGACTATCTCCTATAATCCAGAATTATTACCTGCATCTCACTATTCAGTTTTTAAGTGAACAATCCACACCTGACATTATCTTACAGAAATGACAGTTAATTTAGCCTATTCTTAACCCATGATAAGCATCTGTGGACTGATTCTACGCCTATTATCTGTTATTGTAAGTTTAACATTTAACCCATGATAAACCGTAACAGTTTAAGCACCCTTAGTAGGCCGTAGACAGCGCTACCTTATCACTGAATTAAAATTACTAGATGAAGTCCTCAAAAATGAAGTAAGTTACTTTCCTATCATATATATAAGCTAACATGAATATATCATATTAATTATAAGATATGTCAACTCACCCCGAAAATGACTAGAACATAGGCAAACACATTCTAGTACTGTGTTAAAGTTTGCCTTATCTCATGATGGTCATTTACGGGCCAGGAATATTCACGAATGTCTTTGTCTTATTAAACCCGTCTACTCTTATAGATTAGAAAGAACGCTCCCCCCGGACACCTGGCCTGCATATTTCTACAGATGTTCGGCGAAAGACGTAATCCGGAGAGTAAGACAAAAGTTTCTCTAGAGACTGCATCAAAGACAACAACCGCGAGAAAATTTCCTCAGATAGAGAAATGCATAATATTATGAGGGCTCTTGCGTTCTAAGGGGCAAAACCCGGAGACTGACCGCGGTTGTTATCTCCCCCTGAAACAGATCAAACTCGTTACCCAGGCCTCAAAGGGTACCAGCCGCTCGTGATCAAACGTTTTAAAGCGACCAGAGAAATTCCTCTGGACGGACAAGGTGCGTGTACGTAATATTGCCGCTATGCTGACCGTTTCTGACCAGTGGGGGATTTCTACTGAAAGCCAGAACGTAAACAAACGCGGGTGGGGTTTGAACAGGTGAAAAATGAAAGATAGTAAAGAAGAATACAAATGTCTAGGAAAACAGAACATTAAAAAAGTTAATAACATATGGAACGAAATGGTAAAATAAATTATCGGTCACGTGACAAGGAAAAGTATGTAAACGTACAGTGGCGTATCTGCCTTAAGGATCTGAGTTGTGTGGTCACAGCAAGGTGGGAGTCATGTAACATTCGGGGCGAGTGCACCTGAAATGCACGCGAGGCTGACCCCATACCCACGTATGAAATTAAGTGTTAGAATAAGTGATCAGATGTAAAAGGCCAGGGTGTCCTTTTGTTGCAGAGGCTCTATTTCCTGTTGCCAGCTGGTGACAGGAAACCTGCTGAGTATGAATAACACCATCCAGTCTCCAACCAGTCGTTTATGCTGTCAAAGATAACAGTAGGAGCTTTGGCGGGTGGTGAAATTGAGACTTTCTGCAACGACACATTGTAATATCTTTCAACAAGGAATCCCAGGTGATGTGTTAAACATCTGGGCATAACTGACATTTTCTTGTACGAAACACTAGTATTGCAAAACAATACTCAGGAAGTTTATGGGGGGTAGGATGAAACTACAGCCCTCATATACAGTGACTCTCCCTTTAGATGAATAAAGTGAAATCTATGAATATTTTCTACAGGAAAGACATATATAAATATATATTAACTTTTTAGTTATTGGGCACATTGCCCCAAAATTTTAATTGTTCTTTTCTGTAAACTATCTTGTCCTCATTTTCAAAGACCTGTCCAAACGATTTGGCTGGACAGGCAAAATAAAGTGTATAGAAAAAAATGTATTTCAAAGATTAACTACTAGTTTTATTCTCTTCTTTATAGAGACTTAAAGTGTTTTACTGTTGTGTACCATCATTACATTTCTTCCCTAGACACTAGGTACATCATACACCATACACTAGAGCCCCAAGAGTGACCGTGTGAGATCTAGGGAGGTAGCGTTAGGTACCCTGCACATAATTCATCATCATCATTTATAGAGTCAGAGGCCTACATGTGCTTGACCTCACACGGTTAATGCAGACACCGTTTTCATTCTTTTAGGATACCATCATAACCTCCCCAGCAAAATCAAACTTTGCTACAGACTGGAAGAAAACAGCGTTGCTTTTTATGGGGCTCTCACTGATGTGAAGAAATACTGCTCGGGCAAATAGGTAGATAATAGATATGCAAAAAATAAGTTTCCCTCTCATTTACTAACTAAAAAAATTATGTCCTACTTTTTGTCCTCCTTTGTCATTATAATATTCTATCTTGTCCTCATTTTCATGACAAACAATGAATATTGTCCTCCTTTTTACGTTGAACAGTATAGAGTAACCCTAGGCTAAGTAGGCTGAAGCCTAGGGACCCGGAGCTCTTAGGGGCCAGTGCATAAGTTTTAAAACATCTAAAAATGCATAGATTAGATTTTTCAACAAAATGTGTTTATTGTGTTTACCTAATAATTAAAAAAAAATACTAATAAACATAAAAATAATTATTACTACAAGAGGTAAGCAATGGAACACACTAAAATACGTACTAGTCTATTAATAATACGTGTATATACCATCATCATGTTACGGGGTTTGAAAAAAAAAATATTGCCTATTAGGTGAAGGGTGGCACAAACATCAAAAAGCCTAAAGGCCCTTCTTGGCTTAATCCAGCCCTGACCAGAATGGGCCGTGCTCATGAACAGCCCCCTTAATTATTCACACATCTTCTATAAATCCACTGCATCTACTTTGTTTTCGTTTCGTTCCACTTTAGCCTACATTGTGCTCTTCCTTATTTTCATTTCCCTTATCTATTTTTATCTCATCTGTAACTCCTGCTGACGAAGGGTATTGCCCGTAGTCCTAGTTTAACACCCCTGTGTAAAGGTTACTCCATACAATTTTCCTTTTTATTTATTGTTTATTTTTAAAAGTACTAATTCTAATGATAACCTATCGGGGGTTGAACAGGATACCTTTCTTCTTTCATTAAGAGGGTCGGAGTGGCTCGTATGGCGTCCGCCTCGGGTTCCAGAAGTACGATTACCAGTTAAGGAATTATAATTTATGAAATTTTTTTTTTTCAGAACCAGTGATCCTAATTATGTCATACCCCCCCCCCCCCCTTTCCCCCCGTCTCCTGGGTAGTGAGATCAGATGCCTAGCCTTCATGGATAAGGGCGAAAAAAAATTAAAGGTCCTGTGTGCACGTTGCGCACGTTAATAATCCCACGGCAGTTGGAAATCGTAAAGAGTAGGCTTATCAGGCCGCTGCCATGGCAAAATTTAAAAATTAGAAACCTACCCACCACAAAATAATGTATAGAATGTGTGATTCCTATTTACATACATTGGGATTCTCACCGGTGCTACGGAGTTTGTGCACTGTGCTGAGATCCTCCTTGTGTGATCTAAGGGATGAGATCGGAGCATTGAGGAGTAGTCCGTGTGCAATGAAGATAGTCCTTAACAAAAACGAAACCTTAATTTTTTTATTTATTATGTATACTCTATTGTTCTACGAGTCCAAGATATAAGAAATTGTTCATGTATTCCAGTATCTATTGATGGTTATATTTACTGTTTGCTACTCTTTTAATTTTTCTGCTTATTATTATTATTTTTTTTTTTTTCGTACGCCCGTGATAGGAAACTCTTTACAGAGCGATACAACAGGAAGCAATCTGATCATCAGAAGAAGTCCCCCCATCCGACAAGTGTTTCGGCCCGATTACTCCTTTACACTCTAAGGGGGGCGGGCCCACTTGGGTCATGACTCCCAAGCGTCTCAGCTTCCTGTTGTCTTGTATCGAAAATGAACCCATTTCACTTATGGTAGCAACTTTTAAATCCACAACGCCAGCCGCGGAAGTAATTGTGAAAGTAACAAAGAGAAGACAAATTATTCCGTTTGTTCCGTCGCCCTTCACAACTACGGACACACACTGAGACATTAGCGCGCAGCCGACGAGCTGCGCGCCGCAAGCCACTGAAATTTACCTAACACTCTCCCTATAGTAATCATCGCCTGTTGCCCCAGTGTTGAGGGAGGTTTATATTTCGTGCTTATTCCTGCCTTTGTCTTTTACAAGAATATCCAATATTGATATTAATTTAATGTCCAGGGTTCTTTATTTACGTACCTGGCGAATAAACATTAACTCTTAGTATTAACTTACTTTGTGCACACATCTCTTTCTCCAACGAAAGTAATAATAACTGAGTGACGGTTTGTAACTTTAATACACAAGACGAAACTTCAAATAGACCCATTGATGTGGTCAGGCAATTAGAACATAATCCAGATTAATAATAATAATAATAATAATAATCACTCATTTGCATGAACAATTATGAATGTTAAATATGCCATACAGTAGTATACTTCCATGTAAAACAGGACTATAAATTAGGGCTATCCACACACGCCCAAACACACATCTGAACCGCCTAACGGCTGGTCACTCAATGCCCCCTTCGCTGCTAACTCTCTCTCGTTTTTTTTAACCTGTCTCATTAGCAATACTTCCCAGCCGGTCTCATCACGTGACATAGAGTGGCTATTGGGTGAAGTGGCAAAGTGCCAAACTGGGCGTTAAAACTAAGGCATTTTCTACTCCCAACATTGCCCCCCCTGTTCCCGAGCGGAAACCAAGGGTTTTCGCTTGAGAACAGTGGATAGTTAGCATAAGAATTATTAATCCATTAGGAAAGAAATATCATACTGCTTAGAATAATATATATGAAATAGTAATTGTAGTACGAAATGACATGAAAACGGATACATTTAAACAGTTTAGATAAAATGTAATCCAATCTTTCAGAAAAATGCAGTTAAAGTCGTAACATGAATGTTTCAATAGTATATCACCTGAAAAACAAAACAAGATCAGACAATGTCAACAACTGGCACAAACAATTTCACTTTCCAGTTACATTCATTGACAATAAGTCTGCCAGAAAGTTTTCTGATCCCTTGATGGGGATAATTGTATATCTATATTCTTGGATAAGCAAGAACCATCTGTTTAATCTACTGTTTGTCGTAGTTTTTTTGATTTAGGGATGTTAGTGGACGGTGATCCGTCTGGAGGTAGAAGTGTGCGCCAAGTAAATAGCGTGATAACTTGCTTATACACCAAATTATGGACAAAAGTTCTCTTTCACTGGTAGAATACCGAGTTTCTACTGGTAGCAACTTCCTGCTTACATACAAGCATGGATGTGGAGTATCACTGAACCATTGCAACAGGCAACCACCAATGCCAGTCTGAGAAGCATCAGTCCTCAGAAGAAATGGCATAGTGATATTAGGTAACACCAAAATAGGTGCCTTGGAAAATACAGTTTTAATTTTGTTCAAAGCTCCACTGCAAGTATCGGACCAAACAATTTTATTAGGAGCTCCCTTTTTAGTCAAAGATGACAGGACAGAAGAAATAGATGAAAAGTTCGGAATGAACTTGTGATAGAAGTTAATGAGTCCTAACATGCTCCTAACCTGTTTCTTTGTCCGAGGGATATCTAATTCTAATATGCGTTTGACAGTGTGCTTATCAGGATATAACATGTGGTTACCAACACGGTGACCAAGAAATGAAATTTCTCGACAACCAATCTGAACCTTTGAAGGTCTAACTGTCAAACCATGCTTTCTGAGTAGCATTAATAAAGATTTTAATCCTGTGATATGTTCTTGCCAAGAACTATGGAATAAACAGATGTCGTCTGTATATGTGATGACATCAGACCTATCTCCTAAGAGTCTCCGCATCATGCGCACAAAAGTCGCGGGAGCATTGACAAGGCCAAAACACATATAATTCCATTGGAATAAACCATATTGAGTCATAAATGCGGTTAGTGGTTTGGCTTTATCAGTTAAAGGGATCTGCCAATATCCCTTGGAAAGATCTAGTTTGCTAAAGTATGTAGCCTGTGATAGTTGTGATAAGAGATCCTCCAAAACAGGCATAGGCTCAGCATCTGTGAGAGTGACACTGTTAAGACGTCTAAAATCAATGCAGATGCGAAGAGATTTGTCCTTCTTTCTAACTAGAACCATAGGAAAAGAATAGGATGATTCAGAAGGAGAAATGATGCCCATGCGTAGCATATCCTTAAGTTCACTATCCACCTGAGATCTGTAGTGTAAGGGTATAGTATACGGTCTGAGTTTGATAGGGTGATCATCAGTCAATGTAATATCATGAGAGATAACATCAGTGCGACCTGGAAGTTCAGTCAGCACATCAGAGAAAGATTCTAAAACAGCATGAGCCTGTTATCGATAACTAGAATCAAAATCACCTGATACAGTTACATCTCTCCAAGATTCGGAAGATGTTAAAGGCAGCAGAGGAAAATTAAAAGAAATATCGCTCGCTGTAGAATCATCAGATTCCACAACAGCTGACAAAGTCTGTCGAACCGGTTCATCAGAAATACTGTCCAAGATAGGTTCTAACTCTGCAGGGCGCTCCACATACAATTTTAACATATTAATGTGAAATGTTTTAACTTTACCCCTTATGTCAATGGCATAATCTACATCAGTTTTCTTCTCAACCACCTTAAAAGGGCCCTGCCAGGAAATTAGCAGTTTATTTTCCTTGGTCGGAAGAAGTAGCCATACTTGTTCTCCTGGTAAGAACGAACGTAATCTTCGAGATTGGTTGCAGCGCAATCTCGACCTCTGTGAAGCATTACGTATCATACCTGATGCATAAGTACATGCATCTACAAGGCGTTGTCTGAGATCAATGACCAGTTCATAGCTGGTGCGGACAGTAACATCCTCCACTGATCCCAACAACAAATCCTTGAGTATGTGCATAGGACCTCTAGGGTTGGCACCATATACCAACTCAAATGGCGAAAAGCCAGTGCTCTCATGGGGCACTTCTCTGTAAGCAAATAAGACTGCTGGTAACATTCTATCCCAGTCACGAGGACATGTCTCGGTGACTTTGCCTAACAACTGCTTCAACGAGCCATTGAAACGCTCGCATACGCCATTGCTTTCCGGATGGTATGGGCTTGTGAACGAATGCTTAATTGCTAACATGTTCTCAATATCTTTCATCATTTGAGACATAAATTGAGTACCACGATCTGATAGGATTTCCTCAGGAAATCCTATGCGACAAAAAATAACAAATAAAGCATCAGCGACAGCTGCTGAGGTGATAGTCTTCAATGGTATGGCCTCCGGCCAACGTGTACATAAGTCTATACACGTTAGGATATATCGATATCCTCTATCTGACATGACTGACATAGGACCAACTATGTCAATTGCAAGCTTGGTGAAAGGCCGTAATGGCACATCAGTGACTTCTAAGGGTGCAGCGTGGTGCTTGCCCCTACGTGCTACCTTTTGACAAGTTGTACATGACCTGCAGTATAGCTTTACGTCTCTGTTAACACAGGGCCAATAAAAATTTGAGGTGACACGAAACAGAGTACGCTTAATCCCCATATGACCAGCTAAAAGCGAGTCATGAGCAGTATTCAATACAATAGGTCTAAAACTCTTTGGAATAACTACCTGTCTCCTGACTAAAACGTAGTTGTCAAAGCATCTAGTCAGTACTGAGTTTTTAAATTCAAACCAATAACGTGAAGTTTTTGTCTTCTTCACATGCTTGCTCTCTGCTAGAGCAAACAATGGTTGCAAAGCAACATCTTTGCGCTGTTTGGTCGCGAACGACTGGGGGGAAACATTATGAACATTCTGAAGAGATGCTCTCTCACTAAATGGTATAGCTGGCTCTGCCTTGGATTCAGCAGCATGCTGGGCCCTAGTGACCACAGCATTAGCCAACATTGGGTGAGATTCAACCCATTCATGTATCTCCTCTGGAGAGCAATCCTTAATACCTGGTATATTACCAAGAATAATGTCTGATACTGATTGGTCAAGGACACATGCCCTTACCTTACCTGTAAAAAAGGGTGTGTAAATATCTATTTCTGCCACTGGGTAACACTCGATACTCCCACCAAATGTTATGCACTTCACTGTTTTACCAGTAAAGGCAGATTCATCAATTAACGATCTATGGACTCCGACAGTGGTACAGCCAGAATCACGAAGGACACTTACATGCCTGTTATACAGGAAGCCAGTATATAATGTGAGGCGTCCCACGTTCTCACAAGATGACATAGCGGGTAAAGCATGCCGCAAATTAATCTGGGCTGTGAACCAGGTTGGAATAAAGATTTGCACCCATAACAATTTTCATCATTAAGTGAGCTAACAATACATGCATTGGCATGGTCGGCTCCCTTCTCATCATTCTTCTTTGCAGTTACACATGCATTACCCTTATCATGATTGCTATTGTCATTATGCCCACAGTGTTTGTTAGTACTGTTTCCATAGTATTTCTTGTAAGGTCTATTCCTAGCACATGACCAACATCTGCCATTATTCCTATTACCACTGTAGGATGCACTGTCTTGTGCGGGTCTATGATCCATCCGTTTGTGATGTATTTCCTCACCACGGCTAGAATTGTGCCGCCACTGACCTTGGTTTGAATAACCATAGTCTCGCCTCTGTGAGAAGTTAGATGGTGATCTCTGCCTTGGGAAGTTATATTTTCCCCGGTAGTTGGATCTATAGATTTGCCTTACTCTGCTGTCCACACTTTGTGATCGAGGTCTATGACCACCATCTCTAAAGTCATGACGAGCCACATATACTGGGAGTGCGTCCTTTATAGTTGGTTTGTGAACCTCTTTATCTGGGTGAGCTGTCATATATTGTCTCCCAAGTATCTCCATTGCCTCAAGGTCTTTCGGTTTTCTTTCTTGAAAAAATGAGGCAAGATCGGTGCTACATGCCGACAACACCTTGTCACGTAACATTAGATCAAGTAAGCCAGTGAAGGTCTTATCAATTCCGGACAATTCTATCCATCTTTTAGAATATAATTTTATTAATGAGGTAAATTCTCCAAAGTCAGCTTTCCTGCTAGGCAGACAGGAATGAAATTTATCATGGAATCCTGCTTCCGTAAGCTGAAATTTACGTAGCAATGTCTCCTTGACAACATCGTAGTCTTCTCTACTACCACTGTCCAGAGCAAAATAAGCCTGTAGAGCGTCCGCTGTTAAAAAATCGCATAATGTTGCACTCCATTGACCCTTGGGGGATCTTCAACGCACTAACCTTGAGCTCAAAACGTTGTAAGAAACTATCGATGCAGTCGATTTGTTGGTTGAAATTAGGCAACCGTATCCGGTTTGTGGTCACAGGTTTACTAGATGATGTGTTTGGAGCGTCCAACTCCACTTTTCTTAGGGCGACAGCAATATCTATATCTTTCTGAATACGCAATTTCTCTATCTCCAAATCAGTTGCTTTCTGAGCAGTTGCAGCAGCTAATCTTAATTTTTCTTGCTCAGCGTCAATCTTTAGTTTTTCTAGCGCAAGAGCTTGTGCAAGATCTTTTTCTTTCTCTTCCATCTTCATTCTCTCCAATTTCTCCTTTTGTTCTAACTTGTCCTTCTCCAAATCTTGTGTCTTTTTCTTCTCATCATGTTCTAACTGAAGACGTTTTAAATCACGTTCATTCTGTCTTTCAATTCTTGCATTATAGCTGTCAAATTGTGCAGTAGCAAACGCCTCTAGTTCCGCTCCTGATTTATTAAATTTAATCCCAATTTCTATAAAGTCCTGAAACGAAGACATGGTTTCCTACCAGAAACTACTTTCTGTTCAAAATATAGTGATATTTATAATGATGAACAATACAAAACTCAATACCTATGTAAGTCGTACAAACCCACCAAGGACATAATTAGAATGTGTTAAATTATGGTGATATTGTTAATGAACACTGCAGTGCTCAATACATGTTATAATAAAAGAAAAAAAAATATGCAAAATTATGCCATATATATCAATGGGTCCAGAAAAATATACAATGAAAAGATGAAGGCAATGATGTCAATGACAATGATGATGATGGTGGTATATTTTCAAATACAACACACACAAAAACAAATCAAAATTAACTAAAATAAGACAACAAAAACAATATTCTATATTAACATGTTAAAAAAAAATAATAACTATTAGACACTACAAATAATTCACAACTAAAACGAAACAACCGTCACATTAACAACTAAGGAGAAGAAGGTATAGAAAGCACTATTACAACAACTGACAATGTGAGACATATATACTAAACAATAACAAAACGTGATACCTAACGCCACATCTAAACAAAAATGAAATGTTCGCAATGCAAAAAAGGACTATCAGTATGAATGCGTCAAAGTGCTAAAATTCCTTAAATGCAAACCTCACATAAACCTATAGAAAATCACCTTTCATCATACTTCCGAAGGTGAATGAAAAAAATGATACCTAAAAAAAAAAATTGGTAACACTGAACATATAGAATAGAATAAAAGAAAAAATAGCAAAGATGGAGCACGCTATGAAAGTACAAGATGCTTTAAACAAGCTTTCAAAATGAAACTAAACGTATCTTAAATGCAGACTAAAGTATTTTGGTCTGAACACGGCGTAACGTTGTTAACACTGTCTCGCGTGAATCAGGAACACTGATACAAAATAGACACTATAAAGTTCTGTAAACTTGAGTGATAATATGTCGTATGGTCGAACTGTTTTATTTATTTCTTAATAATAAGGTCCATACAATTTCTTTTATAGATTTATAAATGTTAGTACAAAGTATTGGTCTCTGAAAGCCTTCAATGTTTTTGGAAAAAAAGGTACTTCGTTTGTCTTTAAAATATTCCATAAACAGAAATCAAAAAGAGCGTGTTTGTTGACCTAAATTCCTGCTGCCGGTAAAGGTCACGGGGCGTGGCTAATTTGCCGCTGTGCGTCAGAAAGTTTCGTTTGCACGGTTGCTGGTTTCACCGCAGTGTTTGCAAAAAGGTTCGTTTGCAAGATATGTCATTTACTCGAACAAAAAGTCATTGTTGTTCTTCAAAATAGCTTAAAACACGTTGCATTAAAAGTGCATCTGAACTCCTGTTTCATGTTCAATCATGTTATAGTTCAATTGATGCAAATGCATTTTAGATAAACTTGGTGCACATAATTAATTCAGGCATAAAAATTCTATATTTCGGAGCTGGCATTTGCTGATGATGTTGCCCTGATTGCTAAATCAGAGGCACATCTCCAATCTAACCTGCAAGTCTGGAAGGAAGAGCTGGAGAAGAGAGGGATGGTCATAAGCAGCTCTAAAACAAAATCCATGGTGATATCACGAGAAAAAAAAACATCAGATTAAGTTGGGAGAACAGGTCCTGGAGCAGGTCGACCACTTTAAATATCTCGGAGCTATTATAGACCGAAAGGGAGGCATCAAAGAAGAGTTGGCCACTCGAAAAGCAGCGGCTGGGAGACTTTTTCAGGCCATAAATCGTGGATTCCTCAGCAAGAAAGAGGTTGGTAAGAAAACGAAGATGGCTGTATACCGCTCCACCTTTGTCCCAGTCTTGACATATGGATGCGAGTCGTGGGCAATGACTACAACCCACAAAAGCCAGATCCAAACCTCAGAAATGAGGTATCTGAGGAAAGTGGTTGAAGTAACAAGAAGAGACATGGTCCGCAACCAGACGATACGTCAAGGCCTGAAATCCCATCCGCTGCAGACCCAAATAGAACAGTCCCAACTAAGATGGTTTGGCCATGTCTGCAGAATGGGAGAAGATCGGCTACCACGACAAGCATGGGAAACAAAGAGCCAGGGATCCAGACCTCCAGGACGACCCAGAGTCCGCTGGGAGGACAACATTAGACAATCTTTGAAGGACCGAGGACTAGAATGGAACCAGGCCAGGAAGAAGACAGCTGATAGAATGGTCTGGCGCTCTCTCTTCCAAACCTCTACACCTCACGGTAGAAGGGGAACGACTAAGTAAGTAAGTAAGTATAAAAATTCGCGAGGCACAATGGCTTGGCTACCCATCTGTTGAGGGAGGTTTATATTTCGTGCTTATTCCTGCCTTTTTCTTTTACAAGAATATCCAATATTGATATTAATTTAATGTCCAGGGTTCTTTCTTTACGTACCTGGCGAATAAACATTAACTCTTAGTATTAACTTACTTTGTGCACACATCTCTTTCTCCAACGAAAGTAATAATAACTGAGTGACGGTTTGTAACTTTAATACACAAGACGAAACTTCAAATAGACCCATTGATGTGGTCAGGCAATTAGAACATAATCCAGATTAATAATAATAATAATAGTCACTCATTTGCATGAACAATTATGAATGTTAAATATGCCATACAGTAGTATACTTCCATGTAAAACAGGACTATAAATTAGGGCTATCCACACACGCCCAAACACACACCTGAACCGCCTAACGGCTGGTCACTCAATGCCCCCTTCGCTGCTAACTCTCTCTCGTTTTTTTTACCTGTCTCATTAGCAATACTTCCCAGCCGGTCTCATCACGTGACATAGAGTGGCTATTGGGTGAAGTGGCAAAGTGCCAAACTGGGCGTTAAAACTAAGGCATTTTCTACTCCCAACACCCAGAGTCGCATCTCTATCACTCGTACACCAAAAAAACTCAGCGTTGTGGACTTAGAAAAATTTTTGTGTTTTCTGTACCGCAGCGTTTATTGTTACGATGTCCATCGTCCATTGCGGTTGTTCCACAGCCAGCCTGATGCCTTTTCGGCAGTTTCACTAAGCCTCTTCAGTGCCCTTGTTCTAGACTGTCCCTTCAGCCCCAACAGTTTCAATAAATCATACACTGATGCAGCCACAAGCCCTCTTGCGCCCACTTCAACCGCAATGACCCTTGCACTGAATCCATCGTGTCTCAGATCCGCGGCCAGATCGCTATACTTGGCCGGTTTGAATGAATGTTGCTCGTCTAATCTGGATTCAAATGGCACGGTCAGTTCAATCAGTATGACCTGAAGCGTTGCTGCAGAATGAAGCACTATATCCGGCCGTCTCCGCGATTTTCTGATACACTCTGGATATGCCCCCCGTCCAGGTAGGTTTACCGCCATCTCCCAGTCGTTTGCACAGTCAAGAAGAGATGGTAAACTGCTACCAGGTTTACTCGGTTTGGGGTGTGCTGACTTTCCTGCCCTCAGAAAGTATGTGTTTGCGGTGTCTGGCAGGACTTTGCTATTCGCTTTCATTCTTGCCTGATCTATTGTCGCAGCAAGCTCATTTAGCACTTTGTTATGGCGCCAAGTGTATCGCCCTTGCCCTAATGCCACCTTACACGCTGAGAGCACGTGTTCAAGTGTCTGCCTCCACTGGCACAGGGGGCACTGCTCATCATCCGACTTTCCCCATTTCACAAGGTTGGTGGCCGACGGCAGCAGGTCATACATTGATCTAACCACGAAGCTGAGCCTAAGAGGTGCCATATGCCATATATCATTCCATGTCAAGGACCTCTGCAGAGCTCCTTCCGATGTAGTTCATTGGCCTTGTTGGACCTGCTGCACTGCTTTTTGCAACCTCTTATCATTCTCAGCTCCTCGTATCTCCTGAACTACCATGTCTCTGCGCTCCCTGCTTGATGCCTTGGACCACCAGCGGATGTCACCATGCCCAAATCCCCGTCTATTCGTTTGTGTGTATCCGATTACCTCTCTCAGTTTGAGTGACTCTTCAGCAGCATCAACAGTTTCTTCCACTCTCCACTTCCTTCCCGTTTTCAGTGTGGGCTGAATGGACTTACCACGTCATCAGCTGACTCGCGTAGCATCATTGCAAGCCTTGCTTTTCCAACTTTGTATTCTTCAACAACTGACTTGAAGGGAAGCAGAAGTTTTGACTTTTTGCAGTACAGTGCTACATCTGACAGACCTGGTGGTACCCCTAGCCATTTTCTCATGAACTTGTTGACCTTCTGCTCTATAGCTTCCACTGTACTTGTGCTTATTCCAGTATCTATTGATGGTTATATTTACTGTTTGCTACTCTTTTAATTTTTCTGCTTATTATTATTATTTTTTTTTCGTACGCCCGCTATTACTCGAGGCGAAATCTCCGGTTATGTCTAGCCTGAGGCTGATTTTACGTGAGTACAGTATCCCTTTTTTCCCTGTACGCTGACAGATGTCCTCTCGCCATTCAGGCAGATACTCGCCTACTTCAGAGGTACCCATTAGAGCTGGGTCGGCTCAGGAGCCGTTCAGGTTATTCCAGTCCCTGGTCGACGACACTGCTTCAAATGTCTTCGCCCGATCTTGAACATGGGATCTCCCGATCGCCAGCGCGATGTCACTACACTAGCGCGGCTCCCTTGTTTATTATAATAATTGTTTAGCCATTATTTGTTTTAATTTATGATGAGAAAAATCACGTCAACCCCTGAAGGGTTATAATTACGATAAATAGTGTTTTCAATTCCATATAATATGTGCATTTGCCGATTTACTATATTACTCCACACCACAAGGTCTTTTATATTTAGACATGCGGCCTAATATACTCGACGGACATTGTGTCAGGTTGAACGTGACGAGTCTCGCCAAAACTCAAATTTTAATAAAATGTGCGAAAACGGCCTCATATCTTCTGTCTAATCATTGTAAATAGGGCAAATCAAAATTACCAGATTGTGTGTATGTGAGTGTGTGTATGTGTAACAAAAGCAACAAACAAAAAACACCAAACAGAAGCAACAAACATAGAAAGTATGGAGTGTTAAAGGGTCTGTGGTTTTTAGTTTGATAATTAATCGACTTTCATTTTTCATTAAGTAATATGTATTATTTTTATTTTAATTAATGAAGAAAAATCTTCCGTTCAACCTCTGATGGGTTATAATTAGGATAAATATTGTTTTCAATTCCAAATAATGTGAACAACTACCGATATGAGAAGGTGGCATCTTACTTACTTAGTCGTTCCCCTTCTACCGTGAGGTGTAGAGGTGAAGGTGGCATCACATTTGTCAAATCATTGTAAATAGGGAAGAGTTTCTTCTTGATATGTATTATAGGTTCCAAAGGTTGTTATTGCCGGGAGTTGTAGTGAGGATAAGCTCTAACTGCAGATAAAATGCTTCTATGGCACGCGCCTCAAACAGCCTCTGACAACCAAGTCCAGCTCCCGGCCTTCACGTGTGGCTCATTTTGAGCCCGGCGGAACTGTTTCCACTGACGGGAGAAGGGGCAAAGGCGAGCGACTGGCGCCTTAAAACCAGCAGCTTCAGGCAGATAGGGCTCGTGATCCTTGGTTGGTAGCTTATCTAAGAGAAGGAACTCTGAATTCAAACCACCGCTGCCTTGCGGGAATATCCATTTATGGAATTGGCTTCGGGAGTAAACCCTGAGGATAAATCCGGAGTCGGAGTCCCTAAGGCAGTCTAATGTCGATTCGACATTATTCTGGCAACTCCTGCGACATGGCTGGTACCAAACTGTATCGGCTACTGCCGTTCCTTTGGATCTACCGGCTGTGTGGAGAGGGGGAACATGCTGCATGGGCAACAGCTTGATCTCCATATAACTGTGCCCAAGCTCGCGCCCTGGAGAGGACACTCCAGCTTTACCCTATAGGTGTCGGCAAAACACGGGAAGTAGCAGTTACCGGTTATAAGCATTTTGCCCAATTGGCGTAGGGCATGGCGCCAGGGGCTACTTCCGACAGTGGGAGAGGCCTTCAAAGTATGTATACGCTTCTTAGACAGCGCAGACTTCGCTGGCTTGGCCATGTTCGCCGTATGGATGATGGTCGCATCCCAAAAGATATCTTCTACGGACAATTAGCAGATGGCAACTTTATATTACCATTTGTTCTTGTGAAGTACTGTTTGACTACATTATGCTTATAATAATAATAATAATAGCCCCTTCAGTCATAACTGACTATGGGAATGCGCCCCTGAGGTGACAGCCCTCAGCTGCTTATTTTTCTGGTGCTCCTTTCGACGTTTTCTCCTCACCTCTGCTTCTTGTGTGAGCCTCTCTTCGCCCAATCTGAGGTGGCGCCGTAAATAGCATCGCCACTTAGTGCGACCGGCAGCTTTATCCTCCCATGTTGCTGGATCCATGTCCAGTGCCCTCATATCTCTCTTGCACACATCTTTGAACCTCAGCTGTGGTCGCCCAACTGTTCCCACGCGCTCGTACCATAGTGCAGACTGTGATACAGATCACTCCTTGGTTTGCTGCAAAATCAGAGCACAACCAAGAAAACTCTATCGTGTCAGACATGAAGGGAAACCACGCATTGATACCAGCAAGATGTCAGACCCTTTCATGATCGCTCAATTGAGGACTTTGGCCTCACAATAAGTCTAAAGAAAACGAATGTGCTGAGTCAGGATGTGGGTGCTGCACCAGTTATCACTATCGATAACTATGAATTGGCAGTGGTGCACCACTTCACATACCTAGGGTCTACCATCAATGACAAACTCTCACTGGATACAGAAATCGACAGCCGCATTGGCAAAGCTGCAGCTACCTTTGCCCGCCTCACATCGCGTGTTTGGGGAAACTCTAAACTCACAGTGAAGACCAAAGCTGCGGTATATAATGCCTGCGTCACCAGCACACTCCTATATGGCAGCGAGACCTGGACGACCTATACTAAGCAAGAAAGAAGGCTAAATACCTTCCATTTGCGGTGTCTACGCCGCATCCTCGGCGAAGAGAGGCTCACACAAGAAGCAGAGGTGAGGAGAAAACGTCGAAAGGAGCACCAGGAAAATAAGCAGCTGAGGGCTGTCACCTCAGGGGCGCATTCCCATAGTCAGTTATGACTGAAGGGGCTATTATTATTATAAGCATAATGTAGTCAAACAGTACTTCACAAGAACAAATGGTAATATAAAGTGATTGGTGGGAATATGGCAGGGAAAGTTAAGGTCTAGTTGTGTTCTCATAATACATATCAAGAAGAAACTACATATCAAGGGAAGAGTTTCTTCTTGATATGTATTATGAGAACACAACTAGACCTTAACTTTCCCTGCCATATTCCCACCAATCACTTTATATTACCATTTGTTCTTGTGAAGTACTGTTTGACTACATTATGCTTTGCCCCTACTAATGCTCAATCCAAATTCAAAACGGGACCAGGTACAGTTGTAACTCCATGCTTCGTAAGGAACGAAAAGAAGAAATGACGATAATGTCAAATCGTCTGCTCGCAAGTCCTGCAACGTTTGTTCAATTTTCAGTATCCACCAATAACATGGCGTGTTTCATGTAACCACGAATGGCAGACCCCAAATCCTTCTATGCAAAGTGATATTTTATTGGATAGTTCAGCTTATTGCTAGCAACAGGCAGGTTTAGAGGAAACAAGAGAGCATAATCCAGCTATCCAAGCCTTCGGAAATCATTCGGATTCTACACAACTGGAAGTAAATGTGTGTACTGTATAATATTGTACCGGTTTGTGCCATTGTTTTAGTATGAATTCATGATTACACCAAACCATATCTTAATTTTATACATACAAGTACACATTCAGGTTTGTTAAGGAAAAAGAGACTGCTTGAGAAAAGTAAACAGTACGAAGTACCTCGGCGCACAGAGATCAGTTCCTGCATCATTAGTAAAACATTGTTTTTGCAAGTTTTTAATTTGTTTACTGACAGTAGTTTATGCATACAAATCAATTTAAAATGCAATCTTTGAAGTTATGAGGCACTGTGCTCTTTCTGTTAGATTGAGTTGTGACATCCTATTTTCGATAGAGTTGGAAACGTAATTTGTGTGAATTTAAGATCGGGACATTTGAGATCAACTTCAGGCCAGTTAAGTTTTTTTGTTTGTCTAGGATTCTTATTTATTATATAGATATTAGGCTGTTGGAGATGTCAGAAACATTGAGCTAACTACTGCCTTTATTATAGCCATTAATGTGGAAGTCTGAAGGCGAACGAGGATGAAGAAGCAGACTGTAGGCCGCTATTTTGGTCAAGTGGTAATAATTACGTACCATGTATATAATTGCAACGTTATATGGTTACGTACGAGATGGTATATGTAAAAACGAAGGTATAAAGTTGCAACATTTTGATGGCATTTTTAACGGGAAATGGGGGGGGGGGGGGGGTGCTAGTTAAGTCAGATGTGTATTCAACATGACCTTTTCAAAACAGAATTTAGACACAGTAATAAAGGGTAAGGGTTAAGTTTAGGAATCCCAAAGCTAACCCGAACCTTAATCCTAACCCTAATGACATGGGCGACTTATTTGGATGGCATCTTAGCTAATTTTTTTTGCGTGATGAGGTTGCCAGCCTCATTGACAACCTCATGCCAGTCACCTTGTTTGACATGCCAGATGGAGCATTGGTCATATTCTTTATTTGTTCCATTAGAAACCCCCACCCCAGGCAACTACATGGGCCGTTCCAGCTACTGTGGGAAGGAGGCCACTCATATCCAGCTGTTGCAATTCATTTAATTGAAGAAGAGAGACTACCAGATCTATTTGTGGTTAACACAAAAAAAAACAGACATATAAATTTTGACCGCACACAAGAAAACTAGTCGATTTTATGCAAAGTTAGATCTTTTTTCTCATTATTTGTTGGCGTGAAGGATTACAAGCAGAATACGTAAGCAAGGCATATTACCACGTAAGTTAATGGTGGTGCATCCATAGGGAAACACAGAGTATCAACATAGATATGTAGACACATAAATAAAAGGGGAACTCAAGGCCTACAAGTCATAAACTAATAGTAAATACAGATAAAGGGTAGGCACTTGCAAGAAAGACACAAAAATTAATAGAAAGAGGTAACTAGACAACTGAAAAAAATAACAGAAATAATAGGCACTTGAAGAATTCAATTCATCCAAATAGCCCCACCGCCTCATGAGAGTGTCCCATGTTACACCACATCAGCACTAGTTAAACAACAACAATCTCACGTATGTTCATTCTTTATTCCCTTCTCAATGCATGTTTTGGTCTTCCCCTGTTTCTGTTACTCTGGGGAAGAGAAATAGCAGGAGACAATAAAAAAACATGGAAAAAGGAAGACATAATGAAGGGTATAAAGAAGGCATAGTAAGATAAGACCATATAAGGATGGCACAGGAGATGAAGGGTTGGTATACGTTTGTTGAAGACTTGTGCTCTGTGGGGGAGGTTAAAGGTAATGAATCCCAGCTTCCTTTTTTCTTTAGTATAAGTTGAACAATTGTACTGTGCTCATCTCATTAAAAAGATAGTCTCCTGGCAGATACTGCCTTAAGGGAGTGAAGTGTTAGAGACTTGACTATACTCAGTCCAGCTTTATAAGATGGGGTGACCCATTCCCTTCATCACTACCTTTGCCATCCCTAACTCATATGGATGTCACCAGTCCCATTCCTGGACAGACTCTGTTGGTATACCAACAACCTCAAATTGACTACTTCTTTCTTTAAATAAATTCAGGTTGACGTCTGAAAGTGTACAAAGGAGATGTAGAAGAATGGATTGGCCTCAAATTCCTTTTTTCTTTTAGTTTAAGTTGAAAGATTAGATTATGCATCTCATTAAAAAGCTAGTCTCTTAGCAGATACTGCCATGAGAGAGTGACGTGTTAGACTTCACTATACTCAGTCCAGTTTTATTATGTGGAGTGACCAGATCCCTTCCTCACCACGTTTGCCTTCCCTAATTCAAGAGCAGAGGCAGGTACCTATTTACAACTGGGTAGACTGCATTTAAAAAAAAGAAAGAAATGGGAGAGCGAGAATGGCATCAGATGCGCTTCATTTGCCTCCACTCATTCACCATCTTTGGAGTGTTCAACCTACTGTTCGGTTATGATTAGAGTATTCATTGTGATTTTTATTTTCAACTTTGTGTGACATTTATAACATAAAGTTAACTTTGGTTTGGTTTTAAGGACTATCTTCATTGCATATGGACAACACCATCAATGCTCCGATCTCCTCCTTTAGATCACACAAGGAGGATCTCAGCACAGTGCACAACCTCCGTATCACCGGCAAGAATCCCAAATGTGTATATAGGAATCACACATTCTAGAAATATTTTTGTGGTGGGTAGGTTTCTAATTTTTAAATTTTGCCGGGGCAGAGGCCTTATGGCCTACTCTTTACGATGTCCGGCTGCCGTGGGATTTTTAACGTGCACAGGGAACCTCCTATTTTTTCACCCTTATCCAAGAAGGCTAGGCATCCAATCTCACTACCTACTAGACCAGGGGGGAGTATGACATCATTCGGACCACTGGTTCTGAAAAATATTTCCATCAATTATATTCCCACTGCTGGAAATCGAACCCAGTACCTCTAGAGTTCAAGGCGGACGCCATACCTCTTAGCCACAAGTTAAGTGATAGTACAAAAAGTGATATATATTTACCTCAGAATTTAGTTGCTACATTGATTTATCATTATGTATTTACTGAAGCTGTGTAGACTGAAGCTTGATGTTTCAAGGTTTTGAACCTAGTAACTTAGCCACAAGATGCCAGTGCTCTAACCGCTCTGCCAGTTGAAAACTCATGCATCTCAGTACATGTCCATAACATTTGTATGTACAGTTTTTAATATTATTTTAAGAGTGCACTTTTTTCTTCCACGCAGGGCCATTGAAAACCAGGATCTTACACAGAGGAACATTCGGCATATCAGATATTTCGACTTTTGTATCTTCTGAGTCCCATATTTATCCTATCTGTTTTATTCTGCATAACTATGCAGTATTA
Source organism: Oreohelix idahoensis (assembly GCA_024509875.1). Classification (NCBI taxonomy): domain Eukaryota; kingdom Metazoa; phylum Mollusca; class Gastropoda; order Stylommatophora; family Oreohelicidae; genus Oreohelix; species Oreohelix idahoensis. Next base: position 187,995 of record JAMPIV010022856.1, read on the forward strand.
GAACCCACATCACAGATTGAAATATCATCTATTCGACAAGCTAAAGATAGGAACTACTAATGAGTGTGGCACCGATAAAATGATTGCTGAATGTTTGCTGCAAAGGTACCCAATATATGAGGAACAGAGAAAGCATGTACGGCCGTCAACAATACCATTCCTGGACAAACTCTTCAGGTATAAAAACAACCTCAAAGTGCTTTCTTTAAATATATTCAAGTTGACATCTGAAAGTGTATGAAGAAGAAATGTCCAGATTTATGTGAGAGCACATATAAGATGATGGAGTTTATTCTGCCTCTCCCACAGCTTGATGACCAGACAACAGCTTCATTCAGGAACTGGAAACATCTGAAGCAGAGATTCAAGGACTACTTTGTCTTGAAGCATAAAGACCAGAAGTCTTCTGAAAGTGGTGTAGTGATACCCCCAGCATCACTGTTAATGTTCATTAGTGGAAATAAAATCAAAGATATCATGAAAGAGTTTTCTTCAGACATAGATCATGAAGTCAGAACAATAGATGATGTCTTTGAAAATATTGAAGACCTCTGCCTGCCAAATTTTATACTATTATATGAACGCTTTAAATTCTTTTCTTTAAGGCAGAAACAGTTTGAAGACTTGAGAAAATTTGTTTCAGAGTTACAGATCTTGGGGGATTACTGCGATTTGCAAGAGCACAGGAAAGAATATGTTAAGAGTGGAATTGTAAATGGTGTCTACAGTGAGACATTGAGGAAACATCTGCAGAGTTTTCCAGATTTAGAACTTGAGAAAGCCATCGAGATTTGTAATGAGGCGGACAAATTCAACAGGGACAAATGTGCAGATGAGAACCATATGAAAAGAGTTGTGGAAAGTAGGCCATACGTTGTGAATGAGAAGAAATACAGTCTTAAGTCCACGTTGACTGAAAATATGCTTCCAAGCAGATGTAGGATCAGAGGAAGCAGAGTCAAGTCAGAAAGGGCAAAGGCAAGCAGTGTAATAGCATGCAGCAGAGGTGGCAAAGGTGCTAAAATTAATTCTGTAGAAAATGCACCAGCTGCTCCACAGCAGCAGAACAGTAGTAGTTCACTTTCAAATTGTAATATTAAGCCAACAAAAACTTTGACTAGGAAGAGATTCATGAAGTCTCTGTCAGAGACTTCAGCGTCTGAAGGCAGTGATGAATCTCTTTCTGTCAAAACTCAGTCAGATTCTGTCGGGAACACTACTTATCAGTCAAATAAGTCAAGCTGCCTTTCAAATCATGTTGTGATAATTCAGGGTCAAGAAGCAGCAGGGCAGGATGAAATAAGTCTTACAAATATTCCAGAAAATATTGTCATGGATAAGATTTTCCCAGTAAAAGAAACGAATGAAACACAGGTCAGACTCAATCAGGATGTAGGTGTGAAAGACCTAGAGTTCGATCACATTGATGGTAAAGATGTTAAAGTTGGATTAGAAGTTCAAAACCAAGACAAGAAAAAGACTGGTGGAAATTCTCAAAGCACACGCACTAGGAAATTAAGAAAATGTCCCATTTGTGGATTAATGTTTGCCACGGCCTATCAGTTAAAATGCCACACAAGAATTCATTCAGGTCAGAGGTTATATAAATGTGGTGTTTGTCACATGGATTTTATTCACTGTGGCAGCCGGTCCAGGCACATGAGACAAGCACATTCTGAGCTGTTAAAATTTGACTGCAGTGAATGTGACATGCTGTTTGACAGCCAGAAAGCCCTTGATCAGCACAAACTGTCACATTCGAAGGAACAAAAGGTCACCTGCAACGATTGTGGTGTTCATTTTGCCAGCACAAGGGAACATTACCAGCATCAAAGGCGAGAGCACAGAAGCACACGATTTAATTGTGACAAGTGTAATCTACACTTTCCTTATCCGTCCAAGTTAAAATTACATCTCATGAGCAAGCACAATGCAACCAAACCTTTCATGTGTGAGATCTGTGGCTCTTCTTTTGCGGAGAAAAACATGCTCACTACTCATAAAAACATACACTCTGGGGAGAAGAAGCATGAGTGCCCCACATGTGGTCGGCGGTTCTTGCTGAAGACAACCCTGAGCAATCATATCCAGACTCATCTAGACCGCAAACCCCACACCTGTGAAATTTGTGGCATGGGCTTTAAATTATCATACTACCTCAAAAGCCACATGAAGACCCACTCTGAGACCCGGGAACGGCCGCACATTTGCTCCAGATGTGGGGCAGCATTCCTTAAATTAGCACAGCTGCGAAACCATGAGAGAAAACACACAGGGGAGAAGCCTTACAGGTGTGAAATTTGTAATTCTCTTTTCTCTCAGTTGTCGAGCATGAAAAAACATATCAAGCAGATTCATGAAGGCCAAAAACCTAAAGACAGATTTGCCTGTGAATATTGTGGCCTGTCCTTCACACACTCATGCAAGCTGAAACTTCACCTCATGAAACACACCGGTGAGCGCCCGTTTTCTTGTAAAGTTTGCGGCTCAACTTACAGAGAAAACCATCAGCTCACATCACATATGAAAATCCACACTGGAAATGAACCCTTCAAATGTCCTTTTTGTGGACGTCGATTTCTGCAGAAATCTTCCTTGGAGGGTCATGTAAGGAAGCACACAGGAGAAAAGCCGTTTGAGTGTCCAGTTTGCTATCAGCATTTTTCTCACAAAGGTTATCTGAGGGACCATGTTAAAGTACACGATCAAAATCGCGAGCGGAAATATAAATGCAGCATTTGTGACAAGGCTTTCACATGCTCATCTCACATGAGGAGTCATGAGAGGTTGCACTCGGGTGAAAAGCCGCATAAATGTGACATTTGTGGATCCAGATTCACCAAGAGGTCATCTGTGAAGAAACACCAGCGAAGAATCCATGGAATGCAAAACACCACAGACCTGCAAGTTCAGAATTCTGTTGCAGGGCAAAATGTTCCAGAAACAGCTACAGTGATCTTGTCCCAGCTGCAGCCTCTTGATGTGACACAACAGGGCATACATCCAGAGCAGCACGCAGAGATGAACCAAGGTATTCAACATCAGACACACCTGCAGGCACAGATGCACTCAGAAATGCATACAGAGCTACAGGTAGATTTACCAACAGCAGTGAGACCCATAGTACATGCAGGAATGAGGCCACATCTGCACTCAGAGCTGCTTTTATCTCACATAAGACCTGATGTGCAGTCTGGCATACATCAGCATAACGTGTGTGCTGGATTACATACAGTGCATGCTTCTGTGCACCATCAGATGCAACTGCATCATAGCATCCACATCATTCATCCAGATGTTCATCCAAGTTTGCACATGGCTGTACATACCCCAACGGAGTCCCAGCTACCTCCAGCTGTTGCTGCCAACCTGGTCACACATATTCAACACCCAGAGAATGTACAAGAGATGCAGGTCTACACCTTGGCCAGCTGACACACTTCCAAAGATTTGTGGAAGGTTAATTTCTCATTTTTTAAAGACACGGTAGTGAAAGATTTTGCGCAAAATTAATTGCATAATATACATGCATTTTCTTTGTTAATTGGGACTTGTGCATTATTGTTTTTTACATATTTATACATTCAAATTGGCTCTCACTTTCGTGTCTGTACAGTTTTCATTTGTTTGTCTCTGACAGACATTGATTTCATTGCATGCTCATTACAGACTTAACAGTTCTGCTTCTTCACCATTCATGCTCATGTAACTCCATCTATTTCTGTCGTAAAGGTGGCAGTCTGTCTTAGACTCCTCATTTCTATAAGGTTTCTCCCTTGAAGGGGTTCACAAGAAGATTATGCTGTCAGTCATGGAGGTGATGTAAGTCTTGGAGGTCATGTTTTACTGTTTACTTGTCTTCACAGTACAGGCATGTCTGTCTGCCTGATGTTTAATTTGTTTAACAGATGGTATTTGAGTCTGTAGTGGTCGGTTCTCGTAATGACAATTTATCACTTGATTATGAAGATTCACTCAATATAGTTCTTTTCCTAGCATATGCTTTTTAGAATTGTTAGATTAGAAGGGCATCTATGCAGCAAATCTTTGTCATTGGAAATAAGAGAGTTCTTCATTGTTGCATAGAGCCACTGCTATCATATAGAGACATATGATGGACATTTAGTAAACAAGATCTGTGGAGGCCTTAAAGAAGTGGTCTTATCATCATCATTACCCTCATCTCCCACTGAAGCACAGGCTTTGAACCACACTAACCCTTCTTATTCCATGCCCTCTGTCCCCAGGTCCTCTCAATGTTTTCTTTATCCCTTTCATGGCTGTCTGCAGTTGTCTTCTCCGTGTGAATTGAAGTCATCGTGTGACAATGTATTGACACATGAAACATTGCTATTTGTGATTGTTGATGTCATTGTTAAAATTACCATGGACAGCCAGAAAAGATTAACGAGGATGTCATGAAAGAGGCCAATGCACAAAGGAAGATTATTTCACAAGTTAGAAAGAAGCAATCCACTGTTTTTGGGGCATGTTGTAAGAAGATGAAAGTTGGAATATATCGTAACAACAGGTAAGATTGAAGTAAAGCTGGAATATATCGTAACAACAGGTAAGATTGAAGTAAAGCTGGAATATATCATAACAACAGGTAAGATTGAAGTAAAGCTGGAATATATCGTAACAACAGGTAAGATTGAAGTAAAGCTGGAATATATCGTAACAACAGGTAAGATTGAAGGAAAGCTGGAATATATCGTAACAACAGGTAAGATTGAAGTAAAGCTGGAATATATCGTAACAACAGGTAAGATTGAAGTAAAGCTGGAATATATCGTAACAACAGGTAAGATTGAAGTAAAGCTGGAATATATCGTAACAACAGGTAAGATTGAAGTAAAGCTGGAATATATCGTAACAACAGGTAAGATTGAAGGAAAGCTGGAATATATTGTAACAACAGGTAAGATTGAAGGAAAAAGAGATAGGGGAAGACACAGAGAGCAAATACTGGACAGTTTGACATCGTGGCATGGAAAGAAGTCAACAGCAGAATTGATAAATTGTACTGGAGACAGGAAGTTGTGGAGTGACATGATCTCCTGTGCCAGCAGACATGGTACTTGAAGATGAAGATGTCATTGTAGTTGATTTGTGCAAGTGCTTGAATGTGTTGATATTTGAAGTGTTTTTAACTGTACTATTGTTTCATTAAGTTGATGTATCACGTTTTGATGTTTTTGTGACTACATATAAAAGAGTTGATGTATGAAGTTTTGATGTTTCTGTGACTACATATAAAAGAGTTGATGTATGAAGTTTTGATGTTTCTGTGACTACATATAAAAGAGTTGATGTATGAAGTTTTGATGTTTCTGTGACTACATATAAAAGAGTTGATGTATGAAGTTTTGATGTTTCTGTGACTATATATAAAAGAGTTGATGTACAAAATGTTGCTTTTAAAAAACAAAAGTAGTACTTGATTGTCTTACTTGAAGTATTTATGTTTTGTGTCTTCTGAAAGTTGGCCTGTGGTGGCAGTCTGTCTGCTACAGTATGTAACGTATATATCTGTAGGTATTTTGTGTCTATAACATTATTACGGAGTTCGTGCACTGTGCTGAGATCCTCCTTGTGTGATCTAAGAGAGGAGATCAGAGCACTGTTGGAGTTGTCTATGTGCAATGAAGATTTTCCTTCAAATGAGCTACATTGGGTAGGTGCAAAAGGTCTAGTGGCTGCCTCGGTGTATGATCTACTGAAACAACTGGGTGTGAACGGACAGTCAAGAACGAGGGTACAAGAGGCTCAGTAAAATGGCTCAAAGGGCATCGTGTTGGCTGTGGGGCAGCCGCGACGGATTATGGAACTCAGGACAGTAAGTTATATGCAGCATAATGGTTACTTTCACAATTGCCTCAAGCTGGTAGCATGGATACATTCAGGACTGAAGTTGAAAGTTGCAGCTGAGGTGGAGTGGGCTGAATTCACAGCGCAAGTGGGAAAGACAACAGGAAGCGGACACTTGGGAGTCATGACCAGAGTGTAAAGAAGGTAACGGGCTGAAGCACTTATCCGATGACGGGGACAACTTCTGATAAATCATAACTTGAAAGCCATAAATTGATGGCTTTGGTGGACCATACATCGAGGCATATTTGTTTGTTTATAAACATAAATAAGATACAAGAAGGAAAGCACACATTAGCAGTCTGGGTAGACATGGAGAAAGCATTTGATAAAGTTTGGAAAGATAGGCTAAGAGTTAAAATGCTTAAATATGGAGTCTGTGGAAGAATGAATAACTGGATCAGTCACTATGTAACAAACAGAACAGCTAGAGTGCAGGTGCACCGACAATTAAGCAAAAAGACCACAATGGAACATGTAGTCCCACAGGGTGGGGTCCTTTCCGTTCGTTAGTTTGTCTGCTATGTTGCTGTTATACCCTGTTCAACCTGAAAATTGGTTATAATTGGGGTATATTATGCGTGTTGTTTCTTCGGTGCTAGCAGGTTGATAGTCCTGAAAAGGACTGGTCCTAAAAATGACCACTAGCTGACTGTCTGGTTACCTCTTCTTTGCTTGTCTGTTCATGGTGTCGTGGCGTGTTCATGGTGTTTATCATATCCTGCCTCCCTATCTGGCTTGTGTGGTTTTGTTTGTTTTTGCCCTCCTCGTTTCTGGATCTTGTGTCTTCTTTTTCTCCTGTATCTGATAAAGTGCCTTTTCTATGTTTGCAGGTAGTAGTCTGTCTAGTGTTTCTTCTATGACTTCTTCATCTGTTTGGTTGTTTGTATTTGTTTCCCGTGTGTTGGATGTCATTTCCTCTACGGCTCTTCGTTCTGCTTCAATTCTCTTCAGGATTTCTGAGTTTTCTTCCTTCAGTTCTGTCAGCTTCTTGACATCTCTTTCTATTTGTTGTTGTATTCTTTTCATGTTGTTTATCATTTCCTTGATGCTCTTCAGATCTATTACATCTTCACTGTCAATTTGTCCTTTCCCCAACACTCTTCCTTTTATATATATATATATATATATATATATATATATATAACAGAAAACATCCACAAGAATGTTCACAACTCCCTCTATGCTGATGACCTGGCCATGTGGACTTCAGAACAATACATCACCACAGCAAGAGTGCGCATGCAGGATTCACGGCTAGCCCTTGAAAGTTGGTCCAGAAAGTGGTTGCTCAGAATCAATTAACAAAAAACAACACACACTATTTTTACCTTGTCTAACAAACCACAGCAAGCAAAGTTACAACTAAATGGGCAGACAGTACGAGAAGATGAAACAGCAACATACTTAGGAATCACACTAGGCGGCCGAATGATGTGGAAATCACAGATAACCAAAATATAGCTAAGGGCAAAACTTCACATGGCCATCATGAAAAGTTAGCTGGTACCACATGGGGTGCTGATGAGAATATCCTCAAAAAGCTGTACACAGGCAGAGTGAGACCTGCTAAGGAATACGGCATCACAGCTTGGTTGACGGCAGCAAAGTCAAATTTTGACAGAGTAGACAGACTCCAAAACCAAGCAGCACGTATTATAACAGGGGCCCTAAAGTCCAAAAAAAAAAACCATATGGAAAAATTACAGGGCTACAGTCAATGGAGGACAGATGTAACAGCAGAGTCCTACAACAAGTGGAAAAATTTAAGAGACTCGAAACACACTCCATGTTCCAAAGAATGAATAGGCTAGGAAGAGGCAGGATCAAGCGAACTAACTTTGTGGCCCAAGCAAAAGAGAAAATTAGCAAAAATACCATGCTAGCAAGCTCAGTCGCAAAGAAAATACCAACAAGCACAACTATTCCACTGTGGAAAACAAGATGCTTTCCTGAGCTAAAATCTGATATTCCAGGCATTGAAAGTAAGAGAACAGACAGAAACACAAAGAAAGTGTATAGCAACCAAGTATATTGATCAAAAATTCCCAGCAAAGCTTTGGACACATGCATATACTGATGGTTCAGCAAAAAATGCAGTTGAAAATGGGGGTGCCGGCATCCTCATAAAATTAAAGAATAGAATCCACTCTAAGGCCATTGCCACTGGCAAATACTGCAATAACTTCAGTGCTGAAGCAGAAGCCCTGAAACAGGCAGCGGAAACTCTTATTGAATGCAAAGCATGGGTGGAAAAACAGATAGTAATCTTTACAGATGCCCTCTGTGGTAAGTTGGGATTATATAAATATTTATAGGGGACTTAGTGTACTGACTGAGATCAGCTGTGAAGGTATCTGTATCTAATAAGTGTGGTGTGTTACAGATGACCTTACTTTGCTACCACATTTAGACCTCAATCAGACTTATTCTGGAATATAGTGATGACTACGTTGAATGTCTAGGGTTATGCTAGTGATGAAGTGTAAGTTCACAACAACCAACAGACAGATAAACACTTTTATTAAGTTCCACAACACTTTACAACAATATGACAAGCACATACATATAACACTCTAGAAGACTAGCTTAAGTAAGTCAAGTGTTAACTTTTAAATTATGTATTAGTTTCTTCAATAATAGATATCCTGATCCAACTACAGAGTGAATCAGGAATCACAATCAAATGTAAATACAAGGTGTATGTACAAACTTTATACAAAGGATCTTTGTCCTGACACATAATATTAGTACAATGTGTGTGTAATGTTGAGATGTAGTATTATGAGGTAATACTGGCTTTTGAAGCTAGGTTGTTGTTTGTCATCACGACTTCATGTGTTTGTTACTGGTGGAAATAATATTGAAGGGATCACAGTTTCTTTTATTTGTAACAATACTGTCCCTCTTGATTTAATATTACAGTCAATTTTAGGGTGGGTTATACAAGGGTGAGCTGCTCTGGCTGACAAATGCTTAACTTCTGTGTCGGTGGCAGGAAAACTGTCTCCTCTGCTCGCTTGCTTCTCAGTTATCTTGAAATACACCACTGGTCGATATCTTGGACAAGGAGTCTGCTGCCAGCCCTCTGGATCCAGCAAAACTCAGACCAGGTGCTGCTCTAATACTTCAGTACCACGGTCCCTGAAATAAGAAGGTTGTACCTCCTTCTTCAGAACTAATATATATAATCTATTTCCACACTGAAGTACAGGACATTACAAACACAGAGTTCAGCGCTGTAGGCCAACTGCTAGCTTCTCATGTGACAATATACACCAGTATTCCTCTCCCTAATGGTTACAACGCCTCTGCAATTCCAGCGTTAATTCCTTCTATACAATAGGATAGGTTTCATGTTACTATTTGGCAATCCCATATATGCCTATGCAGTTATACTCCTCTCTGACAAGCTTTTACATGGTGGAGCAATATCTAGGCTTTGCCTTCTGTTTGCTACTGAACCACACACATACAGACACAATTTATATCATTTTCATATTCATATATTTATATATATATATATATATATATATATATATATATATATATATATATATATATATATATATATATATATATAGGAAATATGTCTAGCTTACCACAATTCAAGGAAATATACACAAGTAACGTTGACTGGCGATGAAGTTTGGCACAATTTCGATCTGCCTTATCCCAGGCTTTTATTTAGAAAAATATTAGCTTGCTCTCAACGCACTTGCTTCTCACAAAATGTATTTCAAAACTGGCCCTGAACTGACGCTTCTATTTGACTATATCAAACGCTCTAACCAATGAGACCATGTTTACAAAAGCGTTTGAAAAATTTGTACCCATCCTACATGTTACCATTAACCACCATAATAGTATTTGCAGTCGACTAATAAGATTTCGCCTTACATATTACTACAGCCAATCAAAACGTATCTAACTTGTTGGCCTCATTTCCCCTAAAGCAGTGTTTTTCAAACATGCCATTATGAGCAAATATGATCTTGTGCTGTCAGACAACCCCACTATAGTATTTTGGCTATAATTTGTTAATTACTAGCCTATTTGCGTAACACATAACATATTCTTTGTCAGCAAGTCCTAAGGCACACAAATATATAAGTTTAATGGGGCCATGTGGCTTCGTTCAAAATATGTATTATTATAGGATAGTCCTGTATTTTTTATTTTTTTTATTTTTTACCACCCGTTCACTTCTTTATCATAGGATGTCTTCTGTACTGTCAGGCTAATGTCAGGAGCTTAAACATAAATCAGTAGAATGTCAGGTTTCCCAATAAGATTTTAAACCTGTTTTCAAACCTAACCTAGTATTGGTAGTGTTTTTTATTACTGTTTATTTGAAAAAATCAGGACTTCATGCCTTTCGCGTGGGATTGGCGTTCACTTTTTAATCGCGAGACGACGTGGTAGTATTGCATGCGTTCCTCCGTGCATCTCTCTCTCTCTCTCTCTCTCTCTCTCTCTCTCTCTCTCTCTCTTCTAAGCCCGTCTGTCTTTTAGGTTAACGTAGTGTATATAATGACATTAATGTAGTATTATATCTAGGTCATTAAGCAGTTTGCGTATCTCAAGGTTTTCTAAGAAACACAATACCCGTTTTATTTTTAGACACGCGTGTAGTTTGTGCAGACGGGGCAGAAAAAGGGGTTTTCTTTTTCAGCCATTATGGCGTTCTACAACACAGGCGTACGCTATTGTGATCGCACTGTTCTTTCACCATTCTTCTTCCTTTCTATTGAATTACTTCGTTTGGCTTTACATTTATTTTCTAATTTATATATGTGGATTAGAATTTTTCACCACAAATTTCCCCACTTAAAACAGACATCATATGTCAGTCCATAATTCTATATACACATAGAGAAATTTAATATTATTCCTGGTGATCACGGTGATTCTCATAAAACGGATGGCGGCTTAGAAAATCAGCACCCAGGTTGGTTTTTCCAGAAATATATTCTATGCTGAACTGAAATGGTTGCAAAAGTAATGACCATCGGAGTAACCTCGTATTTTCATGCCTAGCCTGCGCTAGAAACGCCAGGGGTTTGTGATCCGTTTGCAACTTGAATGCCTTCCCATACAGATAAATATTGAATTTCTTGATCGCCCAGATTACTGCAAGATATTCTTTTTCGCTCATTGAATAATTTTTTTCAGCTTTATTCAACTTTCTGCTAGCATATGCCACTGGTGTTAATTCCCCATCCAGTGAATCTGACTTCTGTAACAGGGTCGCGCCCAAACCGATATTACTTGCATCCGTTCTCACAACGAATTCTTGACTTAAGTCAGGTAATTTCAAAATAGGTTTGCTTGTGAGCTTTTCCTTCAATTCTTGGTATGCCAATTCACACTGTGCTGTCCATGTAATTCGATCCGGATTTCCCTTGCGTGTCAAGTCAGTTAACGGTGCACATATGGAATTAAAGTTTTTGATATACTTTTGGTAGAAACCACATAATGAGACAAAGGATCTCACGTCTTTCTTTGTTTGTGGCCTCGGGGCTTTTCTTAGTTTCTCTAAATTCTTGGGGTCAGGGGTCATGTTTCCCTGATGGACTGTGTGTCCCAAGAATTCTAATTCTTTACATCCAACGCAACATTTGGTTGGTCGGGCTGTCAAATTCGCTTCTCTAAGTCGATTAAACAGCATGTTCAGAGAGTCAATGTGTTCCTCAAATGTTTCTGTCGCTATAAGGATATCATCCATGAAGTTTGTGATGCATGGATTATTCAGAGGATCCAACAATTTTCTCATCATTCTAGAGAAGACACTAGGCGCATTCTTCAATCCAAATGGCAATCTGTTAAATTCATAGTGTCCCTCTGAGGTACTAAAAGCTAGATACGGTCTAACCTCAGGCTTTACTGGAATCTGATAGTATCCTTTGCTCGGATCCACTTTTGAGAAATATTTTGCTTTATTTAGCCTGGCAAACAACTGATTTGTATCCGGCAATGGATCCACCTGACCTTCTGTGATAGCATTCAGTCTCCTGTAATCTATACAGAGTCTATGTTCTCCAGAGGGTTTTCTTAAGAGTACCACACTGGAACTATACGAAGATTCACTGTGTGAAATGATTCCTTCCTTCAACAAATAGTCTATCTCTTCCTTCAAGGCTTTCTCCTTAGCGAAAGGAATCGAATATGCCTTCATACATACAGGTGTGGGGTCTATAAGTTTCATATCATATTCCAATAAGTTTGTATGCCCCGTCGGTCCGGTCCGTTAACACCTCTGTATGATCATCTAGAACCTGTTGCACTCTCTCCTTCTGATTTTTCGTTAAATGTGTACTGATTTTCACCTGTGCCGCTGTCTCACAGGGGTGTAATGGATATTCAAATGATGAAAGTGGTTCCTTTTTCATCTCCATTGCAATAGACAAGGTCAACAAATGTGTCTCTTCCTGATTTTCTCTTTCCAAATATTTCTTCAGGAGATTCACATGATAGATTTTTTCTTTCCCCTTCTTATCTATCTTATAATTTGTTTTAGATACCTTCTCTAGAACTGTATATGGACCTTGCCATCCAATTTGCAACTTATTCTGACTACCGGGTAGAAGAAGCAGTACCTTCTCTCCCACAGCCAAATCTCTGTCTTTAGCTTTCTTGTTGTAATAGGCAGCATGTTTTTTCCTGGCTTGTCTCAAATTTTCATTGGCAAGTTTCCAGCTAGTTTTTAAACGAGTGGTCAGCTCATTCACATATTGGTATGATGATGTAATATTTTCCTCTGCCTTTTCATCAGTCCACGTTCTTAACAGAGCTACATATGGACTTTTAAATTCACAAACTTATTTCTCCTGGCACATGTCAGGTCCTTTCCACTCGAAGCTCTGTAGTGATGATTTTTCTTCCCAGAATCATCATGCACAAAACGACCGCTACCAATTTTTTTCGTGGGGCTTTCTCCCCATTTAGAATTCTTGATGAGAGATTTCCTCTCTACATCTTCTTCCTCCAGTTTACATAAGTCCGATTGAGGGATTTTCGGCTTATCCTGGGGTAAGACATCTTTTTGCACTCTCTGCAAAGTTGCCATTGTAAAACAGTCAATTGAAGATTGTCCGTGAAAAGGGGGCTTCCCAATCCACTCGGTCCACTTTATTATTCTTTCTATTGTCAGGCCTACGTTTGCCCAGTGGCGTGTCCAGGTCCTGATCAATGTTCCCACTTGTGGGTGTTCTCTCATGTGTTATGCTACACCTTTCTACAAAATTCTCAATGTCCCACCTTGCCTTTGGCCAATAATAATTTTGAGCTACCTTTTGGATGATGGTACCTATCTTTTCATGGTCCCGATCTTTTTTCACATGTAAGCTCCTTATTAAGTCTGCCCTATACCTTTTAGGAAGTACCAGCTGTCCCTGACCTTTGGATCTAGTTCCGGTCTTCCGGTATATCAGTTTGTTCTTCATATAGAAGTCTCCTTTTCCTGGAGGTGTGTGACAATTTGACAATTTTCTAAAACAAGGCTTGAGGGTCTTATCCCCAGCCTGCGCCTTCCTCATCTCTTCTGGAGTGGTATTTATCATAATATCCTCCTCCTTTCTTGAGGTCGATCTGACCTGAAGAGTGGCCATTACTATAGGATTCCTTCTACAACGGTCAGTGTTATGATTGTCCATCCGACAATGTTTACACCACCTCCTTCCTTGGTTGAAAGATTTTCTCTAATCAAATTTCTTTTCATCGAATTGTGGGGTTTTATTTTTATTTTCATACCGTGGCCTATCAAACTGGTGCTTACCTTTGTTATGCTCTCTATGATCAAACTTATTAAAGTTTTGTGGTGCCTTAAAACTGTCTACCTGTTTCTTTTTATTACCTGTTACCTCTGCTTGAGCTGCCTGATATCTTTCAGCAACATTTAGTAACTCACCCAGCCTCTCTGCACCTTGTTCCATGAGAAACTTTTTCAGGTCTGGAGCCATGGACTCTATTAGTTGTTCTATAAGGATCATTTCCTTAAGATCTTGGGTTTTCCCCAGAGCCGTAAATTTCTCCAAGTATGTCTCTAACCGTGCAGAGAACTGGTGATACGTCTCACCCGACAGTAGTTTAGCATTCCTAAATTTGTTTCTATAAAATTCTCCATTCTTTTCATATCTTAACAAAAGAGCCTGCTTTAACATGTCATAATTGTCTTGATCATCTCTGCTCATTTTGGCAAAAACATCATAAGCTGTACCACGAAGCCCTTGTGATAACTTTAAGCTCCACCTTTCTCTCTCTAACCCATACGTGGTAGCTAACAGTTCATATCTATTTAGATAGCTCTCGATATCATCGTCTTTCTCAACAAAATGATCTAAATGAAAACTCATAGCTGAGGTTGAGGCTCCCTGACTAGCAGTGACATCAGAGGTAAAAGGACTGGCACCATTTTCAGGAGCATGGCCTTGAAATTCCAACTCCCTTAGTCGTAATTCGTGCTCCCTCTGTAATCTCTTATCTTCTGCTTCCCTCTCTGCAGCCAATCGCTTGTCTTCCCTTTCTGCCTCCAATTGTAACTTCTTAGCCTCAGCCTCCAATTGTAACCTCTTAATTTCTTTTTCTGCCTCTAACTTTTTTTCTTCAGCCTGTAACTTTCTTTCAGCCTCTATTTCTAATTTTTTTTCTTCGCGTTCAATGAATTTGTCACATTCAGTAGTGACATAAGCAATCATAACTTGCCCCTCCATTCCCAAATCTTTAGCAGCCTGCATAGCAGCAGATCGAAACTTTGCCAGGTCCGCCATTTTCTAACAGGCAAATTTATACAATGTCTAACCAAACAATTCAATCTATGACTAATTAAACTAAGGACAACCACAAGCACTGAGAGCTCAACCTTATTTATTTTCCACCCAAGAATACCTTTTAAATTTTTATAATTCCCTGAAGTGAATTACCCCCAATATATGTAATAGGAGAAGATTCAAAATCCCGAACAGGACCCCAATATATGTGGTAAGTTGGGATTATATAAATATTTATAGGGGACTTAGTGTACTGACTGAGATCAGCTGTGAAGGTATCTGTATCTAATAAGTGTGGTGTGTTACAGATGACCTTACTTTGCTACCACATTTAGACCTCAATCAGACTTATTCTGGAATATAGTGATGACTACGTTGAATGTCTAGGGTTATTGTTGCGTGTGAAATTCTCGCAAAATCGTTTTATGTACAATATATATTTTGTAATGAAAGGGAAATAATCATGTGGAATTTATAGTCACTTTTCATGGTAAGCAGTTATCTTCTCGCGTTGGTGTCGATGGTTGTTAAATTTGTTAAGCGTTCTTGAATCGTGCCCATGTATGGACTTGCTAGGCCGCTTTTTAAAAAACGGTTGGCAACCTGTTGGGTTATCCTTATAAGGTAATCATTCTTAAGCTGGTTCTTAGTAAAGGTCCTTACGTCTTAAGTTTTCTGAACTGTGTTCGAAATCGCGCTTTACTGCGCATGTCTAAGTCTTGGGTCTTTGTCGAACGGTTTCCGCCCACCAGTCAGTGAGCGAAGATTTCGATAGCGAAGGGATGTCTCTGTGAGAGCGTCTCTGCTAATTTATTCTGTCAGGAATATGAAGTCCTCTTATGGATATTTCGTTTATTCGAGATGATACCTCTAGTGTATTTCCACACGCCGGGAGGCGTATTATTTCTGTGGTTATTTCCTGAAGGCAAGGTAAATTACATTTACATTAACTTTATCGATATCTGTTCGTGAGTGACATTTGATTCGTAGCCTGTCTTTGAAAGTCTTCATCACGAGATGTTTTCTCAGCTCACATATTGCTACATTGTACCGCATCGGGTTGATGCATGTCCCAAGGACTATTACTTGCTACTTCGCTACATGAACTAGGTTTGAAACCTTTTGTTATCTAGAGGATATTTTTGAGGACATTATTTATACTTCAGAAGACGTGTCTGTCTTGCTGAAGTCAGATTAAGGAAAGTGAACTGATCTCATACATCTGGTTATCTCCTGGCTAAGATAGAAAGGGATGGAGAATTTTCCCGACTTTATTACAGCCTTATAATGTATTGACATGCCTGTGAATCATCTTTATTATGATGCTGTCTACCGTCCATGACTATGTTGCTGTGATAATGACTGTCTGATGTACCTACATATTCGCGTATACATTTTGTCACTGTGGCGTCCACAATAAATGATACAGAAAAACGTCACTAGCTGTTACAAGCATCATTGACTTTATACGTCGTGAGTTAACTGACGTCCTTGTGTGGATTGCCCTGTTGTATGATCATTGTTTGACTGTACATCATCTACACACTACACAAAACCAGACTGCGGGTACCATCCATCATCCATATGGTATCACGCATCATTTGGTGGCCAGTCCAAAGGCATTCGATAAGCCCACCACGACGCATCATTTGGTGGCCATAAGCTGGTTTGCTCTGGTACCAGCAAACACGGGGTCCCTTACCCACTTCATTTTCAACAAACAGCATCCTTCAAGTCAACACTTCAACATTCTTCAACACAGTCAACATCTTCAAAATTTTCAAAGTACACGGCGTTGCCCGGTAAATGTCAAAAATGCAATTTTTTGACTGATACAGGAATTTGACAGTACCCGGCGTTGTTGCATATTGCCGGATAACATGGACTGCTGTTGTCTTTAACGCAAGTCAAGCAAGTTGCTGCTGTCAAGGTTCCAGTGCTGTCGTTTTTTGTGAAGGTCAAGTGCCGGTTGAAACGGGTTGTTTTCTGAAGAAGGCCAAGTACCGATTTCCATCAATTTACTATTGGATTAGAAGGTCAAGTGCCGAAACAACTCAACATACAGTATTCCAGAAGCTCAAGTACCATCGTGTTAGCAGTGGAAGCAGTTCAGATGTGCCATCATCGTTGGAGCTTCGCTCTTTAGGACGTTGATTGACATCTGTTTTTCTGCTGTTCTACGATTGGAAGCCTATAAGTTAAGTGGCCTGTTTGTACGTAAACTGTGCCCTTATACTTCTGCTGAGTCTTCTGTGTATCATCTCATTCTATTGTTATATGTTTATATGTTATTTGTATAACTATATGTTTATATTTCGCGGGTCTGGATGGGAGGTGACTGTCATAAGAAATACCACGTCATAGAGGTCTTATGATAGCGTTCTGTTAGGAGCAATTTCCTTAATTGGAAATTGTTAGCAATATTTATTGCTATTTTTGTTAGTTGTGACGATATGGTCAGTGTTGTTTTCGGTATTTTCTTCACATTCTTTGGTTTTGTTTTGATTTGTTTGTATTTGTAGGTCTACTCTTTCCTATTATTTAGTTCTTTACAAAATTTTTGTTTATACACTGTGGTGTCTTGTATTTGTATTATCTCCTCGTAGATATCATCACATTTTTTGTGATATTTCTTTAATTTTCGCTTTATTTTTTGTTGATTTCTACGAATGTTTTTGTATTGTTGCTGATCTTTGTTATTGTTTACATTGTTATTGTTTACATTGTTTACATTGTTTACATTTTCAATGTTTACATTCTGCTTGTGTTTACATAGTCATTGTTTACAGTTATAGTAATTAGTTATGGGCTATGCTAATGCACGGTTACTACTACACTGACGATAAATGAATGATGAATAGTGTCGTGCACTATTGAATGAGAAGTGCACTTATGATCAAGAATTGATTGTTGACATTTCATATACAAGTTCTTTGATTGGAGACTTGTTTTCCCACAGAGACTGGGATAATATAATGTGATGTAAATATACAAGTGCTTAATTAAGACTTGTTACACTTAGGTTTGAAATAAATTAGTTAATTATTTCAGGTTTTTGGACTCATATGTTAGACAACATGTCTACACTCGAGTACTTTATTGAGCAGGGTAAATTGCTTGGGAAGACTGGTGATAAGTTAGAAGAATTTGCAACTGCTCAATATGATAAAGCAATGGAAGCTGAACAAAAGAAACTGCAGATGCAGGTGGATGAAAAAAGATTCCAAATGGAAATGGAAAAACAGAAAAGGGAATCAGAAGCTGAGGAGAGAAAACTCCAGCTACAACTAGAAGCTGAAAATAAAAGACTTGAAAAAGAGGCTGAAAATAAAAGACTTGAAAAAGAGGCTGAGAATAAAAGACTGGAGAACGAAGCTGAGAATAAAAGACTAGAGGCTCAGGCTGAGGAAAGAAGATTACAGAGAGAGTCTGATGACAGGAAAGCAAAAATGGAACATGAAGAAAAACTCTTAGCTTTAGAGTTGGAGAAGTTGAAATTGACGAACATGAGTAATGCTAATGATGCAAACAAGGGTTCATCTTATGATAAGGCTAATAATGATACTTTTAAGATTAAGTTACCAACATTTAGTCCTTCCAGTGATGATATAATGTTCTATCTGGACAGATTTGAACAAGCATGTAAAGCTCATAACATAGACAAAGCAAAATATGTTTATCAGTTATCAGGGATACTGACAGGTAAAGCTCTAAGTATGTTAAATATGGTGGATGAACCTGACAAGAACAATTATGAGGTTGTCAGGGCCGCTTTGTTAAAGAAATATCAGCTTAACGAAGACGGCTATCGTCTACAATTTAAAAACATGTTGCCTGAAACTGGAGTTGAATTCTCCGAGTTTATTGCAAGAATACGCATTACTTTCTCACGATGGGTTGAACTATCTAAGACGAAAAAAACTTATGAAGCACTTATGGACTTAATACTTAGAGACAAAGTCATGTCTTCTGTCAATGAGTCTTTCCTTGCTTTCCTTCATGAACGTAAACCTAAAACAATAAAAGAAATGGAAGATTTCTGTTGCCAGTATGTAACTGCGCACCCACACATAACCATTAGTAACTCTAAGGTGAAAGAAGGTTTACCAGTTGCTTCGGCAGCACCGTATGGTCAAAACTTTGCTTATAGATCCCAACAAAATTTTGATAGAAAGAGTAACGGTAATTACTTTCAAAATCATGGAAATCAATTTCATGGTGATTCTTCTTCAAAGAATTGGAGACAACCTGATAGTCCTCGTTACTATCACCCTAATAATTATAGGCATTTCAAAAGAGGATATGGTAATAGAGGTTATTCCTCCCGAAGACCTCAAAACCAAACAAATAGATGTTCGCATCAATGTGGACATGATAGTAATCGTGGAAACTGGAATTCGAACCAGGATAACAATTACAATAGAGACAACAATAACTTCAGAGATAATAATAACTCTGATAACTTCAGAGGTAATAATAGTCGCGGTAGATCTCAACACACAAAAAAGAGATATCAGCAGGCTAATTCTGTACAACAGGAAACTCAGGGAGCCTGTAATCAGGTTGTTGATAATAAAAACTTTGACACTGTCACTGGTCCTGCTTTTGACTTTGAGAGAGCAAACAAATGCCCCCAATGCAGTACTTTATTCGAACCGAGTACCATAACTACTTTGAGTTGTGGTCACCCCCTTCCCGCTCTTCCTGCTGCTGTTGCGCATGACGGGAGGGGTTCTTTAATCCTACATAAGGGTCTTGTTAATGATACTCCAGTCTCACTACTTTTCGATTCCGGATGCACCACTATTGGTGTTAGACAATCGCTTGTAGATCCATCTTGTGCTACAGGAAAGGTTATTAAATGTGTCACATTTGGCGGCACTCTAGAAAAATATCCTACTGCTGTAATTCGCATTGCCACTCCTTTCTTTACTGGAGATGTGCATGCTTGTCTCTTACCTAATCCTATTGCGGACCTTATTATTGGTCGTATTCACGGAGTTAGGGAGTGTACCCCACAGCAGATTGCTGCTTGGGAAGATAATAATATGCAAGCTACCAATGCAGTGGTTACAAGAGCACAAGCTCTACAAACACCCGAAACTTCACTGAATGGTGATAATGAAGTTGATAGCCAAGATAGTCACTTAGTCATCACTCGTGACTCTTTCATAAAATTGCAAGAAGAAGATCCTTCTCTAAAAAAATTCTTCATTCTTGCGAAGAAAGGTGATCCGAATCAGGATACAAATAGAAAATCTTGGATCGCAATGAGAAACGGCGTACTTGTACGTATGGTACAAGATTCGACTACGTCGGCACATTCGCAAATTCTTGTTCCCAAGAGCATGAGAGTGCAAATATTGCAACATGCTCATGACTCGCAATGTGCTGGACATATGGGTTTTTCCCGTACGAAGTCGAGAGTCCTTGCGGCTTTCTTTTGGCCTTTTGTCAACAAGGACATTCGTATTTACTGCCGATCATGCAAGGTATGTCAGGAGGTCAAATCTAGAGGACCACGACATGCTGCGCCTATCCAGGCTGCTGACATCCCTATTCGACCGTTTCAGAAAATGGCCATAGATATAATTGGCCCTTTTAAGGTCAAGTCGGCCAGAGGACATCAATTTATCCTTACATGTGTCGATATGTGCACACGTTGGCCAGAGGCTATCCCTCTTAAGAGCATATCTACTACAGATATCGCAGATGCTCTTTGGCTGATATTTTCTCGCTTGGGGTTCCCCAGAGAAATATTGTCAGACCATGGCACTCAACTCATATCTGACACTATGTCACAGGTAATGTCTACCTTACATATTAAACGATCTCTCAGTAGTATCTATCATCCTATGTCTAATGGGTTAGTTGAGCGTCTGAATAGAACGCTCAAGACTTTGCTTGGTAAGATAACTGAAGATCATCCTCAAGATTGGGACAGGGTTTTACCCGCGGCTCTCTTTGCCTATAGAGAAGTCCCAAATGAACACACAGGATTTTCTCCCTTCGAACTTGTCTTTGGCGCGCGTCCGCGCGGCCCTATGTCTTTATTACACGATCTCATCACTGCCGATGATATTAGCGATGAAACTCAATCCTCATATGAGTATGTCATTGCTCTTAGACAAAAGATCATTGAGGCATGTAAGCTAGCAACTGCTTCATCAGAAATTGCTAAAGAGAAGGCAAGGCAGTTTGCTAACAAGAATAGATGTCTACGACAACTTTGTCCAGGTCACAAAGCATTCGTCCTACTCCCCAGTAGGGAAAATAGACTTCTTATTGCATGGAAAGGTCCGTATGCAATAGTCTCTCGGATTTCCGA
Organism: Oreohelix idahoensis; assembly: GCA_024509875.1. Lineage (NCBI taxonomy): Eukaryota > Metazoa > Mollusca > Gastropoda > Stylommatophora > Oreohelicidae > Oreohelix > Oreohelix idahoensis. The sequence goes on from JAMPIV010022856.1 coordinate 208,962, forward strand.
TGTTGACTATGTGGTCGATATTGATGGAAAGCATAAAACTTTCCACATAAACATGCTTTCGGAATTTCACGAACGTCCGGACTATTTGCTGCCTATTTTCCAGGCAACGGATGATTCTCCTACACCTCATGGTCATTACTCATCTCTGTCGGTCATACAGGATGAGGAATCTACCTTCTTGGATGTCAATCTTCCTCTTCCAGTGGTTCCACTACATTCCACGGAATCTTGGAAAAACGTTTCTGTTTCTCCTAATCTTTCTGGTGACGAACATCGACAAGTCTCGTCGATGTTACAAACATTTCAGGATGTTCTCACTGACATTCCTGGACACACAGATGTCATAGAACATGACATAATTCTTACCGACAGTAATCCTATTAGGGTTAGGCCTTATCCTATCCCTATACACTTTCAGTCGCAAGTGGAAAAGGAATTGGATGAAATGATTCAATTAAATATAATTGAACCATCAACTTCACCATATTCTTCTTCCATGGTTATTGTCCGGAAGAAAGATAAGAACATACGAATTTGCGTTGATTATCGCAAGTTGAATCAGGTCACAAAGTTCGATGCTGAACCGATGCCTTTACTAGAAGATCTACTTAGTAGACTTTCTAATTCTAGATTCTTCACTAAACTTGACTTGTCTAAAGGTTATTGGCAAGTGCCTTTAGCAGAGCATGCCAAACCTCTTACTGCTTTCTCTACATCTAGGGGTCTATTTCAATGGAATGTTATGCCTTTCGGTCTTATGAACGCCCCTGCTACTTTCGTTCGCATGATGCGTCGAATTCTTTCACATCGTTCAGATGTCATCGCATACTTAGATGATATCTGTCTCTTCAGTGATACCTGGGAAGATCACTATTTAGGTTTATATGACTTACTGTCCACTCTACGTGAGAATAATTTGACAGCAAAACCTTCTAAAGCTTTTGTTGGTTTTGGTGAAATCTCTTTCCTGGGTCGTCGTGTTGGTCATGGTCTCTTGAAGACAGAAGACCACAATACTTCCAAAATACTGAACATCTCTGTTCCTAAAACGAAGAAACAAGTTAGGAGTCTCTTAGGTTTAATTCAATTTTATGGGAGATTTATTCCAAATTTATCTTCGATCATGGCACCTCTCTCAACATTGTTGAAGAAAGGTTCGCCTAATCTGGTCCGTTGGTCTCAAGAATGCCAATCTTCCTTAGACCAGATCAAGAATATATTTTCATCTCCTCCCATCCTAAGATTACCTACTCTTGATAGGACTTTTGTTCTTCGGAGTGATGCTTCATCCACTGGGATTGGAGCAGCACTTATGCAAGAATATGCAAATACTCTGCATCCTGTTATGTACATTTCTAGAAAACTAAATGCGGCAGAGAGGAACTACTCGGTTTTAGACCGTGAGTTGTTAGCTATGGTTTGGTCAATTCTCAAACTACAAAGATTCCTCCTGGGCGCACATTTCATTCTAGAGACTGATCAAAAAGCTCTTACAGCTATTCAGACTAAGAATTTGAAGAGTTCGAGATCCACTCGATATGCTATTGCTCTTCAACCTTTTCACTTCACGGTACGAGCTATCCGTGGTGCGGATAATGTGATGGCTGACATTTTGTCTAGATGCCCACATGATTCCAACTAATACTTCTGTCCTATATATATATATATATTACAGAGTCATAACACACCTATATTACTACAATAGATTAGCACATCTGTACTCACTTTATATGTACACATACTATCGTGCTTTGTTATCATCTTCTTCTGTTTCATTTTTTAAGATGATAGAGGAGGACTGAGTAGTTAATATAAGGGCCGTAAGTTTACTAAACAGCCACAATTATTAATAATGTATTGTACCTTATGAAGCATATTAGTTGTTAATTAGCGTTATATTGCTTGTACTTTCTCAGAATGTCATTGATGAGCTGAGGACTTACCTTACTATTATCAAACATGACGAGTTCTACATTGTGTACTTACCCTCGGAACGTCAGAGGATGTGTCCTGCATCGTCATGTACTTCAATTTCACTATGTACTAGGGTCATTACATGTCAAATAATGTACTATTTAAATTTTTCTATCAGATTTGTACATCCATTTTTTAAGACAATATTAGATTATGCTATTTAATGATGTCTATGGTAACTTGCATACGTATATTGTGTTTACATGCTAGCGTGATGTGTGTTGGTGACACCTCCCCGATATGAATAATTTTTTGAGACATATTTATTTTTCTGTTGAGATATATTCTCACCAGACACTCTATATTTAGCCTCATGTTAGGCAATTTAATTAATTATCCGCGCATAATTCGTGCGTTTTGAGCCGCTTATCGCATGCTCTTGGATATTTAAAAAAAAAAAAAATATGTTCCACATTTTTTTTTTAATCGGGAGGTGGTGGTGATATGTTGCGTGTGAAATTCTCGCAACATCGTTTTATGTACAATATATATTTTGTAATGAAAGGGAAATAATCATGTGGAATTTATAGTCACTTTTCATGGTAAGCAGTTGTCTTCTCGCGTTGGTGTCGATGGTTGTTAAATTTGTTAAGCGTTCTGGAATCGTGCCCATGTATGGACTTGCTAGGCCGCTTTTTAAAAAACGGTTGGCAACCTGTTGGGTTATCCTTATAAGGTAATCATTCTTAAGCTGGTTCTTAGTAAAGGTCCTTACGTCTTAAGTTTTCTGAACTGTGTTCGAAATCGCTCTTTACTGCGCATGTCTAAGTCTTGGGTCTTTGTCGAACGGTTTCCGCCCACCAGTCAGTGAGCGAAGATTTCGATAGCGAAGGGACGTCTCTGTGAGAGCGTCTCTGCTAATTTATTCTGTCAGGAATATGAAGTCCTCTTATGGATATTTCGTTTATTCGAGATGATACCTCTAGTGTATTTCCACACGCCGGGAGGCGTATTATTTCTGTGGTTATTTCCTGAAGGCAAGGTAAATTACATTTACATTAACTTTATCGATATCTGTTCGTGAGTGACATTTGATTCATAGCCTGTCTTTGAAAGTCTTCATCACGAGATGTTTTCTCAGCTCACATATTGCTACATTGTACCGCATCGGGTTGATGCATGTCCCAAGGACTATTACTTGCTACTTCGCTACATGAACTAGGTTTGAAACCTTTTGTTATCTAGAGGATATTTTTGAGGACATTATTTATACTTCAGAAGACGTGTCTGTCTTGCTGAAGTCAGATTAAGGAGAGTGAACTGATCTCATACATCTGGTTATCTCCTGGCTAAGATAGAAAGGGATGGAGAATTTTCCCGACTACATTACAGCCTTATAATGTATTGACATGCCTGTGAATCATCTTTATTATGATGCTGTCTACCGTCCATGACTATGTTGCTGTGATAATGACTGTCTGATGTACCTACATATTCGCGTATACATTTTGTCACTGTGGCGTCCACAATAAATGATACAGAAAAACGTCACTAGCTGTTACAAGCATCATTGACTTTATACGTCGTGAGTTAACTGACGTCCTTGTGTGGATTGCCCTGTTGTATGATCATTGTTTGACTGTACATCATCTACACACTACACAAAACCAGACTGCGGGTACCATCCATCATCCATATGGTATCACGCATCATTTGGTGGCCAGTCCAAAGGCATTCAATAAGCCCACCACGACGCATCAGTTATGCTAGTGATGAAGTGTAAGTTCACAGCAACCAACAGACAGATAAACACTTTTATTAAGTTCCACAACACTTTACAACAATATGACAAGCACATACATATAACACTCTAGAAGACTAGCTTAAGTAAGTCAAGTGTTAACTTTTAAATTATGTATTAGTTTCTTCAATAATAGATATCCTGATCCAACTACAGAGTGAATCAGGAATCACAATCAAATGTAAATACAAGGTGTATGTACAAACTTTATACAAAGGATCTTTGTCCTGACACATAATATTAGTACAATGTGTGTGTAATGTTGAGATGTAGTATTATGAGGTAATACTGGCTTTTGAAGCTAGGTTGTTGTTTGTCATCACGACTTCATGTGTTTGTTACTGGTGGAAATAATATTGAAGGGATCACAGTTTCTTTTATTTGTAACAATACTGTCCCTCTTGATTTAATATTACAGTCAATTTTAGGGTGGGTTATACAAGGGTGAGCTGCTCTGGCTGACGAATGCTTAACTTCTGTGTCGGTGGCAGGAAAACTCTCTCCTCTGCTCGCTTGCTTCTCAGTTATCTTGAAATACACCACTGGTCGATATCTTGGACAAGGAGTCTGCTGCCAGCCCTCTGGATCCAGCAAAACTCAGACCAGGTGCTGCTCTAATACTTCAGTACCACGGTCCCTGAAATAAGAAGGTTGTACCTCCTTCTTCAGAACTAATATATATAATCTATTTCCACCACACATTACAAACACAAGTACAGCCAACTGACATTACAAAACACAGTATTCCTTCACGCCTCTGCGTTAATTCCTTCTATACTAGGTAGGTTTTCATGTTACAATCCCATATATGCCTATGCTACTCCTCTTCAAGCTTTTCATGTGGACAATATACACTGTTTGCTACTGAACCACACACATACAGTTTTCCTCTCCATATTATATATATATATATATATATATATATATATATATATATATATATATATATATATATATATATATGTATATATATATATATATAATTATAAAATGGACAAATGGAAAATTCCTGGGGGACCTGGATTTCGCAGATGATGTAGCATTCTTAAGTTCATCACCAAGACAATCCCAAGAAGCAATAAATAATTTGTGTCATCTCTCGGTTAAAATAGGTCTCCAAATAAATGCCTCTAAAACTAAAGCTATGAACTTTTCTAACGAGACCTTTGATATCATCTTGAACGGGGAAAAACTACAGAAAGTTGAAAGTTTCAATTATTTAGGCAGTAAAATGACTCAGGATGGGCAACAAGAGAAATCCCATTGCTTTAGCTAGCGCCTTATAGATTATCTAACATTTGGAAATTACGATCATTATACTACCAAGCTTCCTCTCTGTTAACATACGGCTTTTAAAATAAAACAAAATGGTGGAGCAAGCTGAATACTCGAGAACAAGGCAGTTGGAAAGAATTTAATCGCCTTCTGAAATATGTCTGACTATATGAAAAACGATGGTCATATACACTACGAATGCAAAACAACAGAATACCACTACAGGCGCTCACTTGGGTTCCTGAGGGTAAGCGGAAAAAAGGAAGACCAAAAGAAACACTCAGAAGAACAATAATTTGGCCTAAATAATGTGCATAAGAGGATTCACAACGAACAACCTGGAGAGCACTGGTTTCTGCCTTATGCGCCGTGTTTGGCGCTTAAAGAATTTATTATATTATATATATATATATATATATATATATATATATATATATATATATATATATATATATATATATATGAAATATGTCTAGCTTACCACAATTCAAGGAAATATACACAAGTAACGTTGACTGGCGATGAATTTTGGCACAATTTCGATCTGCCTTATCCCAGGCGTTTATTTAGAAAAATATTAGCTTGCTCTCAACGCACTTGCTTCTCACAAAATGTATTTCAAAACTGGCCCTGAACTGACGCTTCTATTTGACTATATCAAACGCTCTAACCAATGAGACCATGTTTACAAATGCGTTTGAAAAATGTGTACCCATCCTACATGTTACCATTAACCACCATAATAGTATTTGCAGTCGACCAATGAGATTTCGCCTTACATATTACTACAGCCAATCAAAACGTATCTAACTTGTTGGCCTCATTTCCCCTAAAGCAGTGTTTTTCAAACATGCCATTATGAGCAAATATGATCTTGTGCTGTCAGACAACCCCACTATAGTATTTTGGCTATAATTTGTTAATTACTAGCCTATTTGCGTAACACATAACATATTCTTTGTCAGCAAGTCCTAAGGCACACAAATATATAAGTTTAATGGGGCCAAGTGGCTTCGTTCAAAATATGTATTATTATAGGATAGTCCTGTATTTTTTTTTTTAAACCACCCGTTCACTTCTTTATCATAGGATGTCTTCTGTACTGTCAGGCTAATGTCAGGAGCTTAAACATAAATCAGTAGAATGTCAGGTTTCCCAATAAGATTTTAAACCTGTTTTCAAACCTAACCTAGTATTGGTAGTGTTTTTTATTACTGTTTATTTGAAAAAATCAGGACTTCATGCCTTTCGCGTGGGATTGGCGTTCACTTTTTAATCGCGAGACGACGGGGTAGTATTGCATGCGTTCCTCCGTGCATCTCTCTCTCTCTCTCTCTCTCTCTCTCTCTCTCTCTCTTCTAAGCCCGTCTGTCTTTTAGGTTAACGTAGTGTATATAATGACATTAATGTAGTATTATATCTAGGTCATTAAGCAGTTTGCGTATTTCAAGGTTTTCTAAGAAACACAGTACCCGTTTTATTTTTAGACACGCGTGTAATTTATGCAGACGGGGCAGAAAAAGGGGTTTTCTTTTTCAGCCATTATGGCATTCTACAACACAGGCGTACGCTATTGTAACCGCACTGTTCTTTCACCATTCTTCTTCCTTTCTATTGAATTACTTCGTTTGGCTTTACATTTATTTTCTAATTTATATATGTGGATTAGAATTTTTCACCACACCCTCTCAGTAATAACAGCGCTGAAGAGCCACCATGCTAAAGGATTGAACGATCTGAAAATCTCCCTTGAAAGTCTGGTTAAATGCTTCAACAAGTGCACAATCCAGTGGATACTAGCCCATTGCAACATACCAGGAAATGAGGAGGCAGACAAACTTGTTAAGGAAGGAGGTGCCTTACAACAAAATGATGTAGAGACAACTTACACAATGGCAAAGACTACTATAAAGGCTATGTGACCGTCATTCAGTTAAATGCGCAAGTAGTTATATTGATTTTATTTTCAATCAGAGTTAATCCTTTATATATTGTTGTTGTTCAAGTGCTACAGGCCTTCCACCTGAGATGGAGGTTCTTGACTTGTGCTAATTATTCTTCCCAGGTTCGTTCTTACCCTTTAGGTTTAGTGATAAGCAAAACAGTCTCATCATGACAAGGTATATCCAAAAGAAATACTGTAAAGTTCCAAAAACAGAAATGCAGTAAATTCAACCAGAATTTTATTGATCGTCATTTGACAAGCACTGGTATTTTCACAATGACATGATCGTTACTTACTTATAAACAAAATAGTGTAATATCCAAAAGGAAAATATATCCAACAGAAGACAAAAATAAACTGGTCTTGATAACCTCAAAGACGAAGTTCACTACAAACTGCCTAGCACAAATTTCTATCTATCTGAGACATTTGCGTACTATCAACTAATACCTCATGCTAGTGACTGTTATAAACAACTAACCTATTGGTAGAGGCTCTCAGAACAAAAATTTAAAAAAAAATTTTTTTTTCGTAAAACGATGGATCCCAGTATATTTATAATGTGTAAAACGGGGGATACATAAAATTTGTTAACTTAATACACTTCGCCATTAAACAGTATTGATGTACAAGGCACACTACTTCTCAACAATATCATTATGAACAACGCTGTGAATTAGTCATCACCATAATGTTAACATAATGCTAACATTTTCAAAAAAAATTATTGCATACAGTAGACATTCAAAAATCCGGCAACCTCCGGACCTGAGGAGTGCCGGATTTTTGAAAATGCCGGATTTTTTAATGGTTATATATTCTGTATATATTTAACAGAAAATGACTACCTGTACACTTTATCTGAGGTCGACAATGCACGATGTTTAAGTTTTACACCACTTCTTTTATTTGCTGAATCCATAATGGGGCTAAACAGCAGCAAATAAATGATAAAATGAGAAGGAATGAGCAGGAATGCCTGTTAACACGTGCAAGCAAGACCCAACAACTGCATCAAAACATAAACTGCTCCAGAAAACAGTGGCGCGCCAACGCGGTAAATTTAAAAATGCGCTCCGAAATCCATGCCGGAAATCTGAAGGAACCGGATTATCGATGGCCGGATTTTTGAATGTCAACTGTACAATTTTCATCGGTTGTGCAAACAACACCAAAACAAACAAAAAAATACTTTGGCAATATTAAACAGAAGTGACGAATATTCATTAAGTATTCAACAATCTTAAATGTAGTAGCTGCATTGAATCAGCCTAGCAGCCAAAACTAATGGTCAAAGTATGGACACATAAAAATTTAGTATTTCTTGTTGTGTCACCATCCTGAGTCATATTTTTACTATATAAATAATTATATATATATAAACTTTAACTTTCTGTATATATATATATATTTCTTCTTCTTCCGTCCTTTCAAGATGATCAAAGGTCTCGTTAGAAAAGTTCATAGCTTTAGTTTTAGAGGCATTTAGGGAAAAAAAATAGGTTTTCTTTGACAATATTCAACAGAAGTGACTAATTGGCGTCATTAGGGCAACGGCAATCAATCTTAAATGTAGTTGCTGCAATGAACATCAGCCTAACAGCATAAACTAATGATCAAATCATCAGACCGTGGGACACAAAAAATATATATATATATATATATATATATATATATATATATATATATATATATATATATATATATATATATATATATATATATATATATATATATATATATATATATATATATATATATATATATATATATATATATATATATATATATATATATATATATATATATATATATATATATGACATGGGGATATACAAACAAGGCAATATTAATCTATAATTTTATAATGAAATATGAACTGGAGCTGTACGCTCTCGTAACTGTCAATATAAAACGTGGTAAACATAATACAATCGTATGACACAGTCGACCCCATCCTGCCACTGCGGTCAGTGATTTAGAAGGATGTACGAGTATATGGGTCTTAAACACCAACAATCTGGACAAGTTGTGGTGAACTGTTTATGTGTTCGTCGTAAAATCGAAATATAGAATTATATTAATCTGGTTACCTGGAGTTACAAAGCATTTATTTTAAAAAAAAAATGTCTCTAATCTCCAGCGTATGTAATGGTCGTTACTGTGAGGGAGGACAACAATACCGATACCAATAAGTATCGGGTGGTGGAGTATGAACGATCTCAGTAACACATGAACCAAGTACCAAAACTGTTTATAGGTTCGTCATCAAATAGAAAAACTGCATACAAATGCGTGTTCATATTAATGGACAACAATTGTCAAGAAAAATATACTGCAGCGTTCCGCTTACAACGTGACAATGGTCAGAAAAATTCGGGTACATCAATATGTGATGTTTATTTCTCAATACAAGGTTTATCAACATGTGAACATATTCGTTACCATGTTAGCGATTTCGCATGGAATCGTCATGGTTTGCATGTAACAATGTAGTATTTTGCCAATCCGCGAACTGTGTTGAATAGCATATAAGTTGTACACAACTTGCAAAATATGTCACCAAGTCAAATTTTAGGTAAAAGTATATATGTCTCAGTTATTTAGTGGAGTGGGATGTATATTGGGATAAAATGACGGAGTAGGGTTTATCACCATGGGAGGGGAACGAATGTCATTCATGGGAATGTACTCGCGGGTCTTAGGTGCGTTAGCTGTGTCAATGGGGGTAACAATGTCCTCATTATCTTTTACCGATGTCCGCTGTGGACATTTAATCTTCTTGTACACATGGTATTTTAGCTTGACTGCTTGCATCAGTCAGCGAACCAGAGCTGACTAAGACCCTACTCCACCTCCACGTGATGGTCCTGGAAACAGTCTGCATCACTGCAGTCTGGCTGAGAGAGTAGGGATCGCAGAGGGAAGGCAAACCCGGTCCCAAAAACTGCCGTGCTGAAGTCGGATGTGTCGACCGAAAGGTGCAGATATCACAGCTCCGGAGTAAACAGACACAACGCAACCAACGTCCTTTTCAGGACGAACGAGGAAGAAGAAGAAGAAGTACACATGGTATTTATACATTACACAGCTTAAAATTTAGAACACCAATATACTAGGCAAAATCAATAGTCCTGACACTCTAGTGTGTCGGATCATGGCCTCTGGTGTGTGGACAGTGTCTAATTCTGAAATAAGGGTAGACTGTAATGGAGGTAGTCGAGGAGGGACAGTAACCATAGTCACTGGATTCAGGAATGCGAGAAGGGGTTTGCTGACTACGGAAGAAGTATTTTTAGAATTTGATAGACACGTTTGCATAGGTAAAGTCCTTTTGAATAGTGGAATATGCTTGGAACGGGGAATCGATTTAGAACGATCCGTCTGTGATGGAGCATGTCGGAGAAGGTGACAGGAGATGGAAAGGCGTTTGGATGTGTAGGGAAGAGTAAATTGACGTCTGATTCGTCATACATCTGTGAGAAAGGGTAGTTGGCTTGAATAATGTGAGTAGCCATATACGATCATCGAGGTTGTAAACTAAGGGTAACATGTGTGCGAATCGAATTGTTCAAATACAATGGTATGTGTCTTAACAGCATCATTAAGAAAAATCGCCAAAATACATTCTCGATGCTATTGAACATTATAAAACGGTCTTTCCATAACACAAAAGGAAAGCGGTGAGTTAACATATTTCAAAAAGCTCTCATGTGTCATAATGGAAAAATACGTGTGTGCTTTGTTAATAGCCATTTCGTATGCTTTCGTATCATATGTGGCGAGGGGGTGGATGTTGGTGTTACTATCATAGGTAATAGAGGCAGGAATAGGTGTAGGGATTGAGTGAATCATATACAGGTCATACTCGTCATCGACAATTATTAGTGGAATAGCGAGAACACGATGAGTTCTGACTGCGAATGAATCGCGTCAAGTCGTAAAGAGTCGAAGTACTGAAAAAGATTATGATGTTGAACTAGTGGTGGACGGAGTGTATGTGGAAGGATAGTGGACAAGTGGTTGAATAATTCTAGGAGATCAGTGGGAGGTAAAAGGGAGGGAGGTAAGCGACTTAACTTGAGCATGTCTATGTGCGACTCTAACATAGTTAGCGATTGTGTAATGTGTGCGTATAGTGTGTTTGTTTTTTTCACAAAATTCATCAAGAATAAATAAGAGTTAAAAAACTGTTCTAAAGCATAAGTCCAATTTTTAAGATTTTCAAAGGCAAAAGTGGTGTAATTTGTACAATGGTTAACTACGCCTCTACGATCATTGAGTACTCTTCTGTTAGACTTAATTGCATATTGTGTGTTATTTAATATGGTAACACTTTTACTGAGATCATTAGTCTGGTTAGTGGATAATGTATTAATGGACTTAGTTAGATCTTCATAGTCGGTATCAGTAGCTGTACATTAGATACTCTAAAGCATTTCCAATAAAGGGAATTACTGCTCTCTTGTTTATTTATTTATTTTTTAAATATGGATGGATAAGTTTGTAAAACTTAAGTTGATTTTCTGTGAGTGGTCTTCTAATCATAAAGATTTCGTACCTAACACTCGCAAAAAGGTTTGAATAACTAGAGAACTGAGATAATTTAAAGTTCTGTTTAACCTGGATTACATAGTGTTCTAGATCTGCGAAAGTTTACGAAAGTTCTTCAATTTCTTGACGTAGCGGTGCAAAAGATGTAATCATAATGACAGTCCATGTCGACGAAGAATCTGAAATAATTCTATAACATTCAAACACAGTGGCGTCACGCCATAATAATTTGTTAGTATATCTAGGTGTTACAGACGTCGTAACTGTCACTATCATCAGTATCATCAGCAAGGTCTTGATTGAGGCTGACATCTTTCTGAAAAATAAGATTTCCTACTAAAATAAAAATAAAAAGGATACAAATGACTTTAGATGATGGTGGGGAATGAGGGGGAGTACTATGTAGAAGGAGTACTTGTTGGGTACTATAGCTGGGGGAGTACCTTTTTGTTATTAGAGAAGATTGATTCTCCAATAAACCAATAATCGTTGAACTAGACGTTTACGATGTTGACATGAGGAACTTGGCGATGTCCATCTGTAGCGGAAGGTTTTATATAGCTGAGATGATAGCGCTAGAGTAGAAATAGTATTCTCTCCTGAATGTGTGAGGTCCCAGTGACAGAGAAGTACACTAATATCACTCGATAGTCACGGCTGTGAAAGTATCTGGACTGAAAATATTCAAAGAACAGTCAGACCTTACTGCGCCACCTTCGCTATGTGACCACCTGTGATATTATAAAAATTCAACCAAACTCAGTATCAACTATATTGAATGAATAAAGCTGGTGAATACAATTTATATCCTCTTTATTTACATCTATCTAATTGTGGTGATTGTGGGTGACTGTTGATACAAAGTTTATATTTATACAAAAAACCAAATTGGCGAAATCAATTACAGTTTTTACAAGTTAAACTAAAATGTCATTTCTTTAGACTCTTCCAATTGGTTGGGTAATAGACTTCTTCACTGTCTTATTCACTTTATAACTTTCACTAGTTTATCACGCAAATTGTCATCATAAAACTCTGCTTGACAGTTATCACTTCTTGGGTGCACGATTGTCACAAATATCACTCATCTGTTATGATAATCAGTGTTCATATGAGATGTACATCTTCAGTAGGTCGTGCTTCTACCAATCCAGATTGTAGGATATGTGGCTATTTGTGGATAATAATTACCACATTCCTATTGTAGGTGAGATGAATTTGTTTTCAGATGTATGCATGAAAATACATGATTATGGATCAGTGACAAGACAGGTGTCTACTTTGGAACATTTTATAAATCAAATAATACAAAATAATATGTACACACATATATGGTATGGGGTTATAGTATCCCCCTGCCTGACACGTTAGCTCTGTAAAGTGCAGTAACTTGAAGACAGATTGAATAAGCCCTGATAATGATTGTTGGTAGTCCTGAAAAGGACTGTGCTAGCCCCGATACGGACTCAGTCACAGTGGTTATATTTCGGGTTCCAATCTTCAACAATCATACATAGTAATCAGTTAATATGCATGATACTTTCATAACATATAGATTAAACAAATCCTGAAATAAAAGTTGTAATTACTGTATTATTTTACATAGTAACTTTACATGCCCTCGCAGGATCTAATTAAGATCAGTAAAGACTGGCTTTTGTGGAGTAACAGAGCTGCCTGGCTGCAAACAACAAGATATTGGCCTTTACACGTCTCTCTCTCTCCAGCCGTTGTCCTCCTGTCTTCTTAGCTGTAGAAGTGAATTTGAATTCATTTTCGGCCGCCCTTATATATGGAGCTTCCGGGCGTATAGGAAACAAGGCTCGCAACTCCAGCAAACTTCCCAAAATAGTTGTAACTCCGAGGGGTTTGTGCTAGATGGGTTTCAAACCGTGGTCTCGTGCATTGCACAAACCCAGTTCAAGCCTTCGGAGTTATATTTTTCCATTTTCCGTGAGTTTACCTTTATATCCGTATGTTGTCTTCCTATATCGGCCGTGTTAACGATTTTATCTTGAATTATAAATAGGAAAAACCCAGGATTTCTCAATGCACGGACACTTATTCTTGCAAAATTCTTCACAACTACTTACTCCCTTCTGATTTCCTTGTACCTACGCATAAATGAAGATATTCCCGTCAAAAGGAGACCATTCTCATCCTTGTCTGTCATTCCGTTCTTCTTCCCGATCTCAAATTCTAACCATGTTTCGGACGATTTAATCTTCCTTATACAATCGCCGAAGTCGTTCTATCTGTCCGTGGGAAATCCCTTTTCTGATTGGCTGCCCTAGATACACACAGGAAAATACCCCTGCATTCATTTTTCCGGGCTTGTATACTGGTGTCCCACTTTCCGGTCTTCATACATTTAACTAGGCAATTGCGTAACATGCGACAGAGCCTCCCTCTCTTTTAAGCTGTAAATTTCTACAGCTAACAACTGTAAGCTTTGCCGTAGTTAATGTTCTTCTTACTCTCGTTCTATCTCAGTGGATGTCGACTAAGAAAATCTGCTCTTACATTTTGTTTTCCTGGATATAGATTCATCCATTACTATCTCTCTTTTTCCAGTTCGGCTTTTCATCCAGGCCCTTACCGCTGGTGAAATGGGATCGGTAGGTTTCCCTTGAAGTTTACCGCCCTCTTTTCGTTGATAGTTGGTTGCGGTTTTCCCTCGCAAATTCGTAGGTGTTTGATTTTGGCTACGTGATTTGTTCTTTTTTTCCAGCGCATGGGTTTCAGACTGCAATTCAACCTGTGTGGGATGTTTCCTTTCCCCTCCAGTGCAAATCTCGGGAGTACCCATGATTGCTGGTTTGCTTGTAGACTTTTGGTGAAGACTCTTCCGTCGACTTTCTGAATCTACATGGGTGCACTCTGGACCGGAATTTACATACCGATTGATGTCTTCCGTAATACCTGGCCAGTAGTGCTGGGTGGCTATTCTTTGTTTTGCGGCACCATTACCCGGGTGTTCACTCAAAGTTATTATGTGCCCCCAGCCTATAACCTTATTTCTATAGGTGGATGGTACAACAATTTGACCATGACTTTTCGTCCCTCTGCCAGCTTTCCTGTGCAAGAGTCCATGTTCCATATAGAAATTTCCTTGGAGTGTTATGTGTTTTTGACAGTTTGCCAAAACAAGGCTTCAATGTGCTGTCTGCTACTTGAGCCCGTTTAATTTCAGTCGAATGAAATTTAATTTGGTGTCCCTCTCTATGTTCCTGGAGTCAGACCTGGTCAGGATTTCTGCCATAACCATATGTTTTACCGGGTTTCCCAAGAAAACATATCTACGCCCCAACATCAGGGGGTAAAAGGGATCATCGAACACTGCTGCATTTATCTCCCCTTCCATATAGCGTCAACTGATATGAATCTTTGCTATGGGTAAAGTTAGGGGTAATGCTCCCTTTAGTGGCCCTTGAATATCTACTGTTTCTGTGGTGATTTGTTCCGGGCGCACTGTAGTGGGTTTGATGGTATTGTATGGTGGTGATGGTACTACGTGTGATGCATGAGGTCAGCTGTGAAGGCTCCTGAGATAATAGGTAACTGTGAATTGTCAGAAGGCCCTTCTCGCTACCACTACGACCTCACACTTATCTTTTTTTTTGTGTTCTAATGAATGTGGCTACGTTAAATGTCTAGGGTAATGATATGTAATGTGGTGTGATAGTTATAGACACACACACAGATATTTACAAAGTCTAATAATATTAACAAATGTTATAATACACTGAACTAACTCAAGTGTGTACAATTTTTGATAGAAATTTTCTTACATTTTATTTTGTTCTGGATCAAGTTTTATTTTGACCAGAACATATAAAAGATTTAGAAATTATGAAAAAAATGCATGGAATATTACATAATAAATGCAAGAGTGTACATATGTATGTTACTAGACTATTTAGTTTTATTAATGTTTATAGTAGTCATCTAATTTGGGAGACCGTTTAATGGTTGTGCTGTTGGGGTGGCCTCATCACTCCAGTCTATAATGACTACACAGTGTCCAGTAAATTGCAGGAATTTTATGGGATTGTTAGTAACTATATTGAGTTTGGTGAATTCTCAGCAGACCAGAGGCTCACTCAACTTTGAAGATGTAGCTCTGGTGCTGAGATCTGGTGGCCCCACCTCTCCGTGCTTGGGAGCAATAATAGTGGTCTGGTGGCCCCACCTCTCCGTGCTTGGGGGCAATAATAGGCTGCTCTGACACAAGGTTACTGCACGGATCCACTCGGGTAAAATCAACAACTCGTTTGACACCACATTGGTGCCAACTGAAACTCACAGCTCAGAAATATGAATATAGTACACAGTAAATAAATGCTAGCAAAACTCTGCTGAGCTGCTGGCTATAGTATGGTGTCCCACTGAATATTATGTATTATTTCTGGGAAATCACCACTACTAGTAATGACTGTGTTACGGGACAGACTTATGTCGAATGGCAAATATGTGCGTCTCTATCCCGCTACTATAAAATGCGTTGGCCAATCAGATCAGAAGACCAAGCTTTTCAATTCAAAATTTGAAAATAAAGTCAAAATTACATCTTATTTTCTCAAATGTACGTCCGTCACATTTTATCTTTTCCCAAAAAAGTCAAAAGTACATCTCAATTTTTAAAAATGTACGTCGGTCACAATTTATCTTTTTCCCACAATTTCACTTGTTTTTTTTGGACTAACACATGTAAAACTGCACGAACCTGCCTCCTAAGTTATTTTTAGCCACTACTGTCCGCTACTCCCCCCTCTCTTGCATTCTAACTAGATTTGAACACTTGAGTCTCAAGGTTGCGATTTTTGTGCAAATAGTGGCATGTTTGATTCAATGCAGTCTTTCGCTGATGTGAACAACCCCGTCTTTTGTCATTATCTTTCTTATTATCTGTCCGTCTGTATAAATGAAAGTATATTATTTCACTGCTCAGAATGGGCCATCCGGCCAGCTAATTTTTATATTCCTAACATTAATATTAAGAAAAAGTTACTTTTTGAATTTTGTAATATTTCAAGTATCTGCGTTTAGCCGCTGAATTCAAATAAAAGGCTTGGTATCGCAAAAGCGTCCAATAAATGACTGTGGCGTATCATATCCAAGGTCCCTTCTGTCGAATTCCTTACTTTATGTCAACTTGGGGGGGGGGGGGGGGAAACGTGACTTTTCCTCCTTGCCCCCCCAATTTGCGTCCATTAACCCCGCTAGTTCAAGTACGCGTTCAGTCAGATTTTTGTCTTTTGTTCCTCGTTCCGTTTTGCCTTCAAGTCTAACACCTGATGACCCGCGGCGCGGGCGATCATGTATTCCAGCAGCTTACGCATTGGTTTTTTTTCCCTACGTTGTATCATTGGAGATATTTTGACGTTGCATCACTGTTAATTTTTACGACACGCACCAGAGATGCACATACGGTCGCATCAAAAGACAAACCTGTTTCATACATCTCTGTGACATGTTTGCCCTTCACGATCCTTATCTCTTGTATAGGTGGGTGATGGAGGCTATTCTGACTCACTGTCAGTTCCTTCCTATCAGAAGTCCTCACCTGTAGACATGCAGCATGATGAAGAGGCTTTTTCCTCCCACATTCATCAGTGTTGTGGTTGTTCATTTTGCAGAACTTACACCATTTTTCTTCCCTTCGTGACAGTTTATTGTTATATCCTGGAGGGTTCTTGTCTTTGTAGTCATATCTTTGGTTGTTCTTGGTTGTATTGTCCTTTTGTTCAAACTCGTTTTGGTTTTGTGGTGACTTGAAACTCTCTCCCTGCTTCCTCTTGTTTCCTTGAGTCCCTGAAAGCTCTTGGTACCTTCTAGTGAAAGAGGTCTTTTTAATGCGGTAGCGGTACTTGGAGTTGTGGTCACTGATAAAATTTTTGCAGGGGTCATCCTTGTCAGCTCGCAAGAACCTTTCTGCCGTGATGATAACTGATTTCTCTCTCCTTAGTTCTGGGGGTTTCACATTGGCGGAAATCTCGCGTGTGCTGGTCGGAGTAGTTCGCAAGCCTCCACAGATGAATCTGAGTGCCTGATTTTGTATGCAATCTAGTTTCAATCTAAGTGTTGGGCTAGCAGTGGCTTGCAGGGGTAGAGAGTAATTAATAACTGAGCGCACGTATCCCACGTACAGTTGTCGTAGGGTGCTCTGATTGGCTCCCCAACCAGTGCTTGCCAATCGCTTTATGAGGTTTAGCCTTCTAAAGGCCTTTGCAATTAGGTACTCAACATGAGTTTTGTATGTGAGTTTGGTATCTAGCTGTATCCCTAGATAAGTCGGATTGTTCTCTTTAGCTAGCTTTGTATCATCAAGTTTTAAATCCAGTTCTTTTCTTACTGTTTTGTTGCTGAGTGTGAAAATAGTGTAGACTGTCTTACTCGTGTTGATCACCATCTTCCAAAAGCTGCAGTAGGTTGTTAGAGCAGCCAGTGTTCGGTTTAGTTTCTTTCGCAGTTGCAAAAGGGACTTCCCTTCTGTCCAAAAGACCAGATCATCGGCAAACAGGGCGCTGGGTAATTGTGGTGGATTTAGATGTTATGAAATGTTGTTGTTATGTATTTATATTGTTCTGAATGAGGTCAGCTGTGAAGGTCCCTGAGTATAACAATTTTTAGGGTGAAGTCTCAGGGAGCCTTTCTGCTACCACCTTATGATCTCATTCAGACTTATTCTTGACTAGTATGTATGATGACTACGTCTAATGTCTAGGGTTATGAACATGTGGTGTGATGGTTCTTTAATACTTAAACCCACACACACACAAACAATTATTAAATACTATGATCAACTGAACTAACACCGTGCTTTAAATTTTGGTATTAAAATATTTTTTTACAATTTTATTTTGTCCTGATCCTAGTATTTTTCTGGTCAGGACTTTCAAACTCAAAGGTAATCAATTTATATATATCTAGGCAATTCAATTAAACAAAAGTGACAAATTGTCCCAACACATATTTTACAAATCTAATAATGGTGTTAATAAAGTTCTAATACTACTGTTAAACTAGCACTGGATGGTGGGTTGGGATTCTGTAATCACTCCCATGTCTCTATTTCACAACTTTTAATTTTAACTTCTGGGGTGGAAATAGTTTTATTTATTTCAGTTAGGAAACACCAATTCTCGTTGATGAACGGTCATGTGCCAGACAATATACTTATCTAGCACATGTAGTAGCTGTCAGTTGTCACTCCGGCCAACGGCCACTGGTGTACTTGTCCAAAAGTAATAGGGTAGACAGCGTGTACACCTATCACTACTGGAATACAAAGTCTACTCAAATTCTTCACTCAGAAATCTGGAACCGGACTAGTGCCAGACAAAAACCCTGTAACATGAAATTATGTTTCCTTGTTTACATCCTGTTTAATCTACTATTTCCACAAATTATAATACATGCAAAATCAAAGACCTGGGTCAGATCTATCTGACCAACCCAACTCATCCACATAACAAGGCGTACCAGTTTTTTTCACCTTCCTTTCCTCAAATGGCTGCACTGCATCTGCAATATTATCATTAATCTCTTTTTTCCATACAATAAGGTGGGTGATATGTTTCCACCTGACCACCTAAGAAAACATGTGTATTCTATATCTCTGGTAGTTTGTTATACGATAAATCAACTTCTAGGCCCTGCATAAGTCTGCTAGGGACCTAGTCTAAGTACTTACAGTCGTAATATTTGTCATATGGCAGTATCTCGCACTCACATTTTTAAATAAAATATTAATAATTTCTGTCTTACAACAAATTCAATGAATAAACACAGGAACGTTGATTTAGCACAACTTCAGACGTGCCGCTGGCTGGACTATGACGTCTTTTATTTCTTTAGTATTTATATAGTAAAGCAAGTCACACTTCACAGACTATCAGTCGTCCCCTGTCAGGACAGTATTAATTCAAATGGCGTCGAGCCGATCAAATTTTCCAGTAATATTAAATGTGTTTTGGCAATGAATCGGACGTACTATCAGTTCCTGACTTCAATAGGAAAACAGAATTAATTCAAATTACTCAGGAGAAGATATTCTATTAAACTAACCAAGTTTTATGGCCATATCCCTTGTAATAAAGAATTCCATATTTTTTCCATGTCAGTCGTTAATATTATTTGAATCTAGAAAACTACCCCTTTTCCCCCTCTCTCTAACGCTTTTTTCTAAGAAAACCACAGCGAACGATAGCAGATGTTCAAACATGCCATAACGACCGTAACTAGGGCCGGTAGTCTATTTTGCAAGCACCAACCTCTCACTCGCGTCACTCTGTGACGTCGCATTGTCGCATGCGATTCAAAAAACCAACGCTTTAGTCAAGGCTTTCATTCATCCCTTATCTCTCCCTCCTACCTTTTCTTCTCTCACTCTGACTGAAACGAACACTTAGCTGTCTGCAAAACGGCGTTTAGTTAATATTTAATAATTTGCGTTAATTCTTACTGCAGTTTCGTTCTACACTTCTGGAAAATGTCCGGATTGCTACTATTAGTGGCGTTTAAGTCAAAATTTTACGTTAATTCAGAACGGCAGTTTGGTGTCGCAGTTCTGGCACAAGTTAATTGTAAGTCTCAAGGACGAAACTAGGAAAGCGTGTAATATTTGACGGCGGGATCATTGTCTTAGCATTACTACTGTATAAAATTCAGCGCTCTCCTGGCGTAGATGACGACGATAGGCAAACACACACACGGGCGGGTTTATTTATTTTCATAGGAGTAAAATCTTACTGAATTTAGCGATTGTTTCACAGATTTCGCTATGTAATTCAAGGTAGTCTGCCAGATCGTTTATGTATATGAGGAAGAGGGTGCAGCTTAGGGCCGAGCCTTGTGGGAGGCCTTCTTGGATGGTTCTTTTCCCTGATGTTGTTCCGTTGAACGTTGTGAAGATGGTTCTATTTGTGAGGAAATCTTTTATCCAACGAAACATTCTTCCTTCTATGCCCATCTTCTGCATCTTGAAATATAGACCATCTCTCCATACTCGGTCGTATGCCTGCTTGAGGTCTACGAAAACTGCGGCTACATGATTTTTATCCTGGAAAGCATCAGCAATCTGTTGCACCACTCGAATTACCTGGTCAACAGTCTGTCTTCCTCTTCTAAATCCTGCTTGGTTAGGATGGAGGGCTTTCTCTTTCTCTAACCACCAGTAGAGGCGTGCATTTATCATACGTTCTGCAATTTTCCCAATGCATGAAGTCAGGGAGATGGGTAGGTAGCTACTGACTTCGCTTGGTGGTTTATCTTTTTTGATAATTGGGATAATGTTAGCCGTTTTCCATCCTGTAGATACAGTGCTACTTCTCCACGTCTTGTTTATGAATTCCAGGATCGTCAGCAAGCCTTTTTCCTCAAGTTTGACTATTATGTCGTTGGTAACCTGGTCTGGCCCTGGTGCTTTTTTGAGTTTGATCTTTAGGAGACTGGATTGCAGTTCAGCTAGCGTAAATTCTTGATCAAAAATACTGTCCACAGCCTTGTGTGCTTTTAACATGCGTTTTGTAAGTGTCTTGATCGCTTTATCTAGATTGGCTCTTTTATATGTTTTATTGACTTCAGCAAAGAATCGATTTAGGGCTCGTGCTTTTTCTCTGTTGGAGGTAGCTGTGTTACTGTTTGGAAGTTTTATAGGGATTGGGTTTCTCTTCTGGGATGTCCCTGCCATGTTGTCGATGAGTTTCCATGCTTTCTTCCCTTCTTTATTGAGGTCGAGGTTTTCGCATTTTTTTTTTCCAGGTTTCCATTTTGGCTTTTCTGCTCACTAGCTTAACCTGTGCAGTGAGTCTGTTGTATGTGCTTTTGTTTTCACGGCTAGGATTTTTCTGAGCAGTTTTCCGTGCCTTGCGTCTTAGTTGTACTAGGTGTTCTAATTCCTCATTCCAGAAGATGCTGTATTTGCTCCGACTGCCTTTGGGAATTGCTTGTTTGGCTGCCTGCAGTATGGCTGTAGAGATCTGTTCATTCAATGTATTTATGTCTTAGTTCATATCTATTTCAGTGAGGAGCTTGTCTGATATGAGTTTGAAGTGTTCCCAGTTTGCTCGAGCATAGTTCCATTTCGGCTGTCTTTTGGTTTTCGTTTTAGTTTTACCCTGTGAGATGGTGGTGAGGATGGGTAGGTGGTCGCTTCCTATGTCCTCCAATACCCTCCATTTATACTGGTTGGTGAGGTCTGCAGACACCAGTGTTAAGTCTGGTCGGCTACTGGTTCCGCTAGCTTTATGGTAGAGGGTTGGTGGGGATCTTTCGTTTTGGAGGACTATAAGGTTGGAAGTGTTGCATAGCTCTTCTACTGCCTGGCCTGAGGTGTTGGTGTCCTGGAATCCCCAGAGTGGGGAGTGGGCGTTGAAGTCCCCTGCTATGATTGTTCTCTTGTATTCGATATCATCAAAGTAGATTTCATTAGTTTCTCTGAGGGGTCTGTAGACATTAAAGATTTGGAAATGTCCGTCACTTCCCCAGACTGTCACTCGTTATATGTCAGTTTCATCATCGGTTCGAAGACTTTCGACCTCTGCCTGTACATCATTCCTTACCAAGGTTAGGATTCCTCGACAACTCTTACGGCAAAGACATTTGTACATTGTGTAGCCTGGGAAATTGATGGATTTGTCCTTAAGTACGGTTTCTTGAATCAGTGCAATGTGAACTTTTTGACCCCTCAGTAGTTTCTTTAATTCTAACGATTTAGTTCTTATTCCATCTACATTTAACTGTAGAATGTTAATATACTCCTCGGTAGCATATTTTTCGCCAGGAGCAACCGAGGGGCGACCTGCTTGGCACGGACCTTTTGCGAGGCGACGTCCGAGCTCGTATATCTTAGGTTGTATTAGTGTCATGGCATCATGAGTAGTGGGGGTTGTGATGACTTTCTTTCATCCCGGTAGTTATCCTCTTTTTCCATGCGGGGTGTGCAAGGCATGGTGGGCACTGTACCATCATCGGTGGGGAAGTATTATTTTCCCTTGCTGTCCTGTTCGCCTGATGTTTGTCCTACCGCCTGGGGGTAGACAGCCTCAATACCATGTTGCACCACCTCAGTGGGGTTCACCTTTGTGCAGTCCCCGCCACCGAATGACCGCTGTTTTCTGGAAGCATCCATAATTTATCAGCTACTTTGTCGGCACTAGCGCTTCTAGTTGGCCAAAAGGATTGTCACGTCGTGCACACTGGTGCCTTCACTATGAGATGCTGTGGATGGTGTGTAGCTGTGCTAGTCCAAGTTGGAGGCCAGTCACAGGTAAAAGCAGGGCTTTGCAAGGGCGCTCAAACTAGTTTGGCCAGTCGGTCGAGACTGTTACCGGGGATGGCCGCTACTGTCTTTGTGGCTTCTGGGAGCCATATGTCAAGCTTGGAAGGTCAAGGTGGACCAGTGAGTTTGAGCCACTGGTTCAGTTCTCCAGTACGACCGCTCTTGCCCAAAGGTGTTACCACTCTTGGCCTCCCAGATCCCCCAAACCTGTTAATTACCTTTATTTATATTTTTACTAATTTATTTACTGTTCACAGGACTCAAGGTTTCCTCCATTTATTATATTATTCTGCTAATATTCTTAGGCAAAATATTGCCTCTCTTGTTCCGTCTAAAACCAAACTGATCTTCTCGGACTGCTGTCTATGTTTTATTCTTTACTGTATGATTTTGAGCAGTATTTCAATTTCATCACTCATCAGGCTGATTGTTCTGAAAGGGATATGCATAATATACACAAAAGCTAGAAATGTAAAATATTATTAGTTATTTGTTGTGTCGGCTTTTAATGCCGAGCCAAAAAATGAACTCCATTAAAAAAATTTTTTTTTTCCTCGCATGAGGTCGCATTTTTTTTAACTCGCATGAGTCGCGGTGGAGCACGCCTGACCCCGGCCAAGACACATTGATCTTAGCCAAAGGTCGGATATTGGGGCGCATGTCCAAATACCCTTAGGTCCTGGTTTTTCTATTCGT
Organism: Oreohelix idahoensis; assembly: GCA_024509875.1. NCBI lineage: Eukaryota > Metazoa > Mollusca > Gastropoda > Stylommatophora > Oreohelicidae > Oreohelix > Oreohelix idahoensis. The sequence continues at coordinate 232,431 of JAMPIV010022856.1, forward strand.
TGTGAAGAGAATTTTTTTTTTTTTTGCACTACGGTATTATTTTATTTCGTGACAGATACGTTCTTATTTATGTAAGGCAGTTACGCCGTCAAAAAAAGTTTTGTGTTCCACTACGTTTTTCTTTTTCGTATTCTTTTTTTTTTTTTTAAATCTTTATTCGCATTCCATTTTACATATTTTCATAAAGAAATTTCAGGGAAAAGACAATTACACGTCAAAAAATAGTTTCGTGTTCCACAGAGGCGTGGAACACAATAAACATTGAGACTTAAAATTTCCTTTCTTGTATTCTAAAGATACATTGCACATTTTTTGTTGTTGTAATCATAGTATTCATTTACTATGTAGATATATTTGCGACGGAGTGTCTGTCCCTGTCCTTTTGTGTGATCTCTCACACCTCCAGCTCTACAGCAGTATCATTTCCTTTCCTTCATTTTTCTCTCCGATCGCTTTTGTTTGGCATTCCATTTTTTCCCTTCATACATCCTACTCTTTATGCTGAACATACATGGGGAACGTCTCTAACACGCCTCTCCCCTGTGGCAGTATTTGCTACGGGATTAATTCTTATCTTATGGTGTCTCTTATGGTGTCACATAAACGCTTCACAAAGACGTGTTAAGTTACGCCAGGTAATTTGACGGTCAGCGACAATATGTTATCGTATAATCTGTCTGACCATCTTTTCAAGCGACGGTGCTTGTTTATCCAAGCTTTTTTGTTATTTTTCCTAAAGACATATGCATGGAAACATTGACAATAATTCTTCTTCTTCTTCCGTCCTTAGCCACCGACCGTCAAAGCAGTCAGTGGCCATTACGCCTAGTGACGTCTTAGGGCAACAGCAGATAGGTTTTCTTTGCCATTGTTTCCCATCACGCCTAGTGGCGTCTTTAGGGCAACGGCAAATCAACCCATTTGCTGTTGTTTCCGTAATCGAAGTGACTGGCAAACGGGTGATCAGCCCGTTGATATTGACAATAATAGTTTGAACATAAGCATAACAATGAAAATACACTGTCATCATCATCATCAGTTGCCATCTCCACAACGAAGGTTGGCTGTAATGGATCTCCAACGTCTTCTGTCTCTTGTCTTGATGGTGCACTCTGATAGACTCTTTCCTGTCCATCTCTTGATGTTGTCTTCCCACTTATAGCGCTGTCTTCCCCTTGCACGTTTGCCTTCAACTCTCCCTTCTGTTATGGTCTTCTGCAAGGTGTTATGCCTTTTTATGTGGCCAAAGTATTTTAGCTGTCGAACTTTGACCTCCCTCATTAGTTCTCTTTTCATACCTAGATTTTCTAGGACCTCCTTATTTGTTTTCATCTCTTTCCATGAGATACGCCCCATTCTTCTATATATCCACATTTCAAGAGCCTCAATTCTTTCTTCCAACTGCTTATTCATCGTCCATGTTTCTGCACCATACAGAAATGCAGAATATATATAACACTTTATGATTCTCAGTTTTAATTTGTGAGATAACTGTTTGGATGTCAGTATATGTTTCATGTTGTTGAATGTAGCTTTGGCCATTCCTATTCTCTTCTTGATTTCTGTTTCACATCTGCCATCTTCTGTTATTATATGACCGAGATATACGTAGCTCTTGACTTGTTCCAGGATTTCCCCATTTACGCTTATCTTTAATGTGGGTTTATCGTCTGTTTTGCTAATTATCATAGTTATTGTTTTCTCAATATTAATGTCGAGTCCATATTCATGACTTATACTGTTCACTTGCTTCACTAGTTCTTGTAACTCCTGTTCGCTTTCAGCTAACAACACGGTATCATCTGCATATCTAAGGTTGTTTATTGACCTTCCACTGATGTTCAGTCCTGGTATTTCCTGTATCTGTTTGAAAATTTTTTCGGTGTATAAATTAAATAGGCAGGGGGACAGCACACAACCTTGTCTGACACCTCTTTTTATGTCTATGTATGGTGAATAATTCCTTCCAGATCTTACTGTGGCAGTTTGCTCCCAATAAAGGTTACTGAGTATTCTTATATCTTTTCCATCAATACCTATGTCTTCGAGGCATTCAATTATTTTCTCATGATGGACTCTGTCAAAAGCCTTCTTATAGTCAATGAAGCACATATACATACTTTTTTGGACCTCTGTATATTTTTCTGCTAATATTCTTAGGCAAAATATTGCCTCTCTTGTTCCACTGTTCCGTCTAAAACCAAACTGTTCTTTCTGGATTTCGCTGTCTACTTTACTTTTTATTCTTTCCTGTATGATTTTGAGCAGTATCTTAATTGCATGACTCATCAGGCTGATTGTTCTGAAGTCTGAACATTCTGTTGCATTTGGTTTTTTGGGCAATGTTATAAAAAACTGATGTCTTCATGTCGTGTGGTATATATCCTGTATTGTATACATCGTTGCATATTTCTGTGATTGTATCTATACCAAAGCTCTCCAGAGCTTCTATCATTTCAATTTTTATGTTATCCATGCCTGCTGATTTTCCTTTTTGTATCATATGAATGGCATTCTCTACTTCTGATCTGAGAATGTTTGGGCCTTCATTAGAATATGGTGATGGTTTTTTACCTCTGTTGTCCTCGAATAATTCTTTTACGTATTCTGCCCATCTATTTGATATGTCTTTCTCATCAAGTAATATTACACCATTTTTGTTCTTGATACAGCTTCCTCCTTGTGCAAACCGTGACCGATTTGATAATTTCTTTATTTCTTCATGCATATCTCTTGTCCTGTGCTTTGCTTCCAAGTCTTCTATTTCCTTGCATTTTGTTTCTATCCACCGTTCTTTTGCTTCTCTACACATAGTACGTATGTCATTGTCTATTGTTTTATATTCTGGAGTGTTTTTTGCTTTCTTTCTTTCGGTCATATTATTCAAGATGTCATCTGTCATCCAAATTTGATTTTTCTTAGACTCCTTTTTAGGTAAATTTGCATTTGCTGATTGTATGCTTGTTTTTAAGCATTCCCATTTTGCGGTTGCTTTTTCTTCTGGGTTTTCTCTTCTATACTGCTCCATGCTTTCTGTCAATAACTGTTGATATTTATTTTTGACATCGATTAAATATTTCTGTTTTATATCTGGTTGTTTCAGCGCTGATATTTCTATCTGGGGTTCCTCCTGTCTTCTGTTTACTGCTCTTTTCAGCTTTATATTTACTTTGATGACGACTGGATTGTGATCTGAATTTATGTCGGCGCCAGGATATGTCTTTGCACTTGTGACACTGTTCTTAAATCTATGTTTTATAATGATATAGTCGATTTGATTTCGTGTTATATCTCCTGGGCTTTTCCATGTGTATAATTTCCTTGGGTGGTGTTCAAAAAAGGTGTTACATATGACCAGCTGGTTTTCTTCACAGAACTGGATAAGTCTGCCTCCTCTATCATTTCTTGTTCCTAATCCATACTGTCCTACTATTTTCTTGTATTTTCCTTTTCCTACTTTTGCATTCATATCACCCATTACTATCAACACATCTGTTGATTTGACTGGTTTAAGTGTGTGTTGTAGCTCTTCATAGTATTCTTCTATTTCTTCCTCGCTGTGATCTTTAGTTGGTGCATAAGTTTGTAAGATTGATATGTCGAATGGCTTTGCTCTCATTTTTAGTAACATCATTCTGTCATTGTGTGTCCAGTATCCACATACGTATTTTTCTAACTCCTTCTTTATCAACATTCCTACCCCTCTTTCATGTTTTTCTCCGCCTGAGTGTATAAGCGTGTACTGGTCTCTTTTTATGTAGCCTGTATCCAAAAGTCTTGCCTCTGCAACTCCCAGTATATCGAGTTTCATGTCTGTTGCTTCCAATATAAGATTGTCAAGCTTTCCTTTTCCGTTCAGAGTTCTAACATTCCATGTTCCTATTTTTAGGCTTCTCCTACTAGTTTTTAGGTGGTCTTTCTCAGAATGCTCCCTTTCAACAGAATTTAAGGAACACTCGTCATTATGTACTTCCTTACTCATTAGAGGAGTTGCAGCTGTAAAAATATAAATAAAAAATTACTTTCACACCTTGCACACACTCATTTACACTCTTTCTAGTACTCACAGGTTACACATTTTACATTTTGGTAATGATAGTGTTCATTAAAAGGAGAAGGAAGAGGAAAAGAAAGAAAGAAAGAAAAGGACTTTGGATGTCAAAGACCTAGATTTAGAGTCCGTCGCGAAAGATTTCCGTCTTGATGGAAAATAATCAAAACAAAGGGTACTTAAATTTACTTCCGGTAAAAGCAGGTATCCGATTCCGCTAATTTATGATGCCAAAACCTCAGTCCAGCTTGGCTAAAATAAAATCGTGCTGGGCCGTGAAATTTAATCTGAAAGGACGTCCCCTGGGACAAAAGAAAGAGTCTTGGTCGCCACAAGGGAAATAATGGGATCCGAAAAGAGACACTTCTTAGTGGATAGTTTTGGTTATTAAAGTAGTCCCTGTGGGACCGCTTACAACAAGCTTTATTCACATTTCATAGATGGAGAAAAGACATATTGAACATTCCATTAAATATAAATATACATTTATACACACTCGGGCCCGCTTACATACACACAATTGCAAGCACATTTCACTGCACCTTTTATTATTTTTCCCTTTTTCTTTTTCCTCCTGAATTTAAAGGTATGAGCCGCGCAATACCAAACGTCGAAAACTTCCCACGAACGTACTTAGGGATCAGTTGGCAAGGTCAGACATTGACACTTTAACTACATCTAGAGCTGTGGTCAAACATGACCTCCCGCGAATAAATGTGTAGTTTAAAGGGTCGAGCTGTAGTACTTGAGAGAATAGGGGGACTGGGGAAGGGAGGGGGTACAGAAGGCAGAAAGCGGACTTACAAAATGTTAGGATGGACAGAGAATGAGATAGTAGTGAGACAGAGAGAGGGCCGTTGGGGAAAGAAAGAGTCATTTTACAAACCAAGGCTGCCTCGTTAAAGAAGAGGTACCATCTCAGGGGCTATTGATAAAACTTTCTGACGAAAAATGTGCAGAAATAAACCAGCGTTGAAAATACGATGATTAAACATGGAAAGATTCCGAAAACACCAAATCTGATTCCGAAATTCTGATAAAATAACCAAGATCAATGTGTGTGTGTTATATGCAGATTTTGGAACTATGTATAAGAAGATTGCTTTGTATAAATCTGATTTTTGTGATGTTTGTAAATCGATGATTTTCTGCAGTAGTTTCTTTGTAGGTGTGATTGTACTGCATTAAAAAAACAAATGATCTTCTGTTTCTTGGATGCTTTTCCTACATAGCTGACATTTTGTTATTTGGTTGGATCTGTGTGCTTCTCGTTTTGTTGTGGGTGTCATGCTGTATATTAGCCTAAAAGTGACCTCTCTTGCTTTAGCAGTGATTTTTGGGTTGTGCAAGTTAGTGAAGGTTTCGGTGTAATTTTTTATAGCATATTTCTGTCATCTTTTAATCCTTAGATGTAAAGGTGGTGCTTGGAGTTTAACTAAATGTTTATATATTGCATTTGTTTTCTGGTGAATTAACTTTTCATGTCCTTGGATGGCTTGTATGCATGTCTTATAAAATGAGGGCGTAGGGCCGAAGTGATGGAGGATTGCATTGTTCAGTGGTTTCTGTTTGGAAAGCCTGAGTCCCATGTAATAATGAGCCAGTTTGATGATGCTACCTGTGTGTTTAATTCTGAGTGCCTGGATCTTTGTTTCTATGTCTTGAAGGGCAGTCCCTCCGTATTTCTTTTCTTGTATTAGTGTCTTGTGTTTAATGCTGTAAAAAGTGCGCCCAAAAACGAATGCTCTGACCTGCTTGTTTAAATTCGTGAAAGTCTGTTTTGGGGGGTCAAAAACTGTGGCAATGTAAAGCAGCTTAGGGAAAATGAATGTATTTACAATTAAACTTCGTCCAAAAATCGTTGTGGTTTTGTATTTGTATCTGTGCAGCATGTCTCGTATTTTTGATGTTAGATTTTTCCATGTGTCTCAGTGTATGCGATTTGGGTGTGAGGGAAAGGTTATCCATATTACTACATGGTACAGACAGTATTGATTAAAACTGCAAACTGAAAGACTAGTTCTAATACTAAAACTTAAGACTAGCTGAAAAAATTTATTTAGCTAAAGTTTTTCTTTCTTTCTTTTATTAAATCAAAACAGTATTATATCTTTACTCTTATATAGCCCATAACGTTTATTTGTTATTTAAAAGTGCTTAATTATTCTGAAAGCAATGAACACTTTTACAACTTTTACAATATAAAAATAAATAAGTTTTATTTTTTTAATGTCCCTTGATTAATTAATATATTTATTTTTTTACTTCCCTTGACAACACTGACATTCTCATATTCTTTGTTATCTCCCATAATGACGTGTTTTTTAACACTGTCGGATAAACCATTTGTCTATTATCATCATCAGCAGCTGCCATCTGCACACGAAGGTCAACAGCAATGGATCTTCGGCGTCTTTCGTCTGTTGCCTTTATAGCTCTTTCCTGTCCATCTCTTGATGTTATCGTGCCATTGATTTAAACCGCTGCCTTCGTCTGGCACGTTTGCCTACAGCTCTGCATTCCATTATGGTCGTTAGCAAGGTGTTATGTCTTTTCATTTGAGCAAAATATGTTAGCTGTCTGATTTTGACCTGTTACATTATTTCTCTTTGCATTCCTAGGTTTTGTCACAGTGGATTTTTGGTGGTGATCTCTTTATGTACTTCGCGTTGATTTTACTTCATTGGCCGTAGAGATGCTGATGACTTATTAACTTCTACGTTTCGGTGTGTATAGTGATGAGTAAATCCCAGTGACAACACGGTGGAGTCAGGTCCAATTTAGGGACAGTTAACCCTGTAGCCGGCATGTATTTCTACAGGTTGTGTAAACCAACTAAGGTAACAGTGGTAAATCAGGATGGACAGAACGTGAATATCGATTGTCTATCTTACTCCACTGTCAACAACGAATATAGGAACCCTTAATGCTTGTATAATATAACTCAAAGGTCTGAGTTAGTCTGGGCATTGGTTTAATTTGACTTCTACTGGCATACAGGTTAGCGGCCATGTTCGTAGCAATATTTAATAACAGCGTAAGGAATATCTCTAAGGGGTATGTTACTTTATAAAAGTACGTGGTACAAATAGAATCTCACTCTTGAGTTCTAGTGTCAACTAATTTCTCTAGTGGTTCAGTTATGTTAAATACCAGGAAGACAGTTACGACGGATGATCCATCTTTTGCTCAACTCTAACTTCAGTTTCCTAAGCTAACGGATCAACCTTGAAACGTTCCTTCATTATTAATCCGAAATATCTCATTACACGATTATTCATTATCCCTTTCTTTTATAACACAATAGTATTCAACAAAATTGTAGCCAACCTAAGGTCATCTACCAACCTGAATTTTATAAAGGGAAATTCGACCCCCTTCGTAGGCTTTCATCCCGTGTAGGTTAGTTGTTATAAGGTCGACCTTGATAAACATTTCTCTAGTCATGATATTCTTCTGGTATTTCTACTCGAGTCAGAGTACGCTTCCCGCTTCTCTTAACCCTTGATTTCTGGTTGAATTCGTTTTAGCTATTTCGTGTCAATGGCAGTTTGTCTTCAGGTCTAATTACTTTTGATTTTTCTCTTCATCTGCCACCTGGACTCGTTGGTGAAAGGGGTCCTGTCTCCATCTTGGCTTAATTGCCTTTTTCTTCTGACGTTCTAGTTGTTCTGTGACGTGGTACCCACTTTTTTATTTATCTTCCCCCGTAACCAGCTCTGAGAGTGTTGCTTTCTTCTCATAGCCAACATATATTTCTCTATTTTACGTCATGCCGGACGTATGTCACTATTCCTGTGATATATACACTCCAGGGTCATCTAGAAAAAAATGATGTCCAAGACAGCATTCTTACTCCAGCCATACCTCTCACAGACTCTAAAACGCCTCCTTTTCTACATAACCCGAAACTAACTAAAATACTGAACTAATTCCTTAAATTTTTCGAATACTTATTATTAACAACATTTTTAACCTTCTTAATTTGTAATTTTACAACATCTAACACTCAACTACGGCTCAGCCCCTCGGCTTACACTCGTCTCTCCCAATGATCTTTATTTCTACTAATGAACACAACTCCCACAAGTCTTTCCGCTCGTCTTACTCCTTACTTTCTACAGTTACCTTCTTGTCATTCCGCCACTGCATATCTATGTTTTCACCCCTCGCTCTACTATATATGCATTATCGTTTTTCCCAACTCAGCTCACGCATAAGTCCGATTGGACCCTATCATGCCCCTCTACAAGATCTAGCTATCGCCTCCCTCTTGTACTTAAACTGCTGTGAGCCGTCCTCAAAGATTATCCTCTCTCTCTTTTCTTTTTTTCCTTCTTACTCTTGCTTGCTAACTCACTTCGTTCTCTATACACCTTCGACAATTTTACCTTACCCTCTAGGTTTCGGAGAAGCCTAACTCCTCACAAGTCTCCGCAAGACTTTAGCAATCGCCGCAACATCTCTGTGCTCCACGCTACTAATTATCTCGTTCCTTCCCTGGAACTACCTCTCCTAATTCCTCCTTTATCTCCATTTCTCACCAATTCCCCATGGCTTCTCCAAAATTCAATTAATTCAGCCGTTTTCTTTATAATTTCTCAATATACCATTTTTTTCTCTATTATCTTATAACTTATAGGTTCGTCACTTCTCTGTGACTTCTCAATTTTCTCATCATTATCTTAATTATTCTTTTATATTCGCCATCTCCCATGGCCCATCATTTCTCACCATCTGAACTCTCATCTATCTCAACTCTTAATTTCGCCATCTCCCATCATTTCTCACCATCTGAACTCTCATCTATCTCAACTCTTAATTTCGCCATCTCCCATGGCCCATCATTTCTCATCATCTGAACTCTCATCTATCTCAACTCTTAATTTCGCCATCTCCCATGGCCCATCATTTCTCACTATCTGAACTCTCATCTATCTCAACTCTTAATTTCGCCATCTCCCATGGCTTCTCTTCAGTTTCTCCATTATTCCTGCCGTCTTCCTACAGACGCCATAACGATTACAAAATGGCGCGGCTACATATGTTTTCGGGAAACCCCAATCGACTGAAAATCAAAAATAGTGCATCAGCAACATCTACAGTAGATATAGTTTTGAGAGGAATAGCCTCTGGCCAGCGTGTGCACATATCAATGCATGTTAGGACATAACGATGACCTCTCCCTGACGTGACTGGCAGTGAACTTATAAGGTCAATTGCCATTTTTGCGAACGGACGCAATGAAATGTCTGACGCCTGGATGGGCGCATTATGCTTAGGTCGTCTAGCTGCCACATCTTGGAAAGTTTTGCACGTGCGACAAAAGATTTTTACATCTATTGTCACCCCATGCCAAAAGAAATGAGACAAAACCCTCTGTTTTGTCCTGGCAATCCCTAAATGTCCAGCACAATTTACATCATGAGCACGCCGCAAGACAAATGGGCGGAAACTAGTGGGTATCATAATTTTTTTTTTTTTTTGCTGACGTGGAATTTTGGAAATTCCGAATCAAGATACCATTCTTTAATGTGTACCAGTGTACAGACTTATCATTATATACCACATCATCAGACTTGGCAAGATGAAAATTTTTTTTAATGAATCATTGTATTCTGCATCTGTATAAGTGATTCCTTGTCAATAAGTTCAACATGTAACTCATCGACATCTACTCCCTTCTCATCATTCATCACCTCATCAGCCACCATCTCATCCTTCATCATCTCTGCACGCGATTTAGCTCTAGTCGTGACATCATTTGCCGTAATCAAATGTTGCTGTTACCACTTTACAATATCATTGTCGTGAGAAATTCTAATCCACATATATAAATTATCAGGTAAATGTAAAGCCTAACACATAAATTCAATAAAAGGAAAGAAGAATGGTAAAGAACAGTGCTGTCACAATGACTGTACTCGAAATCCCCCTTGTTTTCTCCTTCGTCTGCAAATTGTAACGTTTCACGTTGATAGTAAAAGCCTTCTGCAGCATACACGCGTTTCCCCAACACAATAAAATGTGTACTCCATTTCTAAGAAAAACCTTGAGATACGCAAGATGACCTAGATTTAAAATTCCATTCATGTCATTTTATACACTACGTTACCAAAAAACGAAAGACAGATGGACTAAAGATAGAAAGAAAGGGAGAGGCTGAAAGCCGGAACGCAGGCAATACTACCACAGTCTCGCGATACACAATTACTACCATCACGCGTGTAAGGCCACAAGCACTAGCTTTTTTCAAATCGACAGTGATAAAAAACACTACACACACGAGAGTTAGTTTTTAAAAACTCACAAAACGCTTATTAGGAAACATGACATTATACTGGTTTACGTTTGAAAACATTACAGTACCCAGACACCACATCGTACTCGAAGTAAACAGGAGGTAGAAGAAAGTGCATATTTTGAACGCAGCCACTTAGCTCCTTTAAATATATATATTTGGGTTCCTTAGGACTTGCTGACAAAGAATATGTTAAACGTTACGCAAATAGTCTAGGAATTACCAAATTATAGCCAAAAGAAATAGTGAGGGATGTCAGACAACACCAAAATCAGAATCGCTCAGTGGCAGATTTTCACACCACCATTGTACGGGAAATGGGTCTCCATGTTAAATCCGATTTGATTGGAGCGCAATAAATGTAAGGCTAAACACGATTAGTCGGGCTATAAATACTATCTTTTGTTGTCAGGGGAAACGGGAGTAGGAGTACTTTTTTTCAAACGATTGGGTAAACATGGCACGATTGGTTAGACCCGCGAATATAGTCAATCAGAGGCGTCAGGTCACCACCACATGTTCAAATAAACTTACTACAGAACCAGTGCGTTGAGCACCAGTGCATATTTTTCTAAATAAAAGCCTGGGACATCGGCAGATCGAAATTGTGCTATATTCATTGCCAGTCAACGTAACTGTGTATTATTCCATGAATTGTGGTAAGCTTGATATATTCAATATCTTTTTAATGAAAATTGAATGTAAATTGATAATTTATGTCTGTATATATGTGTGGTTCAGTAGCGAACATGAGGTAAAGCCTATATAGTGCTCCAACCTGAACAGAAGGTGTCGGAGGAAAGTAAAACTGCATGGAATTGCCAAACAGTACACTGACACCTATCTTATTGACTAGAAAGAAATAATGCTGGAATTGCAGAGGCGTAGTAACCATTAGGGAGGAATATACTGGTGTAAATTATTTCAGATGAAGCTGACAGTTGGCCTACCACTCTGACTCAGTGTTTGTTATGTATTGTGTTCAGTCTGTAAATGGATTATAAACTAGTTATGAAGTAGGAGGTACAACCTTCTTGTTTCAGGGACCGTGGTCCAAAAGTTATTGAGCAGCACCTGGTCTGAGCTTTGCTGAACCTAGAGGCTGACATCATACTCCTGGGTCCAGATAGTGACCAGTGAGGTGTCTCCAGAACACAGGGAGGCTATCGAGCAAAGGAGTCTTTTCCTGCCGCCATCACGAAAGATAAGCCTATGTGGCCAGTGGAGCTCAACATTATGCCCCCCCCCCCCCCCAAAATCTGACTTTATAATAAACCAGAGGGAAAATACAGTGTTTAAATTGATAGGGACTGTGAACTTTTCCCCATACTACTTACAAGATAAACAAACACTTGAAGTCATGATGACAAATAACAACATAGCTTGAAAAAACAAAACCAGTATTACCTCATATTACTACTACACAACTGACACACATAGGATAATATTAATAAAATATGTCACTACAAGTTTCATATTGATAAATCCTGTACATATAAATTGTAATTAAAATTGATTGTGATTCCTGGTTCACTTTGTAGTTGAATCAGGACATATATATTAATGAAAGTACTTAATACATATTGATATTTGAAAATTTACCAGTGACTCATTTAAGATAGTCTTATAGAATGTTACATGTGTGTGAGTGTCACAGTGTTGTCAAGTGTGGTGGAATAAATTAAATTGTTTATCTGTCTGTTGTTGTTGTGACTTACACTTCATCATATACATACCCTAGACATTTAACGTAGTCATCACAATATTCCAGAATAATTCTGACTGAGGCATAATGTGGTAGCAAGTAAGGTTATCTGTAAAACACTACACCTATTAGATACAGATACCTTCACAGCTGATCTCAGTCAGTACACTAAGTCCCTATAAAAATTTATAACATCCCACTTAACCACAATCATCATTAGTGCAATCGGGAAATCCAAGAATATTTCCCAGCAATTGGTTTGTCCAACAGGCACATGAGAGTCCTCCCCGTAAAATAAGGGGTATCCAAGAATACTTCCGCAGTCGGATAATATTCCACTGTGCCACTGAAAGTAATGCACTTGACTTCCCTGCCTGTGTAATCAGATTGATCCACCAACGATCTGCGCACTCCAACAGTAGTGCATCCAGTGTCCCTGAGCACTGAAAGAAGTTGGTTATTCACAAAATCCCTATTAAACACTATTGACCCTGTCCCATCATAAGAGGACATGACTGGAAAAGGATGTCCACACAGGAGCCTAGGAACTCCTTATAGCTGAAACAAAGAATTACATTCTGAACAATTTGTACTATTAGAAAAGTCTACACTGCATGCATTTGCATGAGAAACAACATTGTTATTTTGGACTGTATTATTGTCACTTTGATGCGCAAGTGCATTGGACCGTTCAGGATTTCTAGCCCTTTGAAAGTTATTGTTCTGATGAGAACTTCTGTTGTTATAATAATTGTCATTGTTTCTATAACCTGATCTTTGGCCTCTGTTTGACTGGTAGTTATATCCACCTCTGTTCCAATCCATGTTAGGTCTGAAAGATGATTGATTAGGTACATATCCATCATCATATGAATAGAAATTCCTTTGAGGTTGTTGTGATCTATTATTAAAAGTATACCTCCCTCTGGGAGATCCAGTATTATAATCTCGATTAACTCGAAGATCTCTGTCCATGCTATAAGATCTTTGTCTAGGTGGATTATAGATCATAGTTCTGGCTCATGTCATTGGCAATGAATCCTTTATGTTATTCCTGCCAAGATTTCTTCCAGGATTTACAACTTGGTACTGTCGTCCCAGATTTTCTACAGCAGCCAAAGTCTCAGGCTTTCTCTCCTGCAAAAAGGATAAAAAGTCACCACTGACTGTGGTGAAGTGGGATGTTATAAATATTTATAGGGGACTTAGTGTACTGACTGAGATCAGCTGTGAAGGTATCTATATCTAATAAGAGTAGTGTATTATAGATAACCTTACTTGCTGCCACATATATGTATACCTCAGTCAGAATTATTCTGGAATAGTGTGATGACTACGTTATATGTCTAGGGTATGTGTATGATAAAGTGTAAGTCATAACAACAACAGACAGATAAACAATTTAATTTATTCCACCACACTTGACAACACTGTGACACTCACATACATAAAACACTCTACAAGGATATCTTAAAGGAGTCACTGATAACTTTTCAAATAACAATATGTATTCATTGCTGTCATGAATGTATATGTGTCCTGATTCAAATACAAAGGAACCAGGAATCACAATCAATTTTAATTACAAGTTATATGTACAGAATTTATTAATATGAATCTTGTAGTGACATCTATTTTTAATAGTATCCTATGTGTGTTAGTTGTGTAGTAGTAATATGAGGTAATACTGGTTTTGTTGTGTTCAAGCTCTGTTGGTATTTGTCATCATGACTTCAATAGTTTGTCTTTATTGGAACTAGTATTGGAGATGTTCTCAGTTCCTGATATTAAAACAATTAAACTCCCCTCTTAATTGTATTTTACACTGTCATTTTAAGATGGGGGTACATAATGTTGAGCTCAGCTGGCCACATCAGCTTATCTTGCGTGATGGCGGCAGGAAAAGACTCCTCTGCTCGATTTCTCCCCTGGGCTCTGGAGACACCTCACTGATAGCTAAATGGACCAAGGAGTATGCTGTCCGACTCTGGATTCAGCAAAGCTCTGACCAGGTGCTGCTCAATAACGTCAAGACCACGGTCCCTGAAAACAAGAAGGATGTACCTTCTACGTCATAACCAATCTATACTCTCTTTCTACACTGATAACAATACATCACAAACATTGAGTTCAGAGCGTTAGGCCAACTGTCAGCTTCATCTGAAATACTTTATACCAGTATTAACCTCCTTAATGGTTACTACGCCTCTGCACTTCCAGCATTATTTCTGTCTAATCAATAATCTAGGTGTCAGTGTACTGTTTGGCCATTCCATGCCGTTTTACTTTCCTCCGACACCTTCTGTTCAGGCTGGAGCATTATAGGCTTTACATCATGTTTGCTACTGAACTACACATATATATATACAGGCATAAATTAACAATTTACATTCAATTTTCATTAAAAAGAGATCAAATATTTCAGCCTACCACAATTCATGGAAATAAACACAGATACGTTGACTAGCAATGAATTCTGGCACAAATACTGGCACAAATTCCCATCTGCTTATGTTCCAGGCTTTATTTTATATAAAATATACACTGGTGATCAACGCACTGCTTCTTAGTAGGTTTATTACAAGATGTGGCAATGAACAGACGCTCTGAATCAAGTATATTCGCAGCTCTACCCAATGAAACCACGTCTCCACATCTTTTCAAAAAAAAAAAACCCCATCTATTCGTTTCCCATAACAACACAAGATAGTATTTATAGCCCGACCAATCGGGTTTAGTCTTATATTTGTTGCGCTCCAATCAATTAGGAGTTAACATGGTAGGCTATTTCCGTAACGTAAGGTTTTTTTCAAACACGTTATAAAAAAATTTTATGAGCAGAAATGATTTCATGCTGTCAGGCATCCCCACTATTTTATTTTGGTTATAATTTATTAATTCCTAGACTACTTGCGTAACGTTTTACATATTCTTTGTCAGCAAGCCCTAAGGAACCCAAATATACAAATTAAAAAGAGCTAAGTGGCTGCGTTCAAAATATGCAATTTCTTCTACCTCCTGTTTCGAAGATGTGCTGTCTGGGTACTGTAATGTTTTCAAACGTAAACCCATCTAATGTTATCTTTTCTAATAAGCGTTTTTTCAAGATTTTAAAACCTAACTCTGGGAAGGTTAGTGTTTTTATCACTGTCCGTCTGAAAAAAAGTTAGTGCATGTGGCCTTACACGCGTGATAGTAGTAATTGTATATCGCGTTACGCTTGTTGGGGGTGGCATTAATAGCGAGACACGTGTTTCGTGTTGCATGCGTTCCTGATTTTCAGCCCTCCCTTCTTTCTATTTGAGTCCATCTGTTCGTTCGTTTTGGTAACGTAGTATAATTAATGTTAGGATTAATTTAGGTCATTACGCAGTGTGCCTCTCAATGTTTTTCTTAGAAATGCAATACCCGTTTTAATGTGTTTTGGAAACGCTTGTATTTATGCAGTGGCTTATATTTAACGTGGAAACGTTACAATTTGCAGACGAAGCATAAAACAAAGGGGATTTTGAGTACTGTCATTGTGATAGCACTGTTATTTTACCATTGCTCTTTTCTTTATTAAATTTATTTGTTAGGCTTTATATTTACCTTTTAATTTATATATGTGGATTAGAATATTTCACGACACCTCCCCTCTTAAAACAGACATCCTATGTCAGTCCTTTATTCTATATACACATAGATAAATTTAAGTCAACTTGACTTTACTCTGCTGTGGTGTTATCATGGTTTTATGTAGTTGGGTCCATTCAGAGTAGGCACTACTCATGAAATCTGCCTCAGACTTCTACAACCAATAATATATTTCGGTTATGTTACTGAACAGCCGCAAGTGTGAGTGCTTGTCTTAATGCTGCGTCGCAACCCGTATTCACCATTTCTCTTCTCTGAGTCTGCGCAATGACATGTCCAGAGAACATTATATTTCCCTCAAAATGTACGTTATGAGGAGATAACATATACCTGGTGATAGCAGAGTTTTTGTAGTGGATCCCATAATCTTCTTATTATCCTGTATGAAACATTCGGAATATCCTCAATCAAAGAGGCAACTCAGGGATTCATTACGTTCCTCCGAAATGTTTACATCCAACAATTTTCTCATCATTCTAGAGAAGACACTAGGCGCATTCTTCAATCCAAATGGCAATCTATTAAACTCATAGTGTCCTTCTGAGGTACTAAAAGCTAGGTATGGTCTAACCTCAGGCTTTACTGGAATCTGATAGTATCCTTTACTCAGATCCACTTTTGAGAAATATTTAGCTTTATTTAATCTGGCAAACAGCTGATTTGTATCCGGCAATGGATCCACCTGTCCTTCTGTAATAGCATTCAGTCTCCTGTAATCTATACAGAGTCTATGTTCTCCAGAGGGCTTCCTTAAGAGTACAACACCGGAACTATACGAAGATTCACTGTGCGAAATAATTCCTTCCTTCAACAGATAGTCTATCTCTTCCTTAAAAGCTTTCTCCTTAGCAAACGGAATCGAATATGGTTTCATACAGACAGGTGTGGGGTCTATCAGTTTCATATCATATTCCAATAGGTTTGTATGCCCTGGTCGGTCTGTTAACACCTCTGCATGATTATTTAGAACCTGTTGCACTCTCTCTTTCTGAGTTTTCGTTAAATGTGTACTGATTTTCACCTGTGCTGCTGTCACACAGGGGTGTAATGGATATTCAAATGATGAAAGTGGTTCCTTTTTCATCTCCATGGCGATGGACAAGGTCAACAAGTGTGTCTCTTCCTGATGTTCTCTTTCCAAATATTTCTTCAGGAGATTCACATGATAGATTTTTTTCTTTCCCCTTCTTATCTATCTTATAATTTGTTCTAGACACCTTCTCTAGAACTGTATATGGACCCTGCCATCCAATTTGTAACTTATTCTGACTCCCGGGCAAAAGAAGCAGTCCTTTCTCTCCCACAGCCAAATTTCTGTCTTTCGCCTTCCTGTTATAATAGGCAGCATGTTTCTTCCTGGCTTGTTTCAAATTTTCATTGGCAAGTTTCCAGCCAGTTTTTAAACGAGTGGTCAGCTCATTCACATATTGGTATGAAGATGTAATGTTTTCCTCTGCCTTTTCATCAGTCCACGTTCTTAACAAAGCTACATATGGACCTTTAATTTTGTGGACCTATTTGTCCATGCACCGGTATGGTCTCTTCCACTCGAAGCTCTATAGTGATGATTTTTCTTCCCAGAATTATCATTCACAAAACGACCGCTACCAATTCTTTTCCTGGGGCTTTCTCCCCACTTAAAATTCTTGATGAGAGATTTCCTCTCTACATCCTCTTCCCCCAGTTTGTTTAAGTCCGATTGAGGGATTGTCGGCTTATCCTGGGGTAAGACATCTTTTTGCACTCTCCGCATAGTGGCCATTGTAAAACAGTTAAGTGAAGCTTGTCCGTGAAAAGGGGCTTCCCATTCCATTTGGTCCACTTTATCAAATCTATATTTCTTTATATTGTCAGGCCTAATTTTGCCCCGTGGCGTGTCCAGGTCCTGATCAATGTTCCCACTTGTGGGTGTTCCCTCATGTGCTATGCTACACCTTTCTACAAAATTCTCAATGTTCCATCTTGCTTTGGGCCAATAATAATTGTGAGCCACCTTTTGAATGATGGTACCTATCTTCTCATGGTCCCCATCTGGTTTCACATGTAGGCTCCTTATTAAGTCTGCCCTATATCTTTTAGGAAGTACCAGTTGTCCCTGACCTTTGGATCTAGCTCCAGTCTTCCTATACATCAACTTGTTTTTCATGTAAAAATCTCCCTTGCCTGGAGTTGTATGACAAGTTGACAATTTTCTGAAACAAGGCTTGAGTGTTTTATCCCCAGCCTGTGCCTTCCTCATCTCTTCTGGAGTGGTATCCAACATAATATCCTCCTCCTGTCTTGAGGTCGACCTGACCTGAAGGGTTGCCATATACACAGGTTTCCTTCTGCAACGGTCAGTGTCATGATTGTCCATCTGACAATTTTTACACCACCTTTTTCCTTGGTTGAAAGATTTTCTTTCATCATATTTCTTTTCATCGAATTGTGGGAATTTATTTTTATTTTCATACCGTGGCCTATCAAACTGGTGCTTACCTTTGTTTTGATCCCTAGGATCAAATTTATTAAAGTTCTGTGGTGCCCTAAAGTTATCCACTTGTTTCTTTTTATTACCTGTTACCTCTGCTTGAGCTGCTTGATACCTTTCAGCAACATTTAGCAACTCACCCAGCCTCTCTGCACCTTGTTCCATGAGAAACTTTCTCAGGTCTGGAGCCATGGACTCTCTTAATTGCTCTATAAGGACCATTTCCTTAAGGTCTTGGGTTTTCCCCAGAGAAGTCCATTTCTCCAAGTATGTCTCTATTCGTGCAGAGAACTGGTGATAGGTTTCACCTGACAGTAGTTTAGCATTCCTAAATTTTTTCCTATAAAATTCTGCATTCTTTTCATATCTTAACAAAAGAGCCTGCTTTAGCATGTCATAATTTTCCTGATCACCTCTGCTCATTTTTGCAAAAACTTCATAAGCTGCCCCACGAAGTCCCTGAGATAACTTTAAGCTCCACCTTTCTCTCTCTAACCCATACGTGGTAGCTAATAGTTCATACCTATTTAGGTAGCTCTCTATATCATCGTCTTTCTCAACAAAATGATCTAAATGAAAATTCATAGCTGAGGTTGAGGCTCCTTGGCTAGCAGTGGCATCAGAGGCAAAGGGACTGGCACCATTTTCAGGAGCATGGCCTTGAAACTCAAACTCCCTTAGTCGTAACTCATGTTCCCTTTGTAATCTCTTCTCCTCCTTTTCTGCTTCCCTCTCTGCAGTCAATCTTCTTTCTTCTGCTTCCCTTTCTGCAGTCAATCTTCTTTCTTCTGCTTCCAATTCTGCAGCTAATTTCTTCTCTTCCCTTTCTGCAGTCAATCTTCTTTCTTCTGCTTCCAATTTCTTAGCCTCAGCCTCAATCTGCAACCTCTTAATTTCTTTTTCAGCCTCTAACTTTCTTTCTGCTTCAAACCTTCTTTCTTCGCGTTCAATAAATTTGTCACATTCCGTAGTGACATAGGCAACCATAACTTGCCCATCTAATCCTAACTCTTTTGCAGTCTGAACAGCAGCAGATCGAAATTTGGCCAGGTCCGCCATTGTCTATCAGGTAAATTTATACAATGTCTAACCAACAATTCAATCTCTAAATATATATCTAATGGACAATACAGGCACCGTGAGCTCAACCTTATTTAATTCCACCCAAGGATACCTTTTAATTCTTATATTCCCTGAAGTGAATTACCCCCACTATTTTTAATAGGTAAAGATTCAAAATCCCAAGAGCGAGACCCCAATATATGTGGTGAAGTGGGATGTTATAAATATTTATAGGGGACTTAGTGTACTGACTGAGATCAGCTGTGAAGGTATCTATATCTAATAAGAGTAGTGTATTATAGATAACCTTACTTGCTGCCACATATATGTATACCTCAGTCAGAATTATTCTGGAATAGTGTGATGACTACGTTATATGTCTAGGGTATGTGTATGATGAAGTGTAAGTCATAACAACAACAGACAGATAAACAATTTAATTTATTCCACCACACTTGACAACACTGTGACACTCACATACATAAAACACTCTACAAGGATATCTTAAAGGAGTCACTGATAACTTTTCAAATAACAATATGTATTCATTGCTGTCATGAATGTATATGTGTCCTGATTCAAATACAAAGGAACCAGGAATCACAATCAATTTTAATTACAAGTTATATGTACAGAATTTATTAATATGAATCTTGTAGTGACATCTATTTTTAATAGTATCCTATGTGTGTTAGTTGTGTAGTAGTAATATGAGGTAATACTGGTTTTGTTGTGTTCAAGCTCTGTTGGTATTTGTCATCATGACTTCAATAGTTTGTCTTTATTGGAACTAGTATTGGAGATGTTCTCAGTTCCTGATATTAAAACAATTAAACTCCCCTCTTAATTGTATTTTACACTGTCATTTTAAGATGGGGGTACATAATGTTGAGCTCAGCTGGCCACATCAGCTTATCTTGCGTGATGGCGGCAGGAAAAGACTCCTCTGCTCGATTTCTCCCCTGGGCTCTGGAGACACCTCACTGATAGCTAAATGGACCAAGGAGTATGCTGTCCGACTCTGGATTCAGCAAAGCTCTGACCAGGTGCTGCTCAATAACGTCAAGACCACGGTCCCTGAAAACAAGAAGGATGTACCTTCTACGTCATAACCAATCTATACTCTCTTTCTACACTGATCACAATACATCACAAACATTGAGTTCAGAGCGTTAGGCCAACTGTCAGCTTCATCTGAAATACTTTATACCAGTATTAACCTCCTTAATGGTTACTACGCCTCTGCACTTCCAGCATTATTTCTGTCTAATCAATAATCTAGGTGTCAGTGTACTGTTTGGCCATTCCATGCCGTTTTACTTTCCTCCGACACCTTCTGTTCAGGCTGGAGCATTATAGGCTTTACATCATGTTTGCTACTGAACTACACATATATATATACAGGCATAAATTAACAATTTACATTCAATTTTCATTAAAAAGAGATCAAATATTTCAGCCTACCACAATTCATGGAAATAAACACAGATACGTTGACTAGCAATGAATTCTGGCACAAATACTGGCACAAATTCCCATCTGCTTATGTTCCAGGCTTTATTTTATATAAAAATATACACTGGTGATCAACGCACTGCTTCTTAGTAGGTTTATTACAAGATGTGGCAATGAACAGACGCTCTGAATCAAGTATATTCGCAGCTCTACCCAATGAAACCACGTCTCCACATCTTTTCAAAAAAGTACCCCGTCTATTCGTTTCCCATAACAACACAAGATAGTATTTATAGCCCGACCAATCGGGTTTAGTCTTATATTTGTTGCGCTCCAATCAATTAGGAGTTAACATGGTAGGCTATTTCCGTAACGTAAGGTTTTTTCAAACACGTTATAAAAAAATTTTATGAGCAGAAATGATTTCATGCTGTCAGGCATCCCCACTATTTTATTTTGGTTATAATTTATTAATTCCTAGACTACTTGCGTAACGTTTTACATATTCTTTGTCAGCAAGCCCTAAGGAACCCAAATATACAAATTAAAAAGAGCTAAGTGGCTGCGTTCAAAATATGCAATTTCTTCTACCTCCTGTTTCGAAGATGTGCTGTCTGGGTACTGTAATGTTTTCAAACGTAAACCCATCTAATGTTATCTTTTCTAATAAGCGTTTTTTCAAGATTTTAAAACCTAACTCTGGGAAGGTTAGTGTTTTTATCACTGTCCGTCTGAAAAAAAGTTAGTGCATGTGGCTTTACACGCGTGATAGTAGTAATTGTATATCGCGTTACGCTTGTTGGGGGTGGCATTAATAGCGAGACACGTGTTTCGTGTTGCATGCGTTCCTGATTTTCAGCCCTCCCTTCTTTCTATTTGAGTCCATCTGTTCGTTCGTTTTGGTAACGTAGTATAATTAATGTTAGGATTAATTTAGGTCATTACGCAGTGTGCCTCTCAAGGTTTTTCTTAGAAATGCAATACCCGTTTTAATGTGTTTTGGAAACGCTTGTATTTATGCAGTGGCTTATATTTAACGTGGAAACGTTACAATTTGCAGACGAAGCATAAAACAAAGGGGATTTCGAGTACTGTCATTGTGATAGCACTGTTATTTTACCATTGCTCTTTTCTTTATTAAATTTATTTGTTAGGCTTTATATTTACCTTTTAATTTATATATGTGGATTAGAATATTTCACGACACTGACTGAAGACAGCACTTTGTCTCTTAAAATTAAGTCAGCCAGCCCCTCAAAAGTTTTATCAGTCATTGACAAATCAACCCATCTAGAAAAGCAAAGCTTAACTGAAGAAATGAATTTAGCAAAATCTTTAGCTGAATCAGGCAACAATGATTTCAGTTTCAATCTGTACCCATTTTCCTCCAGTTGATACTTTTTTAGTAGCAAAGCCTTCACAGCATCATAATCATTTCTAGTCTGATCATCCATGGTGCAGACTGCAGTAAGAGCCTCACCCACCAACAAACTCATTAACCTGCTAGGCCAAGTAGCTCTATCAATCTTAAACTTTTGGCAACATGTCTCATATCTATTTAGAAAGCATGATATGTCATCGTTATTATATTTAAATGTGAGCAAATTTAATTTAAACGTAGAGGCATGGTCTTTTTTTCCAGCCTCCTCAATTGCTGGGTTAGCCTGTTTAAGTTGGACTTTTAATGTTTCCAACTCAAGTTCTGCCAGTCTTTGAGCATAGGCTAATTTTTTCCCTCAAGTTCTTGTTAAGCCTTTATTTCTGCTTGAGCTTGTGCCAATTTTTTTCCTCAAGTTCATATTCTCTTCTTTTATTCTCCTGCTGAAGAGCTACTTATTCCTGTCTCTTCTTCTCAGCTAATTCTTCCACTCTCTTCTTCTCAGCTAATTCTTCTACTCTTTTTTTCTTAGCTAGAATATCCTCTAGAAGATGCTCCTTCTTCCACTCTCTTCTCTTTATCCAATTGTCTCTGATCTCTGAGCTCACTGGATGCATAGGTTTTTAAAGCTTCACACTCAAAACCAAATTCCTTTCCAATCTTTACAAAATATTCCAAGGTAGCCATAATTCAGCAATATTGTGACACCAAATTGTCAAGTAATAATTTAAATTACACACACACACACACACACACACACACACACACATATATATATATATATATATATATATATATATATATATATATATATATATATATATACATATACATATACATATATCCATACATACATACATACATACATACATACATACATACATACATACATACATACATACATACATACATACATACATACATACATACATACATACATACATACTGTTAAATCATGTTTTTATTTGTTAAATGCCGTGAATGTCCACCAGTTGATAAACTCATACTGGCCAGTGGTTGTTAAATGTAGATGCTGGGACTGGTGTAGTAAAGTGTAACGATTGTCAACTCATTAAACCCAGCACAGTTTTGGTCATACAGGTCATCTTGTCCTGGAACGTGATGAGGCTCCGACAAGAATGTGAGTGTAGACAATGAGTGTGTATGAATGTCAGTACGCGAATGGTAGAATGATTCGATAGAGTTGTCAGGTTGGTAGTACATCACTCATACTCACACTGCTCGAATTCAAGAAGTACTAGAACTACGGTGGTCTTTTTATAACATTTAATGAGACGCACACTTGGACAGTACGTGTATGGTTACAGGAACAAATGTCGACATAGACAGCATAATGTTGGTCACAGGAATATCATCTTAAGTTAGCATTCATGCTTGGCAAATATCATAATGGAGCATTCGTAAATAAGCATTCAGAGTTCCATCATGTAAATCATCTGGCTTTACTGACTGGGCACGTCAGACCATAACCAATATATAGGAAGGCTCCTAGACCTAACCTCGTCTAGCGAATATCCCTTCACGTAAAGTTCAATATATATATATTTTCATAAAGATATAGGAATCCCAGACATGGGTTCTCACATGTAGCAGTGATCTCTTGGTTCATCGAGCGATAGTACAGGCATCCCTTTTTCTCACTCGATAAATACAAAGTATATGGATTTCAACATGGCTGTGCTTCTCTCGTGAGCTTCACTCACTATTGGATACAGACCAAAATTGGTCATTCGTTAAATGTCCTCATTTCTTCATAGCTTCTATCATAGAGGTAATTGAATAATATCATATAATCTAGTGCTGATACATAGGAATGTCATCTTCCTTTGAATAAATATTCTTTTCAAAAGTACCACTGTGCATCTGCTTATCGACAACGATGGCGAAGCCCAAGTTCATAATAAATTGTGGTTTTACCTTTCTATGCGAAATATAACTTTGCCATTCCTTGGCAAAAGAGAATAAACACTGGGGTAAAGTACATACAACATGTCTAAATGACTATCACTTTTTCCCCATCTACTTATAGATCACTTTTTCGGCGATAAGCCCGCTACAACAAAATTCGACATCCCGACAGGATGACAGCCATGAATCACACACCCTCTGCTTGCGATACTTCCGCTGCATAGCCTTTGACCTTTTCTAGCGACAACCAACATAGTTCGACTTAGAAATGTAAAGATATCCATATATAAGACAGACTCGTCCTACTCATACAAACACTACGTATAAATTCAGGCCATAGATATACTGAAGCAAGAACAATCTATTCCTACCCAGCCAAAGAATAAATCGCAGTAGGCCTAAATTCGTCCGCGGAGTCCGATCGAAGATGACGGAACTCCTTTCAAGGGAAGTAACTCAAAAATGACTTCTCCTTAAGCACTTAAAAAGGAAATACTTTGTTTACAAAATATTTGCGAACATAATAAGTATAAATATTTA